>JAQHUG010000194.1:1604947-1645136 GCA_028555095.1 Dicrostonyx torquatus | reverse complement strand
AACTGTTCTGTAGCGATTGGAAAATGTCTTTATATTATACATTCTAATTCTGGTTTTCTCCTTCTCCTTCCTACTTCTCTTCAGAAACACTATTTTCTTTTACTAAATGGTATAATTTCAGAATGTATATGTACGGATATATAGTGTATATATTATATTATTGCGTATACATATTAACATATGTATAAACCATTTTATTGATTTCTCCCAAAATAAATGTTTGAAGAAGGAAAATAAGTCTATTTATGTTCACATCCAATCTAAAGGTATTTTGTCGGCTTCCTGGTTTAGAAATTTCCTGGTAGTTTTGCTTCTTTCACAGCGAAAAGCAAAGCATTCTGTCACCAAAGCAGGGAGGATGAGACACGGGTCAAAGGGCACTTGAGAAACAAACAGCCAGGCCAGTTTATTTAAACAGATAGTGGGACAAGGGAGCTGACCTCAGTTTGACTTATAGTGGGAGGAGCAAGAATGCCATTTTATTGCTTTGCCCAGAAGGAAAATGTTTTTATATCTGAATTCACCCCCAAGCCTTCTAAATACATGTTCTGCTATATGCAGCTAATTCCAAAGAGAGAGATTTGGGGGGAAAAGACCCGGGGTCGTCTGCAATGGTGATAAAATACAGCACAGAGAGCCAAGTTGTGAAGTGATGCCACCTATAAATGAAGTATTATTTTAGAACACGAAATACTTTGCTGTTTACCTAGTTACTCTCAGGTAAAGATGTTCACCATGACCTCAAGCCATGATACTAGTTGTTCATAGTAGTTAGTATAGGCATTATAATGTGGTAATGTTCCAAGAACTTGCTGTGTCCTAAATATAGTGATAATATTTCATTGTGTTGAAATGTTTTTAAATGATGGCTTGGAACGAGGAAGTTGGGCTGAAGGTCTAGGTCAGCTGATGGAGTGCGTGCCCAGCACACACCAGGCCCTGGCTTTGGTCTAGAAAGCCTGTGATCCCAGCAATCAGATTCAGGGACATCCTCCTGAGCTATATAGCAAGTTTAAAGCCAGTATAAGTTCCTTGCAACCCTGCCTCAACACAAGAAAGAAAGACGGTTCTCTGTAGATCTTCTAAGCTGTCTGGACAACCTAAAGTGGTTGAGTTTTCTTTGATCTCCAGCGTTTCTGTCTGTTACTGTTTTTTAATGACAAGATTCTCATCCTGGTATATGAGTCTTTTAAACCTGCATACCAATAAAAAAAAAAAAAAAGACAGTCATCACCGCCACAAAAAGAAGTGAATGATACCTAGTACCTGTGGATGGTGAGCTGTATGTGGTAATAATGACTTTGTCCTTTACATAGCGACCAGGGCAGGCCCCAAAGAAATAAGAGATGCAGTCAGGGTATCCCTGCATTTCTCCATAGAGGTACAAATAATTTCATCAGACCGAGGTGAGTGGCCTGGATGAAAGTAGCTCAAAATATGAGAAGTGCTTACTTCTAGGGGGCAAAACCTTTTAAGAACCATGCATGTTTAACCCAGGGAAAAGAGAAAGAAGCCTAGAGGAGATAAGGTTCAAGTGTTGAATGAAATCATTTAAATTGTCCCAGAGATCTGAACTGCGAAGGGATTTTAGATGAAGAGCAGGAGCATCCGGCAACTCACTTCGTTCAAAGACTCTCCGGGAAAACAATCTGTGCTGTGTGGGTTTCAGTCCGGTGGAGCCTAGGCATTGATTTGGTGGATGCTATAGAGGGGATCCATGCCAACGGCCAAGCTAGGTGACAAAGCACTTCCTGAACTTGATTTAGTTTCTCTCTGGTGCCATGGAATGAATGGTCATGAGTGGGTAACGTGGGTTGGTTACTGCTCACAGGTCTTTGGGAGTCTGCATGTTTGAGTGTAGAGGAGGCAGAAGTTGGAATATGGAAAACCCGAGACACTGAATCGTTTTGGAGTAGGCTCATCTTTATCGACACACACAAATCGGGCAGCCATAGGGATTCTCTGTCTATGAGAAGTCCACTATAGTGCTTATTCCTCATCTCAGCATATGTGTTGCTGCCAGTGCGAACTGGCTCAGAAGTAGCTGCTTTTCAGAGACAGATATTGGGGTTCAAGCTGAAGATCAGAAATGCAAAGCAGCCAAACCACTAGAGAGTTCTTACCTCTACCAAGGCTCAGACACACAAAGGGGCGATCCTGTCCTGAGTGTGACTGCAGACTGGAGTGCTCTCCACCAATTCTCAGACTACAATGAACTCTTTTTTTTTTTTTTTTTTTTTTTGGTTGTTTTTGGTTTCTCTGTGGCTTTGGAGCCTGTCCTGGAACTAGCTCTTGTAGACCAGGCTGGTCTCGAACTCACAAAGATCCGCCTGCCTCTGCCTCCCGAGTGCTGGGATTAAAGGCGTGCGCCACCTCCGCCCGGCTACAATGAACTCTTGTCTCCTCCTGCCTTATACTCCTCTCTTTGCCCAGCCATATCACTCCCATCTCCACCTTCCTAGTGCTGGGATTAAAGGCTTATGATCCCCACTGCCAGGATCACCTTTGTGTGAGTTCTATTTCTCTTTTTAGAGAGATTTAATCTCATGTAGCCCAGGGTGGCTTTGAGTCCTGGGATTAAAGGTGTGTGCCACCACTCCCCGGCCTCTAGTGGCTTAGTGCTCTCTGATCTTCAGGCAAGCTTTATTAAAATACGAATAAAATATCACTATAGCTGTGCCATCAGCAAATCCTTAACATCTCTTTGGTAGCATCTGACTTGGAATTAGTCATTCAATTTCTCTGAGCCTTGTTAAAAGTTGTCCTCGTCTGTTAAAGATTGCTTTCCTAGCCATGCATGCGTGGTAGTACAGGCCTTTAATTTCAGCACTGGGGAGGCAGAGGCAGGAGGATCTCTATGAGTTTAAGGCTAGCCTGGTCTACATACATAGTGAGTTCTAGGACAGCCAGAGTTACCTAGTGAGACCCTGACTCAAAGAAACAAAACAAGACAAAACAAAACAAAATAACAAAAAATAAAGAATTGCTCTCCCTACCCATAAATGTATTTTAAAAGATTTGAAAGAGGAAGTTAACAGCCTCGGTTCCTTCATTGTCAGCGGAGATAATGAACAGCAGCGTAAAGAGCTATGCTTTGGTTTGCTCTCTTACCTATATTAGTTACGATGAAAATTACTTTTGGTATATGCAGAATATTAATATTAAATAATTTTCTAATTGGTCATGCAGTGCAGGCAGCTAATGAAAAGGCAGACTTTTTTTTTCCATTTTAATTGGTTCTTTCACATGGTGTTCGGGCTACACCTGCGCTTATAATGAGAATGGAGAATTAATCCAACCTTCTGCTCACGTGATTCCAATTGTCATGGCTTAGATAAGATAATGGTAACCTGGCTTGGAACGCAGTTTGTTGTAGATCGGTGTTTTCAATATTTTTATTAGCAGCTCAGGAACTTCATGTGTGAAAACCGATACAGTAGGCCCATCAGTGTGCCTTCTGTCAGCATCCAGTTCCACCGTTCACCCTAATTTTTTCTCAGAAAAAACACAATCACATCCAGGATGCCAAGAATCTTAAATGCTATGAAACATGGATTTTTATTTTAAAGACGCGTCTTTGACTGTTGAATGGTTTGGATTTTCAAGCCTACTTTCTTTGCTCACAAAGAGAAATGTAGAAACTAAAATTTATATGAGACCATGGACCCTCCAATAACTAATAGGGCATTATTACACTTTTAATCATATTTTTGACGTGCTTATCAGGGTGGAAGTGGGAACAAAAGGTAACTTTATGTTTCAAAAATGTACTTCATACTCCTTACTTTCTGGATTTGGTGTACAATTCTTATAACCCAGGACAAATAGATCTTAAAAGTTAGGACCTTGTGCAGATGGCTTTGGAATAACCTGTAACCCCGTGACCTCTGAGTACAAGGCTTAGGTTTCTGAGGTGATTTATGTCTGCCTGTTTTACCACAGTTGGACATATAGCTGCATTTCTTAATATTTCAGTGACTTGACATTTGAAGGTGCTATGAAAAGATTTGTACCAAACAATTTTTAAAATAAACTTAGAGTGACTTAAATATCTTAATAAGATGTTTATAAAATGGCTGTAGTAGCTGAAGAAAGCAAAATTACAAAGTCAGTGGACCTATAGACGTGACCTTGTCTTGACTTTGCATTTTGCATAAAGAGGGGGAAAAAAGTCACGCCAAGAAATCTCTCCATGGAATGCGTTTCTCCAAAGTCCCCAGAAGTGTGAGTTACTAGTGATAATCTCCAGACATTCTTTCAACAGATGCTGCACGGCCAGCTCAGTCTGTTATCTTAGCAGTGGACAGAAAGATGAAACTACATTTGCAAAAGGTAGGGGAGGTTTGGATCAAATAAACTGAGAAAAAGAAGTCAGAGAGTCTAGGATTGAAATGTCAGTAATTGGGAGGTAGCAGATGTCCTCCTGGCTTCTCTGTCCCCACCAGCTCTGGCCCTGCCCATTGCGAAGAGTGGTGGCTAGCATTGTTTCCTGAAAACCCTGCTAATTCCCCCATGAAAAGATGAAATGGAAGTGTCCAACTGTGGTAAAACAGGCAGACATAAATCACCTCAGAAACCTAAGCCTTGTACTCAGAGGTCACGGGGTTACAGGTTTTGCAGCATTCGGAGCTGTCCAGGAGGGAGAGAAAGGAGGCAGGCTGAGCTTGCCAAAGCTTCCACCAGGGCTCCTCTCTTCCTCTGCCTTTGTTTATGTTTTTATGTGATAATGAAATGCTATGCTTTCTTGGTTACAGGTTTATTAATGCCCGGAGAAGAATAGTGCAACCCATGATAGACCAGTCCAACCGAGCAGGCAAGTCCCCTCTAGTGACTATATTCAAGTCAGGCAAACGAAAAGCATCCTCAAGCCATTCACCAGGAGGGCTGCTACCTGGTAAATGAACTGGGAGTGAGTACTAGGGGTGCCTGGCCGTGACAATTAAACCAGCTTTGTTTTGTAACAACACTAATCAATTTAACGTCGTTATAAAACATTTGAAGAAAGGAGGAAACAAAAAGCCAATGGAGAAAAATGACTCTTAAATCTTGTGCTCAGTTACAATCTTCTTTGTAACCATTCGATAGAGTAATGTTATTTTTTTTTTCCCCCTGAGTTTGCCTACCCAGCTTCTGCTACTATGACCACTCCCTGGTGCATGGCTTGGTGTGGAATTGCTGTAAACTTTATTACCTGTCAAAGGGTCAAAGGGGTCAGGATCACTTGTGGGACTCCGTAAAGTTCAAAGACGTCCAGTGAGGTAGAGCTTTTGTGTGCTTTAATAACCCAAGGCAGCTTACCTTCTGAAACAGCTTTCCATGTACAGTTAAAACCTGTGACTCTGTCCGTGGCATACACACACACACACACCGTTCTTCTTCTCGTGACCTCGCTCATTAGTATCTGTCTTTCATGGTTTTAAAAGAAATAACGTCTTTCCTGTTTCTCAGTCCTGAGCCCAAGGATTTGTTTTTGTGTTAAAATATGGTAGCGAAGGCAGCAGGCAAATTTACCAGGGCTGATGCAGGCTTGGACGGTCACTCTGAAATATCTCTCAGCTCTACCCAAAGCTCTGCTAGTGTCATACTGAGTCAAGTCCCAGTTAGTCACCTTCGAGGAACTTTTTTTTTTCTTTCAATGCCCATTACGAAACCACCAGACAAAATCCCAAGCATGCATTTGTGTGTCTACCCTGTTCCTCAAACATCGATAGCACCTGAAACTCAAGACTCCAAGGTGCACATAGAACTGGTCTGAAAGATATGATTAACTCTGGCTTAAAAGTGGTATCTGTTTAGTATATACTCTGTGTCCTCTGGTCTTCTCCCCTCCTTTCCTGTCCCCACTCCTGCACCCTCTCCCTCCCCCTCCTGTTATTAAGAAGCTGTGCTGTGTACTTTTGTAGTCAGCCAAGGAACACCTTATAACCCTGACGGACAGCCAATGGGAGGCTTTGTCATGGATGGCCAGCAGCACATGGGCATCAGGGCTCCAGGTGAGACATGTTTCTGCGGTGGTTTTTCATGTTTAACTCCAGCAGGGTTGCCCTCCCCAGTCCCCCGCTGGTACAGGTAACCCCACCCCACCCTCTGCTGTCTCAGGCTGCCTGCCTCGCCTCGCCTTGCTTTGCTATCTGTGCATCTAAGATGCTGTGACGGGGAAGCCAGGACCTGTATGCGCTCAAGATCTCACTGCCTCTCGACCATCTAGAACCTGTTTTGTTAAAGGGTCTTTTGGCACTATCTGTTGACTTTGCTCATTCTCTGGCCTCTTCTTGGATTTTTATCTCCCTTCTAGGACCTATGAGTGGAATGGGCATGAATATGGGCATGGAGGGGCAGTGGCACTACATGTAACCTTCATCTAGTTAACCAATCGAAAGCAAGGGGGAAGTAAGTACAAACGGGGTCTTTGTTTTCACTTTGTCCTAGGAATATTTTTTTTCCTCTTGCATTTTCTCATGTTCTCCTTGCCCATAGCTTCATGCTTGTTCATTATTTCCATTAAATCCTCGTTTCTTGCTTCTTTCATTTTCTTGTTGGTTTTGATGAAGGTTTTAAGCTTATAAATTCTGTGTATGATATACATTTATCCTGTGTGTTGCAATTGTACAGTACTGACCACATGACAAAACAAGAAACAGTCAGGAGGTGGGGGAGTGGGTTGTCATAGCAACAGACTGATTTGCAAAATGTAAGCAGTCTGCAGCAGTGCAAGGAGAGGAAAGAGCATGTCCCCAAAGTGCCATAAATCTGTCTAACCGTAGTTGATGCATGAGTTACATTTCTACACTAACCTGCAAGACACCAAAAAGCCAAACAGAGAACTTCTTTTACGTAAAATAAACACAGCTTTACTTAGGGTAAGTAAAGGCATATTTTGAGCTCCAGTCAACTAAACTTTGATTTTTTTTTTCTTAGTTTGTTCCTTTGTCTGTCCATCATAATGGGATTACGTGTGGCAATGGAAAAAGGGAGAATACAAAATAGAGGTGTGCACAGCAGGCTTCAGGGCTTAGCCCAGGCTAATTGACTATATCCAAATTAAGTATGCCATCACTTGCAGTGTGACAAATGGATTTGACTTATTCAGTATACAAAAATAGAGATCATTAATGCAATCTTCAGTGGCAGGCCTAGTGAAGTGAGCCTAGGAAAACTGTCCCAGATTCTCACCCGGACATTTTCTCTCCTAAAAAGACACCCCAGAAATTTGAGTTCAAACAGCTAAAACGGTTTTGAACTCCAAAGCCCTAGTTCATTTCCTAAACCACCCTAACAGCGTTGCTCTAGCTTTCTTTTTGGAAAGGAAAAACCATGGTTTCAGAATCTTGGATATGCCTCTGATTATATTAACACACTATTTAAAATTCTTGCTGAGGCCAAGGGTAGTGCACGCTGGTCGTCTTCTCTGGGTGGGAGTCCAATATGAGTTTAACAATTCGCTCTGAAAGCATTCCATTGAGCTTGGAAATCAACAGTCTTATTACCTCATCACGGAATTCTCCAGCTTAGTTAATTTAAATATTGTTTCTTAGTTTCTGGGTCAATTAAATTTAAATGATGTATTTTATGCTTCGTGACCAATTAAATTAATAGGTTATTACAAAAAATATTATCATCTTTTTTGATTAAAGAGCTGTGGGTACAGTATATTTTATAAGCAATTTTCATTAGTTCAAAAATGTTCCTTTAGGCTAGATTAAGCAGCCATTCATTGCCGGAGCCTGGAGACCTTATTCGAAGGTGTTCCTCGTATTCACAGTGCGCTATTACTTAGAAGTAAAGCCAATTGAACATACTTAGCAATGGCGTTATGCTTTTCACCCCGGATGATGATGGAGCTTATGGCTCTCAGAAACAATACGCCCGTCAGCTTCCATCAGCTAGAGCAATCCATGCAGAAGACAAGAGGCCCCCTCAAAGCGAGAGGACCATTGTCTTAGCTCCAATTTTTCTTATTGTTCTCAAAATCATTGTAAGGTAGACAGGGTTCTGTTCAGCTTTTCTTTTCCTCTAGCTCTAAGAGGCCATGTGCAAGGAATTTATTGATAACTGTTTTGATTTTTCTTTCCCCAAAGGTGCAGGATTTTGTTAAGTGGTCAGCATTAGTGAGCTTGCCTAGATCGGCTTCCTGTGAACGTTGAGTGACCAGACTCTTGATAGAGCGTATTTCAGCCAACAGAAAAAGGCTTTCTTAGATCAGAACCCAAAGAGGTGTTTTCATGTTGTTGTTTGCTTGTTTTGAAATTGGACTTGGTAGGAGGGTTGATAATGATGACAATGCAAGGGAAGTAGTGGCGAGTTCAGACAACCAGCGTTGACATCTCTCATTTTAATTTCTTCTATATGAATCGAAAGAATGTTTCTCAAGGCCCTTGGTCACAATGTTGCTGGTTTTCATAGCAAAGTCGGAGCCACACTGTTGCTTTTCCATAATATTTTCTTTTTGTTTTCTTTTGAATTTCTACAGGGCTGCAGAGTATGCCAGGGGAATATGTAGCCCGGGGTGGTCCAATGGGCGTGAGTATGGGACAGCCAAGTTATACCCAACCCCAGATGCCCCCCCATCCTGCTCAGCTGCGTCATGGGCCCCCCATGCATACGTACATTCCTGGACACCCTCACCACCCAACAGTGATGATGCATGGAGGACCGCCCCACCCTGGAATGCCAATGTCAGCATCAAGCCCCTCGGTTCTTAATACAGGAGACCCGACAATGAGTGGACAAGTCATGGACATTCATGCTCAGTAGCTTAAGGGAAAATGCATTGTCTGCAATGGTGACTGATTTCAAATCATGTTTTTTTTCTGCAATGACTATGGAGTTCCATTCTTGACATCTACTTTGGACCAAGGAGCATCCCTAATTCTTCATAGGGACTCTTAAAATGCAGGAAAATCAACTGAAGTCAATTTGGGGGACATGCAAAAATAACTATATAAGACATTAAAAAAAACAAAGAGTGAAATATTGTAAATGCTATTATACTGTTATCCATATTACGTTGTTTCTTATAGATTTTTTAAAAAAAATGTGAAATTTTTCCACACTATGTGTGTTGTTTCCATAGCTCTTCACTTCCTCCAGAAGCCTCCTACATTAAAAAGCCTTACAGTTATCCTGCAAGGGACGGGACGGTCTGATTTGCAGGATTTTTAGAGCATTAAAATAACTATCAGGCAGAAGAACCTTTCTTCTTGCCTAGGATTTCAGCCATGTGTGCTCTCTCTTTCTCTCTCTTTTCCTCTCTCTCCCTCTCTCTAGCCTGGGGCTTGAATTTGCATGTCTAATTCATTTACTCACCATATTTGAATTGGCCTGAACAGATGTAAATCGGGAAGGATGGGAAAAACTGCAGTCATCAACAATGATTAATCAGCTGTTGCAGGCAGTGTCTTAAGGAGACTGGTAGGAGGAGGCATGGAAACCAAAGGCCGTGTGTTAGGAGTCTAATTGTCACATCAAGCATCATTGTCCCCATGCGACAACCGCCGCCACCTTATACATCACTTCCTGTTTTGTGCAGCTCAAAAAAAAAAAACCATAGACTGAAGATTTATTTTTTAATATGTTGACTTTGTTTCTCAGCAAAGCATTGGTCATGTGTGTATTTTTCCATAGTCCCACCTTGGAGCATTTATGTAGACATTGTAAATAAATTTTGTGCAAAAAGGACTGGAAAAATGAACTGTATTATTGCAAATTTTTTTTTCTTTGTAAAAGTAGCAGTTTGGTTTGAGTTGGCATGCATACAAGGTTTACTAAGTGGGATAAGCTAATTATACTTTTTGTTGTGGATAAACAAATGCTTGTCAATAGCCTTTTTCTATCAAGAAAACAAGGAGCTAATTATTAATAACAGCCATGGCACAGTGAGTCTCAGCATTTTGATGGAATTTGGGTTGTCTGAGGACTCCAAGTTCAGTTGTCGTCACTGAGCGCAGTAATGAAATCAGAATCCAGAATAAAAAACAAGACTATTTTTTGACATTCTGACTTTACTGCTTAAAAATGTGTTCCCTCCATTTTAAATGATTAGTACACTGAATATGACAATTAGCTCCCTGAGCCATATGTATTTGAAAATTGTAACCACTGAGTAAATTATTCAACAATAACCACTGGTTTAAGATGAGTTAATGAACTGGCAATATCAACAAAATGAAGGGTTAAAGCCACTAAACTAGCTGTAGGCTCAGGTTGTATTCGACAGTGTTATTTACCTACAGTCTCAGTGAAATTATGACTGCGTACAGCGGCAAAGCTGAAGCCCACACTCAGCCTTTCACCAAGGATAGAAAGCTAGGACAAGCATTACATGTTTATTAAGAAATTAACTATATAAAATTGAAGAGACCAGATTTCAAAATCTAATTTTTATAAATATGCTCTGTGTTCTCATTGGAGACAACTGGTTATTAACCAATTTCCCAGAACAGCTGTACAGAACTTCTGCATGGCAGCCAGCTAAATGGTTCAAAATAACATGTTTAAGCCGCAACAGCTTTATAATTTCACTTAAATAAAAGCGCTGCTCTAAGAAAGCGCTTCACAAAGCTAAGGGAAATATACAAATATTTTAATTAAGGCAAATTCATTTTTAAAAATAAGCCTTTTGGTTGCTTTGGGAACAAAGGATGGGTCAGAGGCCTTAAACTCCAGTCTGACATTCAGGCCCTTGTCACTTTGTAAACCCGCCCACCGCAATCCAGTTTTCTGTTTGGGAAGAGAAAGCAGCTGTGGGCCGCTTCCCTAGGTGACTGTGGCTCACTGTCTCACCTGCTGGAGCAGCGGTGGCGGGCGCTCTCACCTTTTGTTTATGGGGGGGGGGACTTGTTTAGAAACGCGAGGACGTGCGGGGGAGAGAGGCCTAACCTACTGCCGGCAGCCTGGTCCCAGCGCTGCCACCCACCTCGGCCCCACCCCAATGAGGGGACCGGTGAACTTTTCTCTTTTGGCCCCGAGACAGTTCTACGACTGCATTTAAGTAGTCCATATTTGTGAAATTATTTTCTGTGATGGGTGGTTAGCGGCAGTTAACAATCATTTATTTACTTTTAAAATTAATAATAAACTTTATAAACTAACCACCCTTTTTTCTCCTGCCTCCCCAGTGCTTGCCCGGTGAGTCAGCCTTTATTCTTCTGGAGGCTCTAGCCTAATGGGGGTGGGGGGGGAGGAGCCTCGGAGGGGAGGCAGAGGAGAGGAAAGGGGGGAGGATTTCAAGGAGGGAGAAGAGCGAGTGTAAGCAAAGAGGGGGTGGGGGGGATACGGAGATTAAAAAGAATCATGATCATTAATGTCCAGGAATTAGAAAAAAATAAAACAAGCTTTTGTGTCGTGGGCTCCCCCCTCGGTGTGAAGATTGTGTGAGCCTCACTCCTCAGGTCTCGCTCTCTCGGCCCCCAACACCCTCCCGCTTAACGCTGTTTTAGCTTTTCCTCTTGTAAATTTCAGAGCCAGCTTTGAGGTTATTGAGGACACTTATCGGAAGGAGGGAAATAATAGAGGTGTGGAGAGTGTTTTTGATGTTTCTTAAAGGACAAAAACAAAACGCCCTCCCCTAAACAGGGCACACAATTGTACAGTCTTTTTATTGGGGGGAGGTCCGCTGAATGAATGAGACTGTAGAAGATTAAAGTTTTTTTTTCCAAAAAAATTAAAAAATATGTCACCCGATCATATTTAATCAAATGTAATTATAACACATTCAAAATGAATAATATGCCTTGGCAGTATTTTTATTGTTATTGTTCATTGCACGATGTTCGACTGCTTTAAAGCACAGGAAAGAAGCAAACGCGCTACAAATGGGGAATTACCCTCGTTTAGCATTAAAATTCATTTAGATAAAATTGCCACAAACATTTAAATGGGAAGATTAGTTCCCCCTCACGCCTTATTGCACTCGCTCAATGGTTCCGTTAAGAACATTTTACACGTTGGAAATTCCGTCTTCTCAGACGGCTTGCTGTTTCCTAGTTACACACATTCAAAGCAAAGGCTGCCGCACCGGCAGCCGCAGCAGCGGCAGCAGGGGGAAAAAGTTTGGCAACTGCTCTGCAATTCATCCGCTGCGCCCCCAGTCTCCCCTCCGCCCTCCCTCCTCAGTCTGCCCTCCCTCCACTACCCCCTTCCCCCCTTTATGCAGAACAGGGCCTGGAAGAACCAAGTTTGGTTGTACAGTAGAGACAATATTAAATTTAAAAAAAAAAAAAGGAGAAGATGGTGGGTTTTTTCCTGGCTTCTCCCTCTGCCGTCCGAGGCTGAGGGTTGAGTGCGAGTGTACGGAGCCGCCCGCACCCCGACCCCAGGGCCGCCAGGCAGGCTGCTTTGGCCCGAGGCGTTTCCAGGAAATTCGCCACTGCTCTTGCTAGTGCGGTGGTGAAAACGTGTTAAAGGCTCAGTTTGCAAAGTCCGGGCACGGTCCAGTCCCTCCCGCCTCTCTCCTCGCCCCACCCCTCCCCCGCCACCCACCCCCTTCCTCCACACACACCCGGGTTCTTTCTTTAGAGATGCTGGAAAAGAGGAAAGTCGGCTTCGACTGCCACCTTTTGGGGATTTGGAGAAACGACGCGGTAGGATACCGGAGGGAGGCGGAGCACGGGGATTGGGGGGGGGGTAAGGATGGGTGGGGAGAAAGCCCCTTATGATCCTGCGTCGGAACCGGCGCCCTTAATCTGATGCTTAAATATTTGATGTGGAAAAATTACCCATAAAATTAGTTACTAACAATTTCAAATTGAAATCACTTATCGAATTATAAGCGCATTAAAGCTGTATGGATGATATTAGGAGTTCCTTGGGAGGCTGTCTCCTCGCAGGGAGTCGGGCCTGCGAGTTTTGCCACGGCGAGAGGTGTCGTCGGTGGAGCCCAGGGGCAGCCCGGGTGGACGGGCTGCAAGGGTCCTGGCCTGACTGGGAGAGGAAGGAACGGGGTGCCGGAATCTCCCTCCGGGCAGAAGCGCGTCCTAGGCGACTCCCGGGACAAAGCTGCTCCCCTACGCTGGGATTCTGAGCCCTCGGTGACGCTTCTAGTCCCACCTTTGCAGGCCGGGAACCCGGGAAGAGCTGCGAGTGTCTGGGCAGGGCCAGGCTCCCAGCCCCGGATGAAACCGCCGCGGCCCGCTCACACAGCTCCACCCGTGACTCAGTCGCCCTTGAGTTTCCCCATGCGCGACGTCCAGTCTGGGTCGGGTGTGTGGACGAGTGGGTCTCAGTCGCCATCCCGCACTATTGTGGGCCACTCTGGGACTGCAGAAGAGTCCTATGCCCTCCCCACCCCCCACCTGAAAGTCAAAGTCAGGAAGTGATTGACTGTCTCTGGAGACCGGGTGTCCAGGGGTCTGCGCAAAAGCGTCTGCAGAGAATGCCTTCTGAGACACTGGGGGCCCTTCCCTGGGAACCTCTCAGAGCGGTTTGTGTTTGCTTGAACGCATTCTTAGGACTTTGCCAGAGGAAACTCCGGCTCCTGAGTCCCTCGGTGCTACTGGGAGCACGACCATGAGAGCCTGGGGACTGGAAGACACGAGGGACAGACAGGCTGGGCAGGAGGGTGGCGGTCCAGAGGGTAGTGTATCACCCCTGCGGGCTAGGCAGGAGCTCCTTGGGATTACTTTGAAAGCCCTGCAAACTTCCCCTCTTTTGCAGGCCCTCGGCCCTTGGGAAAGCAGTTAAAACAGGAATTGGTGGTGCAAGCTCCCAGTGGGCGAGGTTTTTTTTTTTTTTTTGGACACTGAATGAAAAGGCGTGGGCTTGAGGTGTGGGATGCCCATTCTGGTTAGGCATCTTTTCTTCATCTTTTCTAGGCTACCCCGAACCCATTGGCCGTTTGGCGACCCGTAACGCCAAGGGTGGGCACGATGCAGAGGCTAGGAGTCCTCCGGTGGGGCTGTCGGTGGAGTGGGGACTAGGAAGAAGAGTTGGGGATCGGGCTAGGCCCAAGCCCCAACTAACAGAAAGGCAAGAGCTCTTTTTTTTTTTTTTTTTTTTTTTACACCGAATCAGCCTTCAGGTTCTCTTCCAAGGCAGAGCTGAGAGAAAAACACAAACAATATATTGAGCAAGCCGGTTAGAGGATTATGTCGTAAAGAGTCTTTGCCCTAAAAATGGTACCTTAGGGGTTTCTATAGGGAGGTGGCGGGTACTTTTAGGGTCTTGGTTTTAGCTGGCCCTGCAATGCTTCCTGCTTTGCCCACTCTCTCAGTCCATCTCGAGAAAATCCGACAGTGAAACCCTGGATTTAGTTTTAAGTTAGTCTTCCTTCTATCGGATGTCTAATTCCTACTCCTCAGCACCCACAATCACACTCACCTCTACCCTTAAAACACTGTGTTCTTTAGGACCAGTGATTTTAATCTCCAGGCAGAAAACTAGTCTCAGGACCTCGCCCAGGAAGAGAGCAGAGAATAAAGTCACCTGCTTCATACATCCCCGGGTCCTGATCCTCTCCCCGGCATTTTCTGTGGCTTGGCATTCTGCATGACTCCCTAGTTTCACGTGGAGTTTACCAGAAGGAGGTCAGGAACACAGTAGGTGGTTTTTCTGGGTTGGAGAAGACCTGACGGAAATGATGGGATAGTGACTGGCTCTCATGCTCGCCTCCCTTCTGTCTCTAACCTTTCTGCCTAGGCCTTCCTCACACCTCCACACGTTTCTCGCCCTCCACCCTAAAAGTGGAAGGTTCCCCTAATTCACCTGTAGACCCGAGTCTCTAACCCCTCCCAGTGCCCGCAGGTGCGCGCGCTGGGTGTGTGGGTGTGGCGCTAGGCAATTGCTCTGCAACCAGCTTCAGTTCACGCCTGTCGATCTCACGCACTTTTCTTGACTTGATTGCATAGAGAGATCCCCCTTGAAGATTCTCTGGGCAAATCCTGGGATTTCAAAGAGCCGGATTCCGCCATTTAAGGAGACCTATACCCACTGATAACTTCGTGTCTCTGAAACCTAGGGCTGCAGCAAACACCCTAAGTAGCCTTCTGCTCCCACCGCCGCCACCCGCTGGCACAGAGCAGTGTCTGGCACCGCGAGGAGATGGAGGCCAGCCACTAGCACCGTCCCTTTCCTGGCCGACCCATGAGGCGCCACTTTGCCCTGGAGACTTAGTTTCCCTTGGACAAAAATGGGTGGGGGGGGGCGAGGGCGGTAAACAGCGTGATGGCTGTGCAAACTCAGACCCTTAGCCCCTCAGCCCACCCAAATACGATTTTGAGACGTGCATTTTCAGGTGCTCTAACGTGTCAACAGCGAGGTTTGTGTGTCTAGTGCGGGTGGTAGAATGGGAGGAGTCTCCCACTGCTTGCTCCAGTCTTTAATGTCTGAAATAACGAAATGTCTGTGTGGCAGCTGCTGCTGGAGCCAAAACTAACTCTTCGGAAGACGGAAAAGAGTGAAAGGCAAAGAAAGACTGTTCATTTTATTTTTTCCTTTGGTGCCGTTTGGGATGTCATCTGTTTCCTTGGCGACTGTGTTCAGTCCCCGGAGCCCCTGGGCTCCAGGATTGTTGGTGGGGGGGAGCATGCTATTTCTGCACCGTCATTTATCACTGTCACCGCATAATGATTCCCCTTGCAGCCCCTTATTGATGTTTGTAATTGCATTATCTCATAAAGGAAGATGATCAATGAAACCAAGCCGTGCATTCTGGGGTCAGAGGAAGCCAAAGTACTGTTTGTCCCCTTTAATACAACAAGTACTCATTATCTTTAGGTCTGCATTCGAAAAATGATCTGATCTGGGGCTGACCCCGTCGGACACCCCAACACTTTCTAAAACGCGGTTTGTGTAACCTTTTGCTTAAAATGCTAAATCAAGTACCTGTCTTGCATCTCAAGGAAACAAATGCTGAAAGAGAATGCGAAAAGCGTCTCTTGTCTCTTGCTTTTCTTCTTCTCCCGCGTTGTGTTTTGTTTTGTTTTTCCCGGGGGAGGGAGGAGTGTGATCTCCCGAAGACACGTGAGATTTCCCACTGTAACTAGTAAGAACGGTAACGTAGGAGAGGCAACCCCATCAAATAGGGACCTATTGAATGAAAAGAATTGGGAGTGAAGGAAAGCAAGGCAGCCCGGAGATTCTGCCAACAAGGTCGGTATTAAAAGTGCAGAATAAAACCACATCCGGTTTAATTAATAAGAGTGATTATTTCCCCACAATTATTTCCCCACAATTCTGACCTTGCTTCTGCCTTTTACAGAGTCACATCTCTCCCCTTTAGGTGAATGACTTGTGTGCCTGTTCGAGTCTCAATGATAACCAAATCAGCTACATCCTCTATTTCTAAAACCACCTACAAACTCCAGCAAATAAAAAGTTCATTTGTCCATTAAGGCAGTATTTAGTAGAGTAGAAATGCCCCAGCAATACTGAATGGAGTTCATGTAATCCCATGAAAATCAAGTCATCTCGTTGCACCAGAGTAAATGAAAAAAATACAAAGGAGGAAAGGTCTGAGTGTAATTTCAAACTAAATGCATTATTGGGCTGTCAGAGTGAAAACAGGATTGTTTGGCTGGCGTGGGGAGGGTGGACATCAACTCAGCTCACACTTAACTTAAAGGTTTTGGGAAGGAAATGTGTGCCCTGGATTTGGTTATCCTTGTAATTTGTGGGCAGAAGAGACACTGAGACAACTCTAACTCATTTAAGGACAGAATTAAACAAAAAGTTTATTTTAAGCATTCCAAGGCTTAAAGCTTACGTGCTGAAAAGAAGTGTCCTCTATTATGTTAATAAGATCANGTGCTGAAAAGAAGTGTCCTCTATTATGTTAATAGAGAGAGAGAGAGAGAGAGAGAGAGAGAGAGAGAGAGAGAGAGAGAGAGAGGAAGAGGAAGACAGGGAGGGAGGGAGGAATAAGAACAGAAAGAATAAATCTCAGTGTTTTCTTTTATCATGTGGTCAAATTCTAAATTAAGAAGTTAATGTTCCTTAGAACATGAAAAGCCCAAATGGAAAACTTTCAGCATAGTTAACAGAGAGAATACTTAGATAAAAGTTTGCTTGAATAATCTGACACCTTGACATACATGCTTCAATTGAATGATCATAAAATAAAGAGATAAGATAGCCTCCCATGGAAAAATAACATTAATGATAAAGCTTAAAAAAGTTTTAACTGTGTTGCTCACCAATTATTTCTTCACTTAGAAGGCAGAATCTTTCATAAAATATTATTACTCAGAAATTATCAAAGCACTTTAAATAGTGTTTTGTGTTATTTAAATATTCTGGCATTTGTCCTCCCTTGAAATGCCCAAGATGAAATGGATATGGAGCCACACATATCTTTAGAATAAATTGTGCGGTGTTAACATAAAATATTTAAGGGGAAATAAACTTTGGGCTTTGCCAGTTGAGGGAGATTTTTTTTTAGCATAAGACTTTTATTTTCAAAACACACAAGTGAAAGCTCTGGGTTTTAAAACAATTGTTCCACATCGCTTGCTGGATTGAGGATGTGGCATTATGTATATTTTCTATTTTTAATATTTAGTGTTATAGCCCACGGTTAAAATAATGAAAAATTAGTCTCGTTTCAAAAATTATTTATTTATGGAGTGAACATGATTAAAACATAAACACGCAAACTGCAGCTGCAACAGAAAAAAACTTGATTTACGGTTATTAAATCTTTGGTGGCCATGTTAATGTTTCTTTTTTCTACCTTCTATTTGCATTTTAATCTATCAAATCTTTACAATTTTGCTGCTTCCTATTTCAGTGATTGATTACAGATCTGATAGAAGGGAGAAGACACAAAAAACAAGCCTAGGTTTTCTTTTCCTTTCTGCACTTTCTTTCTTTTTTTTCCTTCCCCACCCCCTTCCCCGGGTGGATTTCGGAAACTTTCTCTCAATGCTAATGTAGACAGAACAAATTAATTCTACTCTTTTAAATGTCAAGGATATAAATAAAAAATGTTTTCTGTCCCAAACGTGAATATTTTCCCAGCCGATTTTAGAGTCTTAAAAGATCACCGCAACAAAAAACGCAATTAACAAGGGGACACACACACAAAACACACACACAGGATAGAACCTGAATTAAAGAAAGGTGAGAAGTTCAACATCCTACCATTCTCTCTTTCTCTGTCTCTATCTCTGTCTCTCTCTCCTCTCTCCCTCCTGTGGTTTATTTGTGATCTAAGTCACACAAACAGAAACCTTGTTTGGGAGGGGGGCTGTGTGAACCTGCTGTCGAGGGAACCTACGACGTAGAGACAAAAGGGAAAGCCGCGCAGGTCCGTCGGCTTTCTTCCCTCACCTGGCTGGAACTGCCCGCTTGCCCCTATTCTCCCGCACCCTCATCTCAGGCCACCCCAGCTCTGAGGGGCTCTCGCAGTCCTCTCGGCGGGGTGCACCTCACTTTTGGCGCTGCAGCGAGGACAAGTGTGGCGGTGTTTTGGGAAGGCGCCCGCGGGTCGTTGGCTGAGCTCCTTGTCCCCGCGGGGCAGAGGGCCCCTGGGGTTCTTCGCGGCTCTGGCGGGGACTGGACAGCGCCTCGCGTCGGGCTGCGGGTGGCGGCTGGGACTGGAGCCGGGAAACCCGCGGGGGTGCCGGGTGAGCTCAGGTGTGAACGCCCCTCCTCCTCCCCGAGTCCCCTCCCGGACCTAGCCGGGTGCTGGGGTTGGGGTGCTGCGGGTGCTAGGAAGCACGGTGAGGCGAGGTCTGACTTCCCAGGACTGTCCCGGCTGTCGGCGCTGGCGTTCATGCGTGGCGTACTGTGCCCGCATGGAGCGCCAGCAGCGGGAAGTGGGAAGGATGGGATCCCCAATAACGGCCACGCAGTCACACGCGAGAGCTGCTCTGGGCAGTCTCCCCTCTGCCAGGCTATGGATGCTCGCCTGCCTGAGAATGCGGCGGAGTGGGGGCTCAGACCTGCTCTCTGGGATCTCACTCCGAACTTGAGTGCCACCATCCTTCCTCCCAGAGCCTTCACGGGTGGGTGGGGGCGCCTTCTTAATGGGACGCACAACACAGTAAAAATAAGAGAGGGGAAGGAAAAGACATTTGATCTGGGCCAGCCGACCCTTTGTCTTGAAGCAGATTAGGCAGCCAGGAATAGGAAAAATAGTAAGTCTTGGACAGGAAAAATTATTGTGTTCACGAAATATAAAAATGATCCGAGAGAGCTTGTACCTCAAGGAGTGAAGATGGATTCCTGTAAAAGGGTGAAAAGACAAGACGGGAAGATTTAAAGGGAAAGAAGCGACAGATTATTAAGAAAGTAATAGTAAGGTGTCCCACACACTACAGTTTTATTGTTGGGTAGTAACTACCCGACTTATTTATTGCTGGGGCCATATAATAGAGGTAATGACCGCAAACTCAAGATAAATTCTTAGGCACCCCGCCGGTCAATTCTTTTTTATTTAGGGTAGAGAGCCTGAAAGGTGAGCGTTGTCGCCTCCCCTCCTGGAAGATCCGTCTTGCTTTCTACCGCATTATAAGCATGACATGCAAATAAATAAACGCCGCCGGCTTTGCGTGGGGAGGCCTGCAGGATTTATTCTAGACGAAGGAGGGACATACACGGAATATGAATTTCCGCAGGAGCTCCGGAGTCATTCCTTCTCGCTTGCTTTCCGCCGCCCTCTGCTCTTGGGTTCCCTCCCTTCCCGTGGGAGCAGAGAGTTCCCCAGATAAAAACATTAATATGTCATGTCTCAACTCCTTATTCCTTGACATATATGTCTGGGGAGGAATAGGGGCATTGCAGAATGCAAAATGGGTCCCCAAAGCAGGATGCTTAGACGGATTGAGTTTGACAAAGGGAAGGTGGCTAGTAATTACTATGTACAGCGGAGGGAGGCAATATCAGAAGTATGCGGATATCATTTTGAAATATTTGGAATGGTCCGGAAGTTTGCAGTCCCAAATGTGGTGTAGGCCCTCATCAGCTGGATAGCTCTGAGGGAGCCTCCAGACTCCTTGGGACTTGCTCGCCCTCCTCGCTTTCTTTTCTCTGAAACTGGGGGTCAAACACTCCCGCAGTGAGGTTAGGGAATCAAGGACCACCAAGGTCAGACGGTAGCCGCTGATCTCAGGTACAGGGTCGGCCAGACTGAAGACTTCGCTGCTGTCCCTTCAGGAGGCGTCGTTCCAGATGGGTTTTCCTCCCACCTGTGCTCGCCACGCATGCATCAGAAGGATCACCATCTTTGCCTAGATGAATTTGTAATCCTCCCCTCATATTCTTTTTTCCCTTTTCCTCAGTTTTGGGGATAATAATCGGACCTATAATGTTTCAACCTCTCAACAACCACTTATATTCAGAACCGTCTTTGATCTGTGTTTGGCTGCGGGCGCGCGGGGGTGGGGTGGGGTGGGGACGGGACGGGACACACTACACCTGGCAGTGAGGTGGATGGCAAAAAGACTTCAGAGAAAATGGGTGGGGAGGACTCTGGGAGCCCCAAGGAAGGTGTGTTTGCTGCAGGCTCAGCTCCCCGGGGCTACCTCAAGCTGGAGGAGGGAGAGAGAGAGGAAGTTGAGGCCAGCAGCCAGAGAGAGGCAAGCAGGCTGCTCTGGTAACTTTGGAGGGTGTGTGAGGGATGAATTAAGAGGCAGAAAGCTAGGAGAGTCCTCCTTAATAATATTGTTTACAGTATTGCTGTCATTCAGACGCAGCTTTATCTTTGAGTCCCCATGATTTCCAAATAAGTCATTTATCTTCAGAGCCTTCGATATTTCTCTGAGTACTTTCAGAGGCCCTTTATGAAGCAAAATGACATAGCTTTTAATCTTCCGAACATTAAAGTATATCCCACCAAGTTTCCTTCTCAAAATAACGAAAAATAACAAAAAAAAAAAAAAGAAATTAAGGTCATTACATGAAAAAGTAACAAGTGTTTTGCTCTCGGCCTGGCCACTTGCCTGTACACTTCAAAGGCTGATAAACTAATGGTTTCCAGAGTGTCTAAGTAATTAAGCTATTATTCAGAGAATTGCTGCACTGGCTCTATTCACAGAACTTTCTACCGAGACTAGGCTGAGAAAAATATTTGGAGACCCAGATTTAATAATGTAAAAGAAAAAGAAAATTATTTTCATTTGAAAAGCCCTGGAAGAAGTAGGCTGATGCAGTTTTTCTATGTGATACATGGAAACCATTGGGGAAATGAGGGGGAAATGGAGATGCAATGGTCTCTGAGACTAAACATCAGAAAGAGAGCGAACCTTTTTAAAAGTGGATTTTTAAAGAATCAGTCAACTTAATTTGTCTAAATGTCAGCGAGGCAAGATATATATCTATACTTACAGAATTCCAGAAAGGGAAATTAAAACCCTAAAGAATTTTATCCTTTATAGGGACAACTTTTGATATCTGGGTAACAAGAAAATGAATGCCAAAAAATGTTAAGAGCTTGGGTTTTGCAATGTAAAATGGATTATTTGATCATAGATTAAGATAAAGAGTATGTTTAAAAACTTTTTGAAACATGTTATTGTAGATATATATGTATCTCACCTCATGCCTGTCATTTTAAAAGTAATTACATTTTCTCTAATTAGGAATGAACCAAAATTCTTTTAAAAATTAGGACTTTAAAAAGAAGCAGTGAATTACTTTGAAAAGCTGAGCAAAACATACGACACTTTACCAGACATGTATAATACATGTAATAATTTCCTATTTTACTTTTGGTTTTGTGTTTTTTGTCTTGCTGTATGGCCCGGCCTGATCTGGAACTTTCAGTGTAGGCCAGGATGGCTTAAATCTTGTGGTAATCCTCCTGCCTCTGCCTCCTGAATGCAGAGATTCATTACCACATCTGTCACTATTTAGTATTTTACCATTCTCATGTAATTTTATGTAATGCTGTACTAGCTCCACTCTTTGACGTTGAAAAAGACATTTATTTTCATGTGAATAATTTCTAAAATAATGAAATATTCATGTTGGTAGGAAGTGATGTCAAAGAACAACAAGATGTACATGTGAAAACTCTAAGTAAGTACCCATAAGATATTATTTGCAGTGAAAAAAAAATCTGTAAAAATTAAAATGTGTGTTGGTTCAATATTCACACTGCTTGAGTGGACTCTAACAAACATAAGGGATTCCCAATCCTCTTCTCATAGTAACAAACAAACAAAAATGAAGAAAACAAACAAATAACAAAGGAAACAAAACAAAACACAGCTTTTCAGATAAATTTTCTCTTCAGTTAGCGTCTGGAATTTGGTGGAGAATACATATAAAATGTTCTGTATGACCCCGAGTCTCCATTGTTTCGTGGACTTTACATAAATCCTGACAATTTAGATCTCTTATATTTCAGAATATCTGATTCAATGCTTGCTCTAATAATTCCATGTGTTCTAATAGACTAACAGTGCGTTATTGGAAAGAAACGTAAAAGCATGACAGTCAGTGGTAATGGGATCCCAGTTGTCTACCACCTTGCAGTAATTGACCTTCTCAACACCAGACACCCCAGTATTCACTTGTGGACACTTGGCTATTTCTACTGGCTTCATTAAAAAAAGACAATGGTGACTTTGTTGCAACTGGCACCTGCGGTATTTCACAGGACGCGACTTTGTTGCAACTGGCACCTTCGGTATTTCACAGGACACAAGGGCCATACCTTGCCAAGTCAGCAGCGACAGTGATTCACACCAGCCCAGGAAGTCAACTCCAGGCAAACTTGTAATGCGAATATGCTTTTATGATTAAGAAAAATGAATTACTCTTGCACATCCTGCCATAATCTTCAGAGGACAATTAGCATGTTTTCTGATTTCCTTGTGGTCAAATATTGCTGTATTAAAGGGCGCAACGATTGTTTGATGTTGTAATGGAATGGTTGAGGGTTTCACAATATGTTAATTTGAAATGTTCGCACTAACACAGTATTCTTGGGAAAGTGGTTGTCATGCCACACCTGTGGATTAGTTAAAAGGGGCCACTTTCAGATGGCTAGCTTCGTGACAAGATTTTCAGGCACTCTGGCCAGTAATCCTGACTCAACAGATTATCCGAAACTTACCTTCTGTGGATCTGTCACCCAATCTTTAAAATAAATTTGCGTGTTTTTTATTTTGAGAATTATTTTGCCCGAAAATGGTAAATTGTTTTACATTTTACTGAGTTATATTGTTCCGGTCCCTAGTGTGGTTTAGATATTTTTCCAGAGAAATCTGGACTCGGAAGGGACTGTTACATTGTTAGCCAAGTTCTAAGTGTCTCTTGGAATTAGAAAGCATTCTTTTGATTTTACCTGCTCAGTTAATTAACAGAGGCAAGTGACAATGTCTTAATGTTCCAAAGCCTTTGCTCAGGATACGTAATGTAATTATTGCCTACTGTGCTGTAGTGAAAGAGACGGAGACTTTACCGATGGCTGGGTGGTGGTCCAGTAGACTCAACAAGCAACATGTGGAGCCATAAAGAGAAAGGAACGTACAACTCTGGCCTTGTTAACACCTCTTATCCCTCTGGAACTTGAAATGCTAATGCTTAACGTTCCTTTCAATTTTGTGTTATTCTTTTTTTTTTTTTTTTTTTGGTTTTTCAAGACAGGGTTTCTCTGTGGCTTTGGAGCCTATCCTGGAACTAGCTCTTGTAGACCAGGTGGGTCTCGAACTCACAGAGATCACCCTGCCTCTGCCTCCCAAGTGCTGGGATTAAAGGCATGCGCCACCACTGCCCGGCCAATTTTGTGTTATTCTCCATGGGCTCCTGTCCTAAATCCTTACAAGTTTTAGCATACAGCATGGAAATTTTTAAAAGACTAGAAAATTCTATGTTTTAAAACCATGAGAATCCAGTGTGTACACTAAGCAATGGGTAGGGCGTTGGAGATGTTGAGATTACTGGGGGATTGTTCCCGTCCTGAGAGCTGATAAGGGACCACAACACCAATGTGTAGCAGTATAGGTCATGGACACACAGAGGTTAACTCAACAATCAGGAGGAAGGGAGCCACCAAATGCCTTTGTGGGGGTCCAGATGATAGTTTTAGATTAGAGTTCCACTGTTGAGCAGAAACCCTTGTGCATTTATTCAAGGTTAGAAATTTAATGCGTGGAATTGGATACACAGAGGTCAACCAGATGTTAGCATGTCAGCTCAAAAGTGAACAATAGCAGGAAGCCATTGTCACACCTAGACTGGACAGATCATGTGGCGTTAGCAGATTCCAGCAGCTAGATTCGTTGGAGAGATGGGAGGAAAAGAGAAATGAGTCATATTCTGGAGTGTTTGCAATGCGGCACAGAATGCAGAGGATTAAGGCAGAATGTTGGAGGCGAATAATTCCAGAATCAGCATGGCTTGTTGGTCGACGTCACCAGCAGCCTCTAGATCCCGTGTTTCTAATTCAAAGCGCCCCTCTTAATTTCTGAATGTGGTTATTTGCGAATGTGGAAGGAGATGTGTGTATCAAGGAAGTGGCAGCGAATCAAGAGAGAAAGGAGCTTACAATTACGAGTTTCCAAAGAAGTCAAAAGCCAAGCAGTGGGTACAGGACATTGTAGGACATAAATTGAAAATTGTTAACACTAAGGGCATGAAATAGCTTAGTAGTTTTTCTAAAATCTCAATTAGTTAGCACGGTTAACTCTCATAGCACAGATTTTAGGTGTTAATACCATATGTGCGTGTCTACATATATTTATATGTGTGTGTCTACGTATATTTATACACATACATAAATGCATATATATTTATATGTAGACACACACATAACTATGCAATGCTGCCCACAAACAAAATGGCATTTCTGCAAAAAATGTGTAGTCAGTATACTGGACTGCTTTCAGGTAATTTATTTATACTGGAATTTTATTCATCCATAAAACAGGTGGGGACAGCCATCTAGTCATTTTCACAAACAAACTGGAATAGCTCAGTAACCCTAAGGAGACTTTGTAGATAGTTTGATGTTGAGAAGCCTACAGCAGCTCTTTTGTTTATAGCTAGGTAATAGGGATTGCTCAGCATTAGTGGGAATAGGTCTGCCTGTGACCTTGGAGGCTTCGGGTTTGTAAGTGATACTTTGAAGGGAGTGGAAATAAAAGTGGGGAGTTCAGAGAGCAGGAAAACAAAAAGTGCTGCTGTGATAACGGCGGAGACGGGTGATGGAAATGATGACTGGGAAGCTATTTAAAAGACGGGTACAGGTATAGCCAGGAAACGTAAAGATTAGAGTCACGACATCATTTCTTACTTGGAATACTGGGGGGATTGGGATCTTGTGTTCTGAGACAGTAACTTCAGAAGAAGGGAGGGTCAGATAGAAAGGGGATAAACTAGTTTTGGGTTATTAATTGAACTCTGGATTATCAAATTGTAGATGGTTATTCAGGTGCTCGGAACCTGGTTCTGTATTTAGTGAAAAGGTTTTGGCTAGGGATAAAAATTTAGAAGCAACCATTTTAATAGCTAAGATCATTCGTGATCCTTTGCAAGATGGAAGGAAATGTGATGGCTTTCCATAAAAGCCATCAAGGACGTATGGATACGGTTACAGACGTGGATATGTCACCATGTTGGGTGACAATTCCTAGGAAATGGGAACAGATGAATAATTACCGAGGGTTGTGGACTGGATGACAAATCAAAGAAACCATCCAAGTCTAGCTTGGTGACCCAGTGAGCTGATCGGGGTCACTTACAGGAATGTGGGTAAGGGAGCACTTACAGGAACGCGGTGAGTCAAAGACAGCTCATCATCAGTAAGCCTCTCCCCACGCGCACTTTGGGGAAGCTGAGTCACTGGAGCTCTCCCCAGTCCTTACAGGCAGCTTCTCCGGAGAGCCTCCTTCACCAAGAAGTTGTTCAGAGCTTGCATGAATTTGGGAATAGTCCCAGAAGTCTTATGAGGCTTGTGTCTTTCTGAGTTTCCTGAGTCTTTTAAGTCTTCTTAGCTTTCTATGTGTTGTGAAGCTTTCTTCTTCTTTTACAAGGGAATGATCCTACTCTGAGAAAATAGATTTATAACAGACCAACATTTCCTCCAGCCCTTACTACATTTTTTTCCTCTACCATGATATTTCCTAAGCCTTGGTGGGTGGGTGATATTAAAGGTCTGATTATTTTATTCCATTTATGCCTGAACATTAGGACACTATGCCATGACCACAATGGCTTATTCTCAACAGCTTGACGAATGATGAGTCTCCACATTAACCATCACCCGCTGTGAAACATTTCCCTTCATGACTGATATTAATATCAGTAAACTACACGTGCACATACAGATGTCTAGAGAGTAGTTTCACAGGCAGATCATATCAGCTTGGCAAAAAATAGCAGCTGCTTTCTCAACTGGGGTCTGTGACCTTCTCTACTGTAGGCTCTTGCCCTTGCTTCAGTACCAAGCACAGATTCTCATCTGTGAATCAGGTCTTGAATGCAATTAGAAAGAACTGGTTGCATCCGTATCAGTTACGCCACTATGGCACTAGCAGGCAATCTGGCCTGCCATGCTGGTAACATAACATGCAGGGTTCATATTCATGCAGGACATTCTCTGCCTCCAACAATCTCCCCCAGCAGTCTAGAATACCTGCTGGTATCACAAATGCAAGCAGCATAGAAAAAGCTTGCAACTTATTTCTGGCATGATTTCTTTATGTTCTGCAGCCAACATGTATGTAGCTCTGACATGCAATCATTAGCAGTAGCAATAGCCTGTACTGTGAACGGAGCCTCAGAGATCCCTCTGGCCAACAACTCAGCTGGGTATCAGATCACTGGTACTAAGATCTTATCCAATAACCCAGAGGTGCATTTTATTATTCATGTGAGGTGTTTTTATGCAAACTCTTTTATTGCCGTTTTGTTATTGCTATTTTCCTATTTTCTCACACTGTATTAGACTTTGTTTTTAACTAACTCCTGTGCTTTGCTCTTCTTCCCGTTTGATTCAAGAGTACTTAGTGAGCTTGACCGACATATTCAAGATCTGCCTTTTCTGCTACATAAATAACACATTTCACCACAAAACTCAGCAAAGCCTCCCAAAGTCCCAGTGATTCGAGGCCCTCACTGTATTAACTTCTTAACTCCTCTGGGAACACAGCCCTACCTAGCCTGGTAAGCTGAGCACCAAGCACCACCTGTCACAGGCACAATTCTCTCAGTAATGCCTGACCTTTCTCTGTCTTCCAGTCCTTAATATTTACAGGGACTCAGTTTGTGATAACCAAATGTCCCTAATGGGTCCTCTGAGCTTGTTCATCAGGAATCATTTCCCTATCACTCAACCTTTGTGTGTGTGTGTGTGTGTGTGTGTGTGTGTGTGTGTGTGTGTGTGTGTGTGTGTGTGTGTGTGGTGGTGGTGGGGGAGATGAGTCGTCAGATTCCTCAGGTTCTCTGTTTCCACAGTGCTCAGGCTGATTCCATCCACTGCACCGTCCCGCAGCCTCACGAGCCAGATGGCGAAGGGCTCTTTTATTGAAAAGTTTAAAAGTATTCTCTAACTAGAGCAGTTCAGATGCTGAATTTTCCCTGATTATCATAACGTTAAAAGTGAGCCACTATTAAGGTCCCTGTCTACATCCTTACCTTTTCACAGCTTTACCCCTTTCATGTGTGGGTCAGATCCATGGGTGTCTCACGTCACCTCTGTCTCGCTCTTCTACCCATCACTGTTTAGTTCTTCCCAGAGCTCCACATTTTTGGATTCTAGTTAGGGTTTGTAAACACAGATCTATTCCGAACTCTCTCTCTCCCTTATGTCCTGCCATCTGTAAGAACTAGGAAGCTAAAGGTCTCCCTCATCACCCTCTTTGTCCATCTCTGCTAAATGCATAGGATAGTATCCACATGTTTTGTTTGTTCCTCCCTACTCCTTTACCGGGGAAAGTTGTTTCAGAGAAGACACCTGAGCATGAGTTTATATCTCATTACTCACAGCAAAGCCCACATAGCCTGCTTAGGAGCTCATTCCATTAGTGCCACTTTCAGGCACTGCAATAGATAAATTTGTCAGTCAATTGGGGGATATCTCTATATTCATGTGGCAGATCTCAGTCATCACAGAGACATGCCATTGTATAGTATGTACGGAAGGTGGACATCCAGCAATTTCTCTGAAGGATCCTCCACATCCATAGCCTTGGCTGCATACCTTATGCCTTCACAGAAAACACGAACCAATCACTATCACCCCACACCACATGGAGAAAGGCAGCCTTATATGGGCTGTCTCACAGATGTTCCACCCACGTATATACAACCTCAATCTCATATCTTATCATCCATTCCAGGAGCCACGCAACTGATTCTACTCAACTCTGATTCAGCAAGTTTCTATTTGAACACAAATTTTAGTGCTTAGCTATTCCGAGGGAGATGTGAACCAATGTCAGTCCATCCCAGTTAAAATGCCAACAACAGACCCCCAAAATAATTCTTTCTAAATCTAGCTTCATGAATGAAGTTTGTTATATCACTTACATTACATGGAAAAATTAAGACTCTATCACCAGAGAGCCCCTTCCAGCATGGGCAATGACATAGGTACTAGCTAGATGAGTCACTACTTAAAGGTGCTTGCTGCCAAGCCTGGCAACCTGAGCAAAAGACAAATATGTTCCGACTAGAGGAAAGACAAATCCAATAATGAAAAGACCCCTTGAGGTGGCTGAAGGATCTGTATGTCAACAGCGAGAGAACTTAGCCTCCAGAAGTGAAGGTGTTTGATGTTCAGATGGGTGGGAGAGATAGACTATGAGAGTAGTCCACCATGGAGCTGTCATCTTATTTCTTTTTAGTTGAGAATTTCAGGCCATGCATTTGTGTAATAGAACAAATATAGGCTCACACTCACCCTTCTCCCAATTCCTCTCAGATCCACTTCCCTCTTCCCTACCACTCAACTCTTTGTCCTCTGTTTGTGTGGTGTTTTTCTTTTTTTTTTTAACCCATCAAATTCAATCTGTGTTGCTTCCACTGAAGCATGGTTACCTACCAAGTATCACGGCCCTAAACAAGTCTGAGTTTCCTGTTCTCAGCAGGTACTAATTGGCAGTAAAAGAAAATAATGTAATAGGAAGGATCGAATGGAACAGTGAACAAAAGAGCAGGGTAGAGGAAGGACTACAGGGAGGGATAATGCACACTTGCACAAAGAGAGAGTTTAATGGACATATTCACAAAAGTAGAGTTTAAATGGAACTATCACAGACACCACAAGCTAATAAATAAAAAGCTCAAGGCCAGGAATGGCTTATCTCTTTTAGAGTTGTTGGTTAGGGAGATTGCAGAGACCCCCACCCATACATTTTAGGTTATTGATAGGAAACCTACCTTTGCCATTCTATACTAATAATACCATAATAATGAACCTAATGATTTATCCTTGCACTCGTAGATAAGCACATCTCTAGCCTCTCATCAGAAAAGCTTCTTTTTTTGCAATGGATGGTGATTAACACCCAAACTCACAAGTAGGCAAGGCGCAGAGACTGAGAAATTGTGGGGTGCCAATCCCTAAATCACACATCACTATTACATCTGCTCCTCTTAGAGTTCAGGGATCATCAGGTGAGTGGAGGGGTGGGGCGCAGGAGGAGAGATTGTAATTCATTTTGCATGACTACAAGGATACAGTGTTGTGCTGACACTACAGGGTGCTACGGTATGAACTCACAGTTGGGAAAGCATGAGCAATTTTACACAAGCTCAAAGCACATAAAATCCTCGCATACGGAGATGGAGCATGAAGTCCCAACCCTAGCTGCGGAGCTATGGGCATCTGTTTTTGACACAGAGTGGGAATGTCCTGTGATGATTAGGCGAGGGAGCAGAAGGGCGGTGACTACAGAGCAAAGCTTGTTATCTGACACGGAGACTCGGATACAACTGGAGAGTAACTCATAGCTTTTTGTGCATGCTGTATGACTTTGGTCAATAGCGCTTAAGTATTTTGAGGGTTTCCTCCCAGAAAAATGTGTGCTGACTTATACAGTTGTGTATTTGGAGTTTGTTTCCCAGCTCCAAGTGTGCAGTCTCAGAGTTCCTGTTAGAGGGATAGAAGGCAAAAGTCAGCATCAAGGATGCGGGACGAAGATCTTGTCGCTTGCTGGAGCACAGTGACACTATTTCTTGGTGTTTGCACAGCTCTGCTAACAGACGACAGAGTTACAAAATTGTGGCATATCTTAAGGCACCTTGAAACTCAAACAAATCCATAGTATCCCTTCTTTCTGATGGAGTAGTGAAGAGAACAGCAGTGTCTTCGGACATGACGCAGGGAGCACTTGAGCATCCTTCGGACCCACACGTTCATAGCCCGCACGTTCATTGCCTTGGGTTGAGGATGACAATGTAGTCGATGAGTTTAGCTCAAAGTTTGCTATGCACTGGCCAAGGGTTCAGACAATGAGATGCTATGGATGGAGTTGTGTCCCTCAGGTGAAAGTCCTGCCCCAACACCTCAGGGTGTAACTGTATGACCTCTACAGCGGTCGTGATGATTAAATGGGCATGGTTGGGCAGTGATGACTTATCTTCAGAAGAAGGGGAGATCTGGGTGAGAACATTGGGAAGGCAGATACCTACAAGCCAAAGAGAGGGTCCCAGAAAAACAGCAACAACCAATAACATCAAAACCCTGAGAATACTTTGATTTTAGGAGTCCAGCATCCAGAATTGTTCGAACAAATTCCTGTTGCTTAAGCCACCTAGTTACAGTATTCCTGATAATGGAACACAGGGAGATTTAGAGTTCAGATTCCTTGTCAAGTGGAGAAATAGTGAAAGTGTGAAGGCCTTCATTTTCTGAAACATAGAAAGATTACAATAGGGAAGTATTTCTAAGAATACCTTGCATTTGTTCTGTCTTTCTGCTTTAATCAAATACCTCTGCACTGATTACCATGGCCGTCTCCCTCTTTTCTGTCCCCGAGCTTTTCTGACCCTACTTAGTCCCAACACTCTGCTAGTGGATTATGTTGCAAATGATAAGCTGTCTTTGGTATTAGGATTGATTGTGAAGTCTGGAGGCAGTGTTCCTGTTGTTCCTAATGAGAATTAGACATTGAACAGACAGTTTAATTGCATTCATGTCTTTACCCTTCTAGGTTTGTGAAATTTGGTCCAGCCATCCTCCCATGCTAATTCTTTTTAGTGTTTTATGAATATCAAGTCAATTCTAACATTTGGCACTTCTAATTAAAAGTAATTTAAATTTAAAAGTAATTTAAAAATATTCCTAGGTACAGGATAGTGTTGACAGAAGAACGTCAGTGTTGTTCAACTGTGCACTTGTGAGAGTGGAGTCACGAGGGCAGGTTCTGCTGAAGATGGTGCTGGTGACCCAAACTATACCTGGCGTCTGAGAGTCTGTCTGCAGCTGTTGGCTTAGAATTACTCATGTCTACTGCAAAGTCAGCTTTAGAAATGGTAGTAGGTGGAGCATGGAATCTATTTAGAGTAGAGGGATATTTAACTAAATGTGTTTGTCTTCCATGAATTTTTGGGGTTATTATTTCCTGGGAAAAACTGAAGAGTGGGGAGAAAGGCAGAGGGCGAATTTGAGAATGGGCGTTGATTTTGGGAAGACCTAACTTTTAAACCCTTCTCTACTACAGAAAGTTTTCAGGTATGTACAAACACTGAGAGACTGCCTGACACAATGCCGGAGTTTGAGAGTGACAATGAGAAGTACCCTGCAAAGTTTGCCTCCTTATATCCTTTTCATCTCCTATCGTCCCTCTCCTTCTTTCTCTTCCTTTCCCCTTCCTCCTCCTCCTCACCATCCTGTCATCCTTCTTTTCTGACCCCCGGTTTTTCTGTGCAACCCTGGCTGTCTAGTAACTCACTCTGTATACCAGGCTGGCTTCCAACTTGGAGATCTGCCTGCCTCTGCCTCCAGAGTGATGGAATTAAAGGCGTGTGCCAACATGTCCTCTCTCTCAGCCTTCTTTACCCTCTCTTCTCTCTCTTATTTTTTTCTTTACTGTCGTCTCTGTCTTGGGTATTTTAAATCAAACAGCAGATACAGGTCTTCTGGTTGCACACGATCTTATTCATGTAAAGATGTAGAGTAATAATGATTTTGTTTTGATGTAGTTTTAAATGTTATAATTTTAAAAATAACTTTAACAATAACTTAAACAACTTTATGGTGTAAAGTTAAAATTATACAGAAGTAGCAGCAACAGTGAAAACATTCCTTTTATCCTTTATCTAGGTGTCATTCACTGTATATAATTAAACTTTTTTTTGTTTTGTTTTTTGTTTTTTGTTTTTTTTTTGTTTTCCGAGACAGGGTTTCTCTGCAGCTTTGGAGTCAGTCCTGGAACTAGCTCTTGTAGACCAGGCTGGTCTTGAACTCACAGAGATCCGCCTGCCTCTGCCTCCTGAGTGCTGGGATTAAAGGCATGCGCCACCACCACCCGGCTATAATTAAACTTTTAAAAAGTTCTTTTTTATATAATTCACATAATCTTTTAACAGATCATTGGAGAATAAGTTAGTGAAGTTATACTCCATTCTTACTAAATATTTCAGTGTATATATTACAAAAAAGAGACAATTTTTAAAACATAATTACAGAATGATCGTCGAACTTAGGAAATTTAACATGGATACAATGTGATTACCTAATGCACAGCCCATATTCAAATGTCATCAGTTGCCACAATGTCCTTTCTGTCATCTTTTCCCGATCTAGAACTCTAATCTAAGGTCCTTTGTTACGCCTTGTTTGTCATGTCTTTCTAGTATCCTTAATTCAGAGACAGGTTTCTAATCCATCGCCTCCTTCTATGACCTCCAGTTATTTTGTGGATGGTCCTGCAGCTGATCTCTTCGGCCTTATGGTAGGACTCCGGTTATGTATTGCTGACAGCAGTGCCCAGAAGTGGTGCTGTGGCCTTAGCTTGTATATCAGTGAGCGCATCATGTCCGTGTGTCCTCATCTGAGTGACAATGACAGATTGCTGTGATAATACTGTGCTGTTGGCTGAATGGAAGGTACTCTAAAACATTCAGCTCCTCATCAAACCATTTCCCCCTGGTACTAATATCAATGTTGATCTTGTAGCATCCAGCAACATTTATACTTTTAATCTATAACTTAATAGTCTATAGTATTTATAGCTAATACTTTGCAATTCTAATATTATTTATAACTTAGTGTTTATAGTAAAGAGGTGTTTTTGCCTTTTTCTGACGGTATTTCTTTACTTAATTTCTAATAAAATAGACAAGTGGATTCATTGTTTAGGGGTTATCATTTATGATACCTTTACTCATTTTGGTGTTCAAATTTCTTTGATTTTCTTAGTTGAAACACCTCCAGAGCTGTCTTTTGTGCTTTTGGATGTGTCGTAGAAAAGTTTAACTTTGTATATCCCATGCCGAAATAGACTGATGCCAGTTCATCTGTTCACGGGCAATGAAGTAAACACAGAAATAAAGAAGTTTCCATAGGAACCCTTTGAGCTTTTAGACCATCCCCCAGAGCAAGGCAGTGCCGTCAGTGGGCCAGCATAAGGAGAAATAGCTGCTCTGCTAGGGACGGTGCCATCAAGAGCCTCTCACTCAGGTCCCCTGATGGTGGCTATTACAAAAAGAGTTTCCCATCGAAAAGTCAGGCAATGGACTTCTTAATTTCTGGCTTCTGTCTGAAACAGGTTTCTTGAGCCAGTTAATTGAACATAAATTACAATTGACCTTGGAGGGATTAACTTGCATTTTGAGGTCATTTTAACTGCAGAGCTATTTGGGTGCTTTCAGGCTGCCTTAGCTTTTATATACTTTTCAGCTAAGTTAGACATGAAAATGCGCCACTTGGAGACATTACAGGAATTTTGACCTTCTCCGGTCACTTTGAGGTCAAGCAATTAATGCAGAGAATTACCAGAAGATCCATAAATACACATGTTTCTTACATGAAAGCCATCATTAAAAATGATGCTCACTTTACTTAACTCTTTCGGAACTGTGTATAATATCAGAATGACAGTTGTGTAAGGAAACGTTAATTTGGTGACCCACAATATAAAGAACATTGAGATTTAATAAAACTACACTGGCCGTAGGTTTTCTCAAATTCCACTGCAACCGAGACATTTTGACATTAAAATATGTTGAATTACAAACGCATTAGTAAAAGAAGAATTACTCTTCACTTCAAAGGCAGAAAACATTCTTTTGAGGTCAGTGCAGTTCTGAAAATCATTGTAACCTATGTCCTAAACTTTGCTCTGCCTCTCTGGTGTATCAAAAGGTCGAATGAGAGGCTGGCATGCCGGCTTCTTGCTGGGGACTGAGTGGGTTCACTATGACCTTTTGAAACACCGGTTTAAAGCCAAATAAAGCCATTGTGATGAATTAGTTCTTCTTTGGCAAGTTCTTTTATTGTTCATAGCATCTCTTTCCTCATCCCTATAGAGATTGCTTAGACTTTGCACGTTGCTTTAGCAAAATACATAAGCAAAGAGTTTGTATTTCTTGCCGTTCTGGAGGCCGAGACATCCAAGAGCAAGTGAGTGCCTGGTTCTGGTTATCTGTAGAGGAGGATCTCTGCACACATGTGGCGGAAGAGTGGGTGGACAGATCAGTCCCCAGCTATTGACTCTAGTCCTTTTATAAGGCAGTTAGTTTCATTCATGAGTGCCTTCTCCTCATAACTTAATCCCCCTCTAAAGTCCCTACTTCATGGTAAATTGCATTGAAGATTTAAATTTGAGCTTGAATTGTAGGAAGGATTGTGGGATTAGTGCAGGGAATAAAGGCTATATAAATCTCTTATATAAATTATAGCTCTGGTGGAGACCATGGCGGAGGCTCTCCACACACGAGTTGCCTTTTCTTTCCCCGTTCCTTCTGACAGTGTAGCAATCATTACCATTTATAAAGCTGCTTACAGGGTGGCTGACTTCCCTTTCCTCTTGAAGAAGGGGACCCTTGCAAGGCTGAGTTAGAAAATGTTTCCACCTTCCTTACTTGTCTTGCAGCTAAGCAGAATTATGTGACTGAACTCTGTCCAAGGAGACAGCAGCAGACGTGTGATCCTCGGAAGGCTGAACAGGAGGAGATGGTTAAGCTAGGCGCAAACCGTTCTTCCATCTCTCTGTCCCTTCTACTTTGGTAGAGTAGCCAAGGTAGAAGCGAAAACTCAGAACCGTGGGTGGCTTTGATGACTGCACCCACTGGGCAGAAGGTTAATGAAAGCCAGAAGCCGGGATCCTGACCTGTTTACCTGTATTCTTTCATTCTGTCTGTCTATTTGTCTGTGTGTCCTACAGATATCAACAAGACATGGCTTATCAAGTTGCGACAGGGCTAAGCATCTCCCCTTTTATTAAGGCTCGGCAGGGCAACCAAAAGTAACAGGAATAGGTTGCCCAAAGCCAGTCAAAGCATTATGGGTAATGCCTGCTTCCACTGTAAGTAGACGATGCTGCACAACCGTCACGTATATGTAGAGGGTCTACTTCCGTCCCATGTAGGCTCCCTGGTTGTTGAGTCAGCCTCTGTGAGTGCCTATGAGCTCACGGAGTTGATCCTGTGGGTCTACCTCTATTCTTATACAAGGAGGTCGCTAACTTCTTTCAATTCCCTCTCCTCTTCTTCCTCTCTTTCCTTCCCTCACCCCTTTCTCTTCTCCCCTCCCTTTTATGCCTCCCTTTATCCCTTTCTGTTCTTTCCTTTTGCTCCCTCTCCCACTATAAGCAAGCAATGAATTCAAATTGTTATTCCCCAAAAATCTGCTCACCTCCCTATTGATGTGTTTGCTACCCCGTAAAGCTTTGCGCTTACTGGCTGAGGATTTAGTTCAACATGGCTAGATTAAACAAACTTTGGTGTATAGAAATATATGCTGTTGAATCTCTTCAGCCTTTATGCCCTTTGGTATTTGGGGAGTATAATTTGTTTAGTAGCTAAAGCACACCGGTAGTATTTTCCTAGTTTTTTTTCTTTTTTTAACCTTGCTATTGTTTAATTTAATGGATACAGTGGCAGAACATCCTCTAAAGCCATTTGTACCAGGTCAGCCAGGGATTATACAACTACGTTGCAAACATATTTGAAACAGGCACGATGCTATTTTTTCTTCTGACAAAAATTATATTATCAAACAAAACTTAAAATTTGTTCAAAGTGGAATTTCTTTCTCCAACTCTCCCTTCAAGATCCAGGGCAGAGTGAAAGCTCCGACTTCCTGGTATACCCAGTGATAGGCACAAATGAAAGGCTCATGAGTTTTGCACTTGAATGCAGGAAGCAGGGTGGTGGAAAAGAGTTTTGTCTCAAAACAACAGCAAATTAAATTCCAGATATGATGGCATTCTGCTAAACTGTATTTATAATTATTTTTACTTTAGTAAAAGTCACCATTGGAGTGAAAATATTTCATGTGTATCATTTCCCACCCCCTTCCTTCCTTGCTTGCTTCCTTTCTTTTTCCTCTTTGATTCTTTCATCCTTCCTTTTCTGCAAGCTGGGGGACTGAACATAGACTCTCAAGCATGCCAGTGAGCTGCTGCGATTATAAGCCTGAGCCACTAAGCCCAGGGATGCCATTTCAGTTATTTTATCAGAGTTAAGAGGATTCCAGTCTGATCTTGTGAATTTTTTTTTTGTAGGCTTTACTTCTGGGTAGAATTAGTGACTGGCAAGATAGCCCTGGTGGTACAATATTGGTACTTTCGCCTTGGGAGTAACCAAATCTGTCTAATTGGACCCATTCAACAGGAGAGGATTAGGCCTGATACTGCAAACCAAGCCATGGCTTGAGAGGCCCCGGATCTGGAAGGAGAACCTACTACTACCAACATTTTCATAATTTCTGGCTGTAGTCTAAATATTTATAATTTTACCCACAGATGCATGTAGCTCTTATCTCTCATCAAAGAAGTGTCTTTGCAACAAACGGAGATTGTTATTGAAATCTACAATTGGTCAAAAGGCAAGGAAAGAGGGGCTGTGGAATGTCCAACCCAGCTAATACATCTTCAGTGCAGCCCCTAAACCTAAGGCTTAGGGAAAATTGCAGAAGAAAGGGTGGAAAATTGTAAAAGTCAGAGGGCCAAAACTTCTGCAGCTAGTGTCCCCGACACATGACAAGGAAGCTGCTCCTTGAGACCTCAATAACATGGTCACTTACTTGAACAAGCTCAGTAGAGTGACAACATCAGTTGACATGCCAGCGTGGACAGGGGAAATTCTACATAGTCCCTACCATTAGAGAGAGAGTTACAGGTGATGCCTGAGAAGGAAAGAATTAGCTTTGCCCAGGGACCAGCTCCTGCATAAGATGTCCAGTGTTAAGTGGCCTTGGATACATGAACAATGCTAAAAGGATTCAGTCAGTTGTACAAATGGGGAGAGAGCTTTGAGTGATAGGAATACGATACTCCTGTAAGGAATTCTCAAATATGATTTTAAAAAAAGTTAGGTAGATTCCCTTTGTGTTGATATTGCTGTGACTAAAACCCAGGCAACCAACTTAAAAGAGGAGAGGACTGTTTTGGCAGAGGGATTTCAGGTGTGGTCAGCTGGATCCGTTACCTCTAATCCATGAAGACGCAGGACTGTGTGATGGAGTAAACCGCTCCCTCATGGTTGTCAGGAAGCAGAGAGAGGGGAAGGAAGGAGTCAAGGAAGTGCATGCCTTACTCTTTAGTGAGCTTCTTGGACCTGCTTCTCCATCCAGACCCCACCTTTGACCACCTCCCATAGCCTGTTCTATTTCATATCCAGTGATTTAATTAAATGACCCTCATGGATTCCACCAACACAGCCAGAAACATGTCCTCGTAATGCAACCAGGTTGGTAATGAGAATTAACTACTGCCTGTCCGTCCTCAAGATGAAACCCCAACTCCACACCAAGGTCTTATAAAAATCACTATGGAGAGTGTATTTAGTGATACAGCCAAAGAAAGGAATTTATCAATTATCGGAATAGTTAAGCCTCCAAATGGTTGAGAATATTTGTTCTGTTTTATTTATTTATTTATTTATATTGTGTTTGGGATTGAACCTAAGGGTCTCATATATGCTAAGGAGTTCTCTATACCTGAAGTATATCCATAGCTTTTATTCTGTATCTACATTTTCATTTTTCTTTAATTTTAACATTTCCTTATTTTTGAAAATTTTAAGCATTGTGGTTTGAAAGAAAATGGCCACTGAAAGGAGAGACACTATTAGGAGGTATGGCCTTGTTGGAGTAGGTATAGTCTTGTTAGGAGTAGGTGTGGCCTTGTTGGAGTAGGCGTGGCCTTGTTGGAGTAGGTGTGGTCTTGTTGGAGTAGGTGTGGTCTTGTTGGGGTAGGTGTGGCCTTGTTGGAGTAGGTGTGGCCTTGTTGGAGTAGGTGTGGCCTTGTTGGAGTAGGCCTGGCCTTGTTGGAGTAGGTATGACCTTGTTGGAAGAATGTGTCACCATGGAGACAGGTTTTGAGTTCTCACATATGTCCAAGTCATGTCCAGCATCTCAGACCATTTCCTGTTGCCTGTGAACCATGTAGAGTTCTCAGCTACTTCTCCAGCATGGTGTCTGCCTGCATGCTACTCTGTCCCACCATGGTGACAGTGGACTGAACTTCTGGAACTGTAAGTGAGCCATCCCAGGGAAATGTTTTCCTTTACAAGAGTTGCTGTGGTCTTGATGTCTTTTCACAGCAACAGAAACCCTAGTTAAAACCGTCATGTATAGAATGAAATATGATCGTATCTACCACCTATTTCTAAAATAAACTTTTTTGAACCACCAGCCCCCAAATCATGACACAGAGACTTACTAATAATTATAAAAGGTCAACTTTAGCTTAAGCTTCTTTCTAACTAGCTCTTATAACTTAAATGAACCCATTCCTATTAATCTATGTGCTGCCATGTGGCCTGTGGCTTTTACCTCTCCCTGTGTCCTGTATCCTCTGTGTCAGGTTAGCAACCCTGCCTTTCTTCTTCCCTGAGACCCCTCTATCCCCAGAAGTTCTACCTAACGTCTTCTTGCCTAGCTATTGGCCATTCAGTTGTTTATTAAACCAATAACAGTGACACTTCTTCACACAGTGGAAAGGAATATTCCACAATGTATTTCCCTCCTCCAACTCTTCCCATATCCATCCCTTCATTATGCCCCTGCTAGCATCAACCAGCTAAGTCTAGTTAATGCTGCTCACCTGTGCATGTGAAATGTCCATTGGATCATGGGAAATCTACCAGATGTGTAAGCTTGATTGTCCATACTCATACTGATTGACCTGAATTTTCCAAAGTTTTATGCTCCTATTACCATGGTGGGAAGATGTCTGTAACTACTTAGTAATCAATACCGATATTAAACAAATACACCATTTGTGAGGCATTGCATCAACTTTGAAGTTACAAATACGCTCTTCTTTGACCTATGTGAGGACTCAGGATTTGGTTGTAATCTATATAACCCTTTACTTTTCTCCCCAAGTGCCATTTTAAAGACAGGGAAACCGAGACCCAGAGATTCCTAAAACACTCGCACCTTGTACACACAGGCTACCTTTAAAAGACTGACATTTTGTACTTTCCATTCAATTTATGAAAATGTTCATATGGGTGAAAGAGAAACTGTGACCGACCCATCACTTTGAATTTGACTTTAATTGTGTTTCTTTCATGATTTTTTTTCTGTCAAGATTTACTAAGTAAGACTGCAATATCAGGGCTGGTAAGATGGCTCAGCAGAGAAAGGTACTTGCTACCTTAGTCTGAGAGCTGCATGTGTGTCATAGAATACATGTGCGTGCTTACATACACACACACACACACAACACAAGTGCATAAGTCCATAAATGTACAACATTTTAACAGCATTGCAGCATCAAGACCTTCTAACCTCCTGACCTTGCTGAAAATTACTGATGTTATGTTTGCCTTTGAGAGTCAGGGGCTATGTGAAGGCTCCCACGATTTTGAATGACAGCACAGTAATCCTTGCAGAAAAATGGAAATAAGAAACTGCATAATGATACCAAGGCAAATTAACTTAAGTATCTTCTAGGGATAGATAAATAACACAAGTCAAGCCAAATGTGAGCTGTTTTCTTCTGACCTAGGAGATCTCTGTAGGATTTGCATTCAGTGTGGGAACGGGGCTCCAGCCACCAAACCTTGCTTCCAGGGGCATTTATTCAGAAGCCCCACACCTTTGCCTGTAATAATCTAGGTAATGTAGGTTGACAATTCTTTCTTTCTTTCTTTCTTTCTTTCTTTCTTTCTTTCTTTCTTTCTT
>JAQHUG010000194.1:1582574-1597871 GCA_028555095.1 Dicrostonyx torquatus | reverse complement strand
CATGAGCACTGGTCCACTAGATATAGCATCTACCATAGCATGAGCACTGGTCCACTAGATACAGCATCTACTACAGCGTGAGCACTGTGTTCACACCTGCACAATCCCTGGTCTTACATCTTCTAGTCCCAAGATATTCTCTTACAGGGTGTCTTAGCTTTATATGCCATATGACTATTAAACACAAAAAGAGCTATAGTAAATGAATGGCTGTCAAGTTTCTAATAGTTTTATTGTTCTAGGGCAATTATAATGTCAGAAACCCCCAAACATATTTTTTCGTCCTAACTTGCAGGAACATAAAATGAGAGAGTTCTCTAATAGTAGTCACAGAAGTGTAGAAATAACAACCCACTCGAGAGATAAAGACAAGAGTTCTTAAAAGTATAATCTCAAATTAGATCCATATTTCCTTCTCTTAAAGAACATTACAATAATTTAACAGTTTGAGTAAATGTTACTTATTGCCCATTACGTTGCTACTGATCTGTGTATTTCTATGAAAATGTAATGAGGATTTGTATTTTATCAAGCACATTTTAACATAAATTTTAATAGACTATTTTTTTAAATACAGAAAGGCAAATGATTAGTTTTCATTAATTAATAATGATATACTATATGGAAACCATAACAGTAAAATTGGAAGAAAATTTCTCTTTACTAATGTTATTTGGCCAACTTTGAAAGGCTTTGTGTATCTTATAGTCTTTGCATAATATGGGTTTTAGTTCTTCCATTTGGAATTGCCTTTAAGGAGGACACAGACCTTCGTCATCAAGTAGCAGCCTACAATTTCCTTTACTAAAGACTCACAAGATTAACTTCAGCAGTGGTAGTTCTCAGGGTTGAGGACCACGTCAAGAATACTGTCCTTGTTGGAAGTGTCATGGGTAATGCTATGTCATCTGCAACATAAGCAAAAAAAGTATTTTCAATTCAGTACTGATGGCTAACTTCTCCAAAGAACTAGGAACGTTATAAACGGAAATCTTAGAGATAATACAAAACTTGTGAATGACGGAAATTGATGAATAGAATTGCCTCTAAAAATAAGATATAAGTTTAATTCTTTTAAAATATAAATATAAGTTTAATTCTTTTAGATATATAAAATTAAAAAGAATGGATCAGAAACGTCCTTGAACAGTGCAGTAGCCATTGATGCTATAGATAAGACTTATCTCGCCAATTCTGTGATCTGTTGCCTAGGTTCAAAGAGCCTGATGTTAGTGACATTGTATCTGCTCATCAAGAGTAATTAGTCAGAACAGTGCCTGGCCAGCATCGTGAAATCCTTGTCTAGCCGGAAGACAAAAATGATAGGTACTTTATCTCTAAGTAAAGGCAGATGATATCATTCTGCATTTCATTATTTTAGGAAGATCTACCATATGGCACTTTTCCTTCTCATCAAATTTGAAAGTACAATGGTACTATGGCTTTACCATAAAGAATTATAGTGCCCTAATGCAGGATTCTTTCACCCGTAGTGTGTGCAAACACTCATTGTGCTGCTGTGTGTTCAATTCAACTTTACAGTCTATGTTATTTGTGCTTAAAATAACTAGTACCAGAAGTCTTCTTCATAAAAGACTTGTCTACACAGGGGAATAAAAAAGGATCCAGGGAAGTAGGAAGGATGTTGGCATATGCTTGGGACACATGTGAAGGTAGGAAATCTTTGCCTAATAGAACTTAAAACATTGTAACTAGATAAGGGCTCTGAAGGGGGTTTGTTGGCATGGTGTAAAAACTTCGAATAAACAGACTACCGTGAAAGAACTTACTAAAGGAAAACTCTTTGTTAATGGTATTCTCCTATTCCTAGGCTCTCGCAGAACACAATTTCCATAGAGGATGATATCACAAGATGAAGCGAGGACCCTTACAAGCAGGAGTCAGCAGAGAGACCAAACAGACCAACAGCTCCCAAACTGGACACTGCAAATAACTGGAGTGAGATGGAGTATTAGCACGGCAAAGGAAACCTATAAAATCACAGAAAAGAAGAGCCAGTTTTGAAGAAGAGCCAAGTAGAAGTGTCACAAATGAAAATTCAGTGACTTTTTTTTTTTTTTTAGAAAAATAAATCCATGGTGATTTTAAGACAGAAGAGTAGGATGAACTAAAGAATCCAGAAGTATATACAAGGCCGTGTGGAGATTAATTATTCAAGAGAGGGCATTGTGGCTTAGGATGGAGAGAAAGTTTGGCAAACACCACTGTGTGAAATGTTAGTCAAATGGATGAAAAAAAATGGCTCCCACTTTACACCAGCACAAAATCCGAGACCTATCAAAGTCATAAAAGTAAAAAACAAGATTTCAACCTTTTAGGGGAAATGGTAGGAAAATGTTATGCCAGGATGCTGAGGAACTTCTCAAGGAAACCCAGAGGACCACTAAGGAAAGAACAGCTATCTCACCTCATGCAGGACAATGGAGCTGGGCTTGTGTCTTTCAGCAAGTAGAAGCTTAGCTAAGTACCACACGACTCATGAATGAGTTGGAAGTACTTTTACTTTTAGGTAGGTTTTAAGCTAGCATGCAAAATCATGGGTTTCATCATGATATCTTCAAATATGTGTCACCACATTGCTCTTAGTCCCCCCACATACAATACAGCTTCTAGAAGCAAAACAGTGTAAATATGTAAATATATCAGCTTGAATTAAACAATGGTTCATCAAATGTGTTGTGGGATAATTTTTGTACCCTGTAAAGGTGTATCTTTGCTAAGGTGCCTTCTGATTGGTTTAATAAAGAGATGTGCTGAACATTCGGTAGCTAGGCAGGAGAGAATAGAGTGAATCTAGACGAGCAAGAGAGACACCAGAGAGACGTGGAAGGAGTTGGACACACAGAATGGAGGAGAGGTCAACGGCCATGTAGATGAATAGAAAACAGGTTGATTAAGTTATAAGAGCTAGTTGGGAACAAGCCTAAGTTAAATGCTAAGCTTTCATAATTTATAATCGGTCTCTGTGTTATTATTTTGGGGCTGGGTGGGACAAGAAAGTTCGACTACACAAAAGCACAAGCATGAAGGAAAAATGAAACCATAAGTTAGACTCGGTGAAAATTGGTTCATCAAAGCACAGTAACATAAAATGACAAAGACAACTTGGAAGCATATCTAATTATGTACCAGTATCCATAAATGAATACCTAAACAAGAACAAAGATTAAAAGCAAGCAAAGGATCACAATAACCATTTTTTCCTCAAAAGACACACAAATAGTCCCTAATGTAGTGAAGATACGGTCAGCGTTGCTAGAGACGTGAAGGTTACAGCCACTCTAAGGCCTCCTGTCATTTCCCATCCACTGGGATGGCTTCACCTAGAAAAGAGGGGCAGTTGAAATGCTGAAGAGTACATGTCAAAATTAGAATCTTCACTCATGGCTGGTGAGGATGCCAAATGGTTCAGCTGCTGTTCTGGTGTACTGTCCTCCAGCATGACATGACTGTTGCTTTCTTGAACACTCGGCAGCTGTGAATAGCTAATTGAGATCCTCCGAAGATTGGACTCGATAACATTCTGTCATGGGGGGAGGGGCTCCTACAGCCCCACCTCTTCATCATGAGGTAGAAGCAATTCACCGTCGCTGGCTTGGAGACAGGAGCTTTGCTTGGGTTGCATAGGTGCTTTTAGCTTTCCCATGTTTCTGTAGGTTCCCCCTCACCCGTGCTCATGCAAGTAATCCCAATTAAACCCATTAATCCAAGAAGACTTGGGTGGAATCCTTCTTTGCTCTGTTGTTGGAGCCCGACCTGGGGTGAGTAAGCTAGAGCGCTCATCTTCCCAGGAGAAGTTAATGCAACAGCTGTTTGGAAATAGTCTGGCACTCCCTCAGAACATTAAACATAGAGTTTCCATATGACCGAGCAATTCCACTTTTAGGCACAGAGCCAAGAGAATTGAAAACACATGTTCGTCCCCAAACAAGTAGATGCACGCCTAGAGCAGCATTACTCAGAGTAGCCCAAATGTGGCAGAGACCACAGTTTCTATGAATAGATAAACAAGAAATAGCACACCCACAGGAGGAAATACTATGTAATCATAAAAAGGAATGCAGCACTGCCCCATGTGACAACATGGACGAATCTTTGGAACCATTATACTCAGTGACAAAGAGTCCATATTGTTAAGAACCTGTATCAGACATCCCCAAAGGGCAGATTTGTAGATACGGAAGTAGATTAATGGCTGTCTCTTTGTGAGGGTGGCTAAAAATTGAGTGGTTATTAATGGGAATGGGATTTCTTTGCGGGGGGGGAATAAGAATATTCTAAAATTAAATAGTAATGGTGGCTGCATAACTCTGAATGTGTTAATTAAACACTGAGTTACTTCCCTTAAAAGGATAGGTTTTATGTGAGTTCGAAGCTCAGCTAAGGGAAGGGAAACTTTGAATAAGCTGATAATTAAATGTAAGGCAACTTTATGAAAACGTATATATAATTAGCCAAGTATTCTTATTCTTCGCGTTTACCCCTGTAAACAAAGCAAAGACAACATTTCTACCAAATAACATGCATCAGACAAACAGGAAATAACAACAAAAACAAACCCAAAGAAGGAATAAGCACAAAATAGTGCTATGTAAGTTAAAGCAACAAGAGACATCGCCAAGGATATTTAAAGATAAGTGAATAGAAAAATTACATAGATATAATATGTATCTTACATATATCCAACAAGAAGAGTACTGACAAGCCAGTTTGATCATAGAAAAGTACTAAGATATTGTCATGAATCTATGTACTCATGTGGATCAATACCAAAATTATAGTAATGAGGCAAGTGGAGATTTGTAGACAGGTACGGCTCATACACATAAAGCCGAAAATATACTTCAATGTAACTTGTCATGCAGTATATATTGCTTTGTGCGCGTATGATAAAAGTATGAAAGTTCGGATAGATGATTCACATCATCTCTGGAATATTGGCAAAATCTGTGAGGGCCGGAACATGAACAAGGAAGATGATGGAAACTTCATCTCTTTAAGTGGTGCATTTAACCCCTTTAAAAACAAGAAAATACAACATAGTAGTGTTAATTGCTACATTTGGTAACTGTGAAGTAAGCTATTTGGGTTAGCATTCTCTATGGTTAAATAAGCATGCTGTCTTGTGTACTATTGAACTTGAACGTACCAAGACATGTATTTTTTTTTCCTCTCTTATGCTGCCTGTTGAGCCCTTTGCTTTCATTTCTTTTAGCGTGTGGTGTGTCGGCACATTGGTTGGGAGTTTGGTCCAGCTGTGATTAACACTGGAAACGGTGGCTTAAATAAGTGAGAATGTTGCCCCCACAGAGTAAAAAAGTCTACCTGTCTGTTCCTCCGTGCCAGCGAGAAAGCAATACAGGTTTTTCTGTTCAGGGCCCTTTGGTGGGATTTGCCTCCTACGAGGTCAAGGGTTGGCACTTTGCTTCCAGAAGTCCATGTTCCATGCAGGAAAGAATACAAAACATAACAACAATAAAAACCCCTTAGAAGAAATCATAGCAGGTCCAAGGCAAATGTCCGCATCTCTCCTCTCTCGCATCTCAGTCTTGTATTTTAAGGAGTTTGCCTAGAAGCCCCAAGCAAAAACGTGCCCTTTTTACCCCGCTCAGTGCCCAATGGGAAATTGTCTAGGAATTCATCATCGTTTTCTTTTAAACTTATTTCGCCAACCAAGATTCTACAGATAGAAATAAATGAACCGATATTAAGGAGGAGCGAGTGGAAAGGGCTTTTACAGCTGACGAGGTTGCGATGGCTGCCGTTTATCGAGTCTGGATGCAGTGTCAAGTCCGTGGGCACCGTGTCTTTCGGTTGTTCAATCTGGACTGCGTACTGGGAATTAAGTCGCGAAGCAGAAGCAATCAAGAGGCTCCTCATGGCGGAGTAGCGTGTTGACGGTCTCAAAGAGGCGTTGTGAGAATTTGAATCCAGGCTGGCCTGACTCCGAGGGTTGATTTTTTTAGAATGGTGGTCTCACATCTCAGGACACACGTCAGCAGCCCTGGAAACCAGGGCCACCTGAGAAAGGTCAAGCAGAATTAGGGCAGAAGCTTAAAACTCATTCAGCGGCTAGTTCCGTAAATGCAATTTCTCATTTTTCATAACTGTTAAGGTCTTGTGAAGCATTAAGAATACAATTCTTTATATTACATGTTTTTCTTTACTTTTCCTTTTGCCTTTTTTTTTTTTTAGTTTTTTGATATACTGATATTTTAGAGTTTTCTATATCAAATCGATCTGTTTTCCTTTATGGCGTCTTCCTTTGCTTTTATGTTTAAAAATCGTTCCCCACACTATCAACCAAAAGTTATGTGTCTATTCTTCTGCTGCTTTTATAGTTTACTTTGTAATTCAAAGTAAAGCAGGGAAATGCAGGAAAGGTCAAGGCTTTTGTGCACATGTCCCAGTTCCCAGGTTTGGGGGAGTGTTTCAAAACTGAGAGCTTCTATGTTTGAAATGTTTATCTCAGGAACTGATTTAAAACCCATAAGTTAGGGGAATTAAAACTTTCCACTGCGTCCTCAATGTGCGGCGCACATGTAACTGATCCGCAGCCGGCAATCATGTCGAAACGTGTCAGCTCATTTCATATTCTTTTAAGCTGCCCTTTGATTAAGGGAGCACTGTATTAATGCAAGGAAGCCTGCAGTCAAATCTACCTTCGAATTATTAGCACCTGGTGAGAAACGTCCTTCCCGTTCTAAACATCAGTTCATCATGTCTCATTTGTAGCTCACTTGATGATTTTGCTAGGGCACTGGATAAAAATGCGGCTAAGTCTTTACGCCAAAGCTTTGTTCTCCTAAGATGGCAGAAAGTATAAATTGCATAGCATGTCCTTAACACAGATGTGTGGGACTCAACGGAGACGATAGGTCAGCCGTGGAACATGTCTTCCTTTATGGTGGGAAACATGACGTCAATCACATTCATCTTGTATCAAATGAGTCTGCCTCGGTTTTCTAACCTATAGAATGGGGAATATCTATGAACTTTGTTACTGATCGTTAGGAGATAAACACCACAGCCTAGGTGTCGTCAAACTTCTCATTAGTGACTAGATGGTAAATATTTGGGGTTTGCCAGCTCTAAGCTCTTGACTGCAGCCACTCATCTCTGTGTTTGTGTGTTTGCAATACACAAAACATAAATGAGCGTGCACGGCTGAGTTCCAGTCAGACTTCAGGTTGTCTATATGATTTGGATTTTGGACTGGAGTTTGCCAAACTTCTGAGGGTATGATCTCCAAACATTCATTCCTTCACATTGACTTGTCCAAAAGGAGGGAGTCGGCCACATCCCGAGAAACACTAAACAAATGCACTTTTCATTGGTCCCCAAAGACTTTGATTTGAGCATCTTAAGGGTAGAGTTAGGAAGAGTTTGGGTCAATTAGTCCCTGAAAGCTTCCGTTGCCTTATGGCATGGTGTTTCTTCCCCGATAAGACTTTCCATTTTCTGTCTGAGAACGGCAGAGAGGTCTTAGTTCCTGCATGTGCCGGGCACACAGGCACGAAAGCATATGGACACCATACATTTTGCAGCGCTCTAAACTGTAAATGTGGACAGCCTGCTTTATTGCAGGTTTACATCGTGAAGGGGGCAAATGCATGTCTTCTAGCGTATTACTTCACAACTCACTCAATCAAAACGGGTGACAGAAATGTTGGCTCCCTTTTGGGGGATGGATTCTCCCATGATACAGAGCAACCTGTGTGCCAATCTCTGATCAGATGACAGCAATCCCACTGAGAAACCCAGCTGGAGCTTGGTAAGCATACATTTTATATAGACATAGTTCAAAATATCTGCATTTGAATGGACAAGTAATATGTATCTTTTGGGTGTGTTTGTGTGTGTGTTTGTGTGTACAATGTTGTCTTTTAAAACCAGCCTCTTGCAGAAACCAACACCCCACATATTTGTTTCTGCAAAATCTCAGAGCTGAGAGGAGGTTAGATTTCATACGTTGAAATACTTGAGTCTGTAATAGGTTTTTGTTGTTAGTCTTATATTTTGTTTGCTTTTATGTTGTGGGAGTTTTCATTATTTGGCAATCGACTTACTTTTTGAAGCATGTCCAAAGCAATTGTTGATGATACACAATGAATTAGGATGCTGTCTTTATTCAGCAGTGATACAGAATGTTGAAGTAATGGACTAAGGTTTTTTTTTTTTTTATCTAATCCTGGAAAGATTTTTTTTTATTGTTTGAAGCAAAGGGATCATTGAAATATGCATGGCCCCTAAGGCCAATTGGGGCACAAAGCAAGATCTGTTTTAAAAGACTCATCGCATATAATCATACCTTGTCAAAATCACCTCATAGTATCTGAAAAATGGTGCTAGAAAGATGGCTCAGCAGTTAAGAGCTCAAACAGCTCTTTCTGAGATCTGAGTTCAGTTCCAAGCACCCATGCCTGGCAGTGAAACCCCAGTACAATCACCATACTTCCAATTCAGGAGCCTACCACCCTCTTCTGGCACCTGAACACACACACACACACACACACACGCACGCACGCACGCACGCACGCACACATGCACACACACAGAGTAAATCTTTAAAGAGATAATGTGGACACATATCAGAACATTCCTAATGAGTTAATCCCATTTCCTTACACACACACCCATGGGTTGGACTAAGAAGCCGAAAATGCGCAGAAGAAAAGAAAACAGAACAAAACCAGTTCTGCTCTCAGTGGGACTGAATAAGCTTATTGAAGAAGTCTTGGGGGGGGTGCTGCTGGATCCCCGAGGCCAGCCTATAGGATCCAGGAATGCGAGCTTCCTCCCTCTTGAGCACCCAGCTCTTACGTGGGGCTCTGTGGGTGCTATGCGGTGTTATTCTGGCCACTCTGTGCCTCTCTGAATAGAGCCCAGAGCTAGAAGGGGCAAGTGGGACTCCAGTAGCTACAGATGTGTGGTGAAGGAGAGAGGCAGCATTCAAAGTAACGACATATGGACTTGCTGCAATTCTAGTAAGCACAAGTCAAGGGAGGTAATATCTTATAGACCAAAGAAACAGGATCAATCACAAATGTATTTGAAGACTTCAAGACATATCTATTTTTACATGCTTCTCTCTTAAAATAATAAAAATACGTGTACCCCTTTTATGCAAAAATATTGTTAATATCCTGATTGCAAAGCAAATATGGACTTCATGAAAAACATTGTCAGAATGAAAGAAGCAAGACAACCAGGATGGCTTCATACCTAGACATGATCTTTGTTCTCCCTTTTATTGCCTTTTCCTCGCTTCTTTTTCCCCTTAATTTATTTATGCTTCCTTTGTTTTTGTCAACAGCAGAATTTATATCAAACATGATATTTTGTAGATTGTCATTTCACATAAAAATTGACATAATTATCTCTAAATATATCTTTTTGTCAGTGTAAAAAATTAACAACGCACCCCAAGAGCTGGGGAGACAGCTCAGAAAACGGCTGGGCATGCACACACGAGGGCCGGAGTTAGATCCCCAGTTCCCATATTCAGGTGGGCACAGAGAATTGACTCCAGAAAGCTGTCCCCTGACCCCCCCCCCACACACAAACACACACACTTTTCTACAAGCAGTTGAAATAAAGTGTGCTAGTACAAAACTGGGAACTGGGAAATGTTGATTCAAAAGCATTTGATGTTTTCGCAGAGGTTTTTTGTTTGTTTGTTTTTTGAAATAAAGTTTCTCTATGTAACTTGTTCTTGAACTTATTCTATAAATCAAGAGGACCTGGAGCTCTCCTGTCTCTGTCTCCCCAGTTCTGGCAGAGGTTTTAATAGGCCATGTACTCTATAGTGTTCAGAAAGGCACATAAATGTATATGGTTGCTTATTTATTTATTTTTTTAGTACTGCCTCTCCCTCTGTATTCGTGTGTGAAGATTGGAGGATGGCATACAGAAATTGACTTTTTCTCGTGGAACTTGCTTTGTAGGCCAGGCTGACCTCGAATTTACTGAGTTCTGCCTGCCTCTGCCTCCAAAGTGCTGGTATTAAAGTCACCGCCCAGTGAAACTGGCTCTTTCTACTAGGTCATCAGGCCTAGTTAGCTGCTGGTTCCTTGACCCATGGTGCATCCCATCAGCCTAATAGCTTGCTTGCTACTTTATTTACTTTTTTTAATTTATGATTTTTTTGAGAAAAGGTTTCTCTGTGTGGCTTTGGAACCTGTCCTAAAACATGGGTGCTGAGAACTGAACGTGGGTCTTCTGCAAGAATAGCAAGTGAATTTAACCACTGAGCCATCTCTCCAGCCCGTTTGCCTTTTCTTGTTTTGTGTGTCTAAATTCTACCTGATCAACACTTTTATAAAATTCTAATTAGTCCCTCAGGATAAAGTCTTTCTAAAGTGACAGGATTAGCCTTTATTTGTATAAATGTTCAGGAGAGGATTTTTTTGCCAAAGGCTACAAGAGATTTTTCAAAAATGTAGTCAGGATTTAGCTCCTGAGTCTGTTCCTGGGGATGAATGGAAAAGACCAGAGATGTGGTTTTCCCAGAAAAGGCATACATTGACATGTGTGCACAAAGGAGCGGTTTTCAAGGTGGCTTTCATTATGGAAGCTCACTCGTGATGGGCTCATGTAGTGAGAGCCTGGCCAGTCTCTGGTGAGAGGTGACAGACTTCTCTGAGTCAGGAGAAAAGCCACTGGTGGGTTCATAATTTGATGGCATTATTGAGGTATGCTATAAACTTTCAGAGGGTTTTTCCAGCGGAAGGATGTGAGCCACTGGGTTTTCTTGGGTGCTATTATCTTGCCCCAGGCACCTCTCTGTGTGTCTTCCTTTAATAACCATCACGGAACGAACAGCTCGGCCGACAGCACCATCTAGCTTGGACGTCCTGCCTCAGTGTGCCTAGAAGCAACCAATTGAGACAGCTGTGTACTGAAACCTTTGATTCCATGAGCAAAATAAATCACTCCATTAAACCATTTCTCTCAAGTATTTTATTAGTGATGAAAGTCTAAGGGAAATCCCCTCACTAGAAAATAAGTTTTAAAAAAATGACCCAACAATATTATCCTTTCCCTTCCTTTTATGGAGAATAAAAGCATCAGAGAGAAGCAGTAACTTCTGAGCTTCCAGTGAAAATGTAGAGGTAGTCCCATCTGTTCTTAGATGTGCTTTCTGTCTGAGATACTGCATTGTTGTTTGATGAAGGTATTTCATTGGAGTTTGCGTGGTTGGTATTACTCTGCTTGAAAATAAAGCTCGCCGGGCTGGTTGCTCTGAGGATTTATTTGCATTGGAACCTTTGAGTGATTGAGTACAGGATCAAGAAGAAGCCTGTTTGTTGATGTGCGGACTGACATGGTGATGTTAATGTTATCCCCAAGCATTCTTTTTAATACATATCAAAATTGTATACAGGGGGTCACCAGGGCTAAATGGGAAGTCAATGACCTATGAAGATCTGAAAGTAAACAACAGATCTTAAAATAAGCATGGAGCTCAAACACCTTGAGAGCCGCTGGACTCTGAAAGGCAATTGTTTACATCAAGGGAGGGGAAATTGCTTTAGTGCTAATTCTGCTCATGGCCGACGCCTGCCATGCAATCTGTCAGCAGGATGGCAGTGGACAAGGATTTTGCTTTGGCTGTTTGAAACGTGGGACTGACTTTTACATCACAGGTATTCAGACGCTCACTCAGGCCCCTTCCTTGGGCCAGTCACTTCTGGTTAAGTTCTTCCTTTAGATTCAGTGTTGCCAAGGTACAGGGAAAGGAAGGGAAGTGGAGGAAGGCTGTATATGTAAGATATCATTGGCAGAAAGAGTTAGGGTGGACTCACTCAAGGGGTTCCTGGAAGCTCAAACTTCTATATGCAAAGGGATTCTAGGTGGTTGAAGAATAAATGGGAACTTTTTGGGGGGTGGGTAACCCATATTTTGGGATCAAGGGAGTTAGGATGGGTGAACTGCCTCAGAAAATGCCATGTGAAAAAGATGACGATGAATTTAAGGAAAAGAAAGATAATTTGGGGCAGGATACAGTATCTGCTTTACAGGCATGGAGCCTCAACTTTGGGAGCCCAGAACCTATGTCAAAACTAGATAGGTGTAGAGGCCAGCTGTAATTTCAGCACCAGGGAGCCAGATGTTGATTCCTGGGGCAAGCTGGGTAGCTGAACTAGGAGGGATCAGTAAGCCCTGAGCTCAGTGAGAGATTCTGTCTCAACAAATAACAATGGAGTCTGATCCACCCCCAAATATGTGTACCCACACACATGCTTACATGCCACATACATACAGAATGCAAACAAAGCCCACTTTAGTGATGAGTTATTAGACATAAATCCTAATGAGTCTTAAACCCAGGCCAATTCAGAGGCCATCGACATGGAAAACTTTCCCATGAGAAACAAGATGAGATAGTGACCCTCCTCTCTAGCAAAGGTGTTATTCGATGGATGATGTCACCTAGCCGTCACATCCATGACTCTGTGGTCACACCACCTGGAATTGAGTTCAGACTTTTCTAGTTGGATCGCGTGCCTCAGGAGGAAGTAACTGAACATCTTCAGACTTGACTTTCTCATCGTTACAGTGGGAGCGATGTTTAGGGTTAATTGCAGAGATTAAAGCCCTAGCACACAGGATGGCAATTGCCATATGATAAGCCGCTGGCAAACGCACGCAGTCTGTTTTAATCTTTAAAGAAACACTGAGCTGGATACTCCGTACGGGGGAGAAGGGGAGTAAGGGGACCTACTTTGCTATGGGAACTATTTATTTTTCCATTAGAAAAGCTTAAGTTGGGCTGGAGAGATGGCTCAGTGGTTAAGAGCACTAGCTGCTCTTCCAGAGGTCCTGAGTTCAATTCCCAGCAACCACATGATGGCTCACAGCCATCTATAATGAGATCTGGTGCCCTCTTCTGGCATGCAAGCACACATGGAATGAATGTTGTTTACATGATAAATAAATCTTTGAAAAAAAAAAAGCTTAAGCTACTTTCTACTTAATGACTTCTTTTGTACCTTTTAGCTCAGAGAGCAGAAGAGGTGGTTTATTGTACTCATGTCATAAACACCAGCCACAGACCACCTACTATTCAGAAAGAGACAGTCTAGAACGCCACAGGTCCAGGGCACAGGATCCCTAGGGCTTGTGTTGCTAAGAACAAAGTGTGGCTCTCCGGTGGTTTTAGTGACCAGATGACAGCGGTATTTCTAGATCTATGGCTGACAGAGATAGGCAGATTGCTACCTCTCAGCTGTCCATCGAATGCCTTGTTCCTGCTCCTTGGACTTCCATGGCTGTGCAAGTTAACTGTTCGCTGGGGCCTTGCAGCTCTGTTTCTGACTTTCATTCTGAGCATTCCTTTAGTTGCACAAAGGTCTCAAGATAACTGAGAGGTCTTAATGACTTCAGATATTAAATTTTAAAAAAATTGGCATACCAAGGAATAGGGTTTGCATGTGGATGTGTGCGTGTGTGTGTGTGTGTGTGTGTGTGTGTGGCATTTCCCACAGGCTTTGGTTTTATTGATTTTCTTTTTCCACTCTCACCCCTCTTCCCGCTGATCTCCTTCCCCACCACCTCAGTATCCCTTTTTAGCTGTCGTACCACATGTATTTTATATCCCTCTTTTCCCCTCCTCTCCAACCTTCTCTTAAGATCTCTTATGATCTCTTGTGGGTCCCTGTCTAGTTTCATGACCTATACCCACACAAATGTGGGTTTCTGTACATATATCAATCTGAAAGCTGGCATCTGCGTGACGAGAGACAGCATGTTTGTCTTTGGGTCTGGGTCACCTCACTTAATATATTTTCCAGTCCTTCCTTTCTCCTGCAAGCATCATAATTTTGTGTTTTCCTTATGGCAAAATAAAGTTCCTTTGTGTATATGGGTAATAGTTTCATGATCCATTCATTGATTAGTAGACATCTAGACTGGTTCCATTTTCTTGAGATTGTTAATGCATAGGCCATAAACACGGAGCGTATGACTCTCTGTGGTAGGGTATGGAGTCTTCCGGGTATATGTTGAAGAGTAGCCTAGTGGAACTCTGTGGTAGTTCTGTTTCTGGAGACTCCTTGGCATTGGTTTTCACAGTGACTATACCAGTTTACACTCCCACTGCTTCCTCACGTCCTTGCCAGTCTCAGTTGTCGCTGTTTCCTGGATCTTAGTCATTCTGACTGGGTGAGGTGGAATCTCAAAGGAGCTTCAGTTTGCATTTTCCCAATGGCTAGGTCTACTGGACGCTTTCTAAAGCGTCTGTTGACTGGGAGGGGTGGAGGAAGCCCCGAGTGACTGTGTAAGGAGTGGATTTAGCTCTGAGTGAATGTGTGCGAGCACCGCATGGGAACGCGTAGGGAGCAAATGAAGTCCTGAGCAAATGTGTGTTGTTGGACACGGGCACAGCCATGTTAAGGACCCCAGTGACTCAAACCCATAGGACTGAGAAAGCCGGTTCCTGGTGAGGCTTAGAAGGGACGGTAAAACCTTTCCACTGCCCAAGCACAAACCCTGACAGTGTACATAGAAACTGTCACCTACAGCTTTCTCCTCTAGGATGACTGTGGCCCTACAGAGACAGATGTCCTGTGGAGATTAGGTAAACCTGCCTCATTGTTCACTGCACAAAGTAACTTTGCCTCCTTGCTTATCGCGAGATCTTTGTTCAGCTGCGTGCATTAACCCCACCTTCCTGTTCAACTGAAGTAAACGCCCTGAGCTTCTCCATCAGAGAGTCCATCCCACCCAGTCCCAGCCTTCTGTCTTCCTGTGTCTGTCATTTCTTCTTTCCCTTATTGCACCTAGTCAGGGTTCTGGAAACCAAGCTGTGTGGTCACACAGCGGCTGGCCATCTGTAGTTCTTTTGAGTGCTCAGTACTCAGTTCTTTAACCCGTTTTTAATTGGTTTGTTTATTTTATTGTTTTGTTCTCTTTACTTCTTTGTGTATTCCTGACATTAGTACATATCAAATGTATAGCTGGCAAAGACTTTTCTTTCTCATTCTGTCGGCTGTCTCTTCGCTCAACTGTCTTTGTTGCTGTGTAGAGGGTTTTTGACTTTATAAAGTCCTACTTTTCTTAGTCTTATTTCCTGAGGGATTGGTGTCCTATTTCGAAAGTCTTTGGCCAGGGGGTTGGAGAGAGAGCTCAGCAGTTAAGTGCACTGGCTGCTCTTCTGGAGGACAATGAATGAATGAGATTTATACCCTGGCAATGCTGAAGCATGCATGGGCAGCCTGTCGAACTTGTCCATATTGGGTTTCATGGTCTAAGTTGATGAGGATGACTGACCAG
>JAQHUG010000194.1:1526197-1573356 GCA_028555095.1 Dicrostonyx torquatus | reverse complement strand
TTTTTTTTTTTCTAAGACCTTGAGTTACTTCATTAGGTTATTTGAATTCTCTCTCTTCTCTGCTTTTTCTACTCCCCCACCCCAGCAGAAACACCCAGAGCAATAAACTTTCTCCTGAGAACTGCCTTAGGTATATTCCAAAAATTTGTGGTTTTTTTCATTTGACTTCGAGAATTCTGAAATCTTCTCACAGCTTTCCTCAATGATTCCACTGACCATTTGAGAACGTAATGTTCACTCATCAGTATTTGTGTAGTTTCTACACTTTCTATTACCATTGCTTTCCAGTTTTACTACGATGTGAAAAATACAAGAAATGAATAATTCTTTCATATTTGATAAAACTTGCTTCATGGCTGAGACTGTCATCTTGAGAGGGTCCTACAGTGTCTGGAGAAGAGAATATGTATCTGGAGAAGAGAATATAGACTCGGCATATGTTCAGCTGGAATGTGCTATAACTATCTGGCACGATCATTTGGTCACTATGTATTGCAGTTTCACCATGAAGACTCTTTGGTGTGCTCTAACGTAGGTGACCTAACAAAAGGTGGGGTGAAGTCACCCACTATTATTGTTATCTGACTCTGGGGGACCACTAGGGTTTGCTTTATGAAACTGGTGCTGCATTTAGATTGTCAACATATGTAAATTGCCAGAATATTTTGATGAACTGTCCCTGTAATTAATGTGCAGTGGCCTTCTTTATCCTTTCTGGCTAGCTCAATCTGAGTTTTAATCCCACAGCAGTGTAAGGACATTAACTTGCTTTTCGCTCCTATTTTCTTAATAGATTGACTTCCTTCCTTTGACTCTCAGTTTTTGGATGCCTTTTCCAGTGAGGTGTTTTTCTTGGATACAGTTAATAGCTTCATCTTTTGTTTTTAATTCCGGTGAACTACTCTGCATCTCTTTATTGTAGAGTTGAGGCTGGCATATTAAGCTCATTATTGAGAAGTGTTTGCTAATGTCTGAAATTTTCTAGTTAATTGGATGATTAATTTTTTTCCCTTTCTCACTAACTCTCAGTTAGGGCTTGCTGGTCTACTGCATTACGCTTGATGAACCCCTTCCTAGCTCATTCTTTCTTTTAAATATTTATTCCTTTCAGGAACTTATTCCTTGCTGTGCTATCATGGTGGAAACATTTCCCCCATCCTCTATATAGTGTTCTTTAAGTATGTCTGATCCTGTCTGGGTTGTGAATTGATTTCCCTTGTGCTGGTCTTGAATATGTTTTATTTTTTTCCATGAATTTAGAAAAAAAGACCTTTGATGGATGTTTGAACTTTGTTTGGTAATTATTTCATTTATCATTCTGTTACTTCCTGGCTTGTGATGAGAGATCTGATATGATCCTTCTGTGTTTTCACACGTAGCCATGTTAGTGTTTCTCCAATATAGCTTTTAAAGGTTTTTAAATTTTTATTTTTGACATCTTGATGATAATATGTCATTGAGTTGCTCTTCTTTGGTCATATCTACTTAGAGTTCTATATGTCTTCTTGCTTGGATGTCTGTGTGTCTAGAGACAGAAAAAACCTTCCTATAATGAAACTGAAATGATTATCTTCTTTCTTCTGCAGGTTGAGTCTAATGGTGATGCTTTCCATTCTGGATTTTTTTTTTTTTTGCGTGTGTGTGATTCTTTGAGTTTTTCACTTACAGAATTTCTATTTTTTTCAAAATGTTAATTTCCTTGATTAGCCTTTCTTGTCTGCTACTAACTTTCTTTTCCAAGTCCTGGACTGAAATTGTCTGCTCCTTGTATCCTCTTTGAGTCAGTGATATTTTCCCACTGACCTTGTGAAATCGTAATCTGGTATTTCACTCAGCTCAGTATCTACCTATTGGGAGTTGAGGAGTTAGGATCTTTTGGAGCTGTCTTAGTGCCTTGACTTTTCATGCTTCTTGTGTTCCTTTGTTGTGACTTGTGCAACTGTTGCCTGGGATATCTCTTCTGAGTTAATCTGCAGATCTTCCTATGAGGAGGCTACTCTTGAGGGATCACTCTCCAGTACCATTCAGAGAGCGGAGAGCAGGCTGCTGGAAGAACAGCAGCATAACACACAACACATAGAAATACCTCAAACCGACAAACGCCCCCTAAAATAACACCAATGGCAATAGAGGAAAAAATGTTCTGTAAGGCTATAAATTCTTTTTTTTTTTTTTTTTGGTTTTTCGAGACAGGGTTTCTCTGTGGCTTTGGAGTCTGTCCTGGAACTAGCTCTTGTAGACTAGGCTTGGTCTCGAACTCACAGAGATCCACCTGCCTCTGCCTCCCGAGTGCTGGGATTAAAGGCGTGCGCCACCACCGCCCGGCAGGCTATAAATTCTTTAGGGGAAATACGAAAGCAGTACATGTATGAGATAAGAAAGGAGACAGGGAAAAATGAGAGGAGAAGGCAGGTTAGAGACATGAAAGGGACCGGGACAAGATGAATGGAGAATATGATTGAGCAGAAGGGAAAAAAAAAACAACAGCAGCAATAACAAGAGGTTACAAAAAAAAAGGGAAATAAAGATTCCCAAAATATAGTTCCTCAATCAAAATTAGATAAATATAAAAAATATATAAATATATTGATATATTTATAATATAAATATAAGAAAGATAATCAATAAAATATTACACATTTTTTCCTTTAAGAAAACATACCCCTCCAAATGAATATAGTAGAAATATAAACAAGGAACATCAGGATTCAAAATAGAAAAAAGAATGGAAAAAAGTGTAATTTTTGTTTTTAGAGGCCAACGAGATGGATCAGAGTTTAAAGGTTTCTCTTGCCAAACCTTATGACCTGAGGAACTATGACCTCCTTCAACACATGGGCTGTGGCATTCATACACACACACACACACACAAACACACACACACACACACACACAAACACACACACACACACACAAACACACACACACGTTCTCTCTCTCTCTCATATACACAAATGTAATTGATTTTTAAAAATTAAAAATGAAAAAGGAAAATACCCAATAACAAAACCTAAGTGAAATTGCATGAATGTATGAAAATAAAATGTATAAAAATAAAAACAAGTTTTTAAAAAAATTTTAATAGCAACATGATGATACTATAAAGAGTAAGCGGTGTGGGTGGGGGGAAATAGTTTCTCCTGGGTCCTTGAGAATTGAAGATCGTTAATCAGAGGCGCAGACTGGGTGGTCATTCCTATGTCTTTTGCTGGTGTTGAGCCTGTATTGAAAAAGTGTCCAACGTCCTCCAGAGCTCTTTGCTTCATTTGCTTCCTTTCTTTGCACACTAGGGGCCTCTACTGGCCACGTTTGGCTCTGCAGTGTGTGGGCCGGGCAGGCTCTTCCACCCTTGCTTGCCTCCTTCCCACAAGATGGCTGGGTGGTTAACCCCGTAGCAGTCAGATTTCTTTCAAATGTGTTGGGAGTGGGAAAAGCAAGCACAGCTCCGTGATCAGAGAGTGAAGGACCTGTCTTTGTACTTTCCAAATTGTCCACTCATTTCCCTTCCTTCTGGAGGAACGAAACTAAAAATCCTGCAGTTCTTAGAGCTTCGGGGCTTTATTGTCTACAGCAGCGAAGACAGACTGGTGGCTCCAAGGCTCAGGGCTCAGGGCTATCAACTTCAGGCTCAGGGCTATCAAGGCGCAGAATTATTCTCGGTTGCTTAGGTCTACCGTCTCCCCCGCCCCCCCCCTCCACGCATGTCCTTCTCTGACGACACTCACTCCTGCCTCTTTCCTGCTTTCTTGCCGCTGTATCTCTTGACGTGGAGTTGCGCCATTTTAAATTTAAGTTCCTTAGTCTGTGTTTTGTCTTTATTCTTTGTTTACAGGCCCCAAAGGTAGCTCAGTTTTAAGCAATAGATTCTTGCTCAAGACAGTACAAGCCACTCACTGTCCCTGGTTATACACGGAGACAAAATGGGATTCTTATCCATTGCTTATCTTTCTTCCAGAGGGTACTGTCCATCTAAGCTTGCAATAGGTTTTTTGAGAGGTTCGGATTCAACCTCTTTTCCCCCGGAGCCGCCAGGCATGCCTTTCTGATGACGCTCCGCGGAGGAGGTCCCAGCCAGATTCTCAGCGCATTACCTGTTGTTTCCTGCCTCTTTCTGGCTGTCGATTAGGACCCGCACAGATTTCCAAAGCTCTTCTCTGTCTTGCTGGAATAGAATTTATTCTTGTTACCCAGTCTGAATTCTCCTTAGTCAAGCACCCAGAGACGCAGCTTCCAGCCAGAAACATGACTTATTCAATTTCCCATAAGCTTGTTAAAAAGTATAATATGCTCCACCTACAGTAGCCTCTACAGGTCTTGATAATCAGTTGGCTACGTATAGCCACTCACAGCTCTCTGGGATCACAGCACAAAACAGAGACCATTTCTGTTACCTGAGTGTTTCGTGATTCCTCCTAGCCACCCACCACACCTTTACCATTGGCCTAACACTAATCTCTGGCATCCATAACCAAAGACTAGCTATGGCTATCTTTATACGTCATGTAACTGGAAACACGCTACACACATGTATGTATGTAATGATATATGCAATATCATTATATATAGTTTCTCTTTTTTGAATCAGGATGATAATTCTGTAGTTTATGTTTTTTTCTGTGTGACAGTAACGTGGACTGATGAGAAGCGTTCGATCGTATAGATGGGCTGGCCCATCAGCTAGGGCCCGAGCACCCACGAGAGCTCTCTTTTCAAGGGTGAATCGGGTTCTTGCTTCTGAGTGAGAAACTCAGCACAGAAGGCTGAAGCACTGTGGGCTGAGGCCACACTGCTAATGACCTTTCAGATGTCCTCCTGCCTTAGGGACACAGCTTTTATGAGCTCCAGTGTGTTTTTTTTTCTGTCTCTGTGTATCAGCAGGAAGTCCTGCACTTGACAACTTCTAGGCCACCAACATTGCCTTCTAGCTAGCAGCTGCCAATGCCAGGTCCCCACATCCCCATACCTGGGGGCTGAACGCACACAGCTGGGTCTATCACTGTGAATTCAGTTTCACAGATATCTCATCAGCTAGCCAAGTTTCTTTTCTTTCTTTCTTTTTGAATTTTAATTTTATTTCATTGTGCCTGATTTCTGTTAAATGCACCATGGTGGAGGAGGCTCAGTCTCTCAACCATGGGCTCCTTGTGTGGGCGTTGCAGGGATTGACTGTTTGCCTCGCCATCTAGAAGAGGCTGAAGTACAGCTGGTGAGGGCCCAGGCACTTCTTCCTTTATTGGCCTTGTCCTGATGCTAGCTAGTTAGGCAGGTTATGGAAGAGAAAGGAAAATATTTCCTTTGAGGCTTGAGGGGTAAATGACCTCTTGGGGGCTGGTTTCTGAACAGAGCAAGCCTGGCTAATCTCAGGTGGTTATTATGCCTTTGTAAGAGGCTGTATGCTGTCGATAGACCAGGGTGCATAGCTCCGAGTACGTATACGATTTTAAGAATTTTCTTAGACATAGAAACTTGCATTCTGCAGGGTGACCAGATACGGCTTCTCACTAGCCGAGACTCAGGCTCTCTCAGATACTGCTTTGCATTGCTCCCTGGGGGCAGAGAGGGTGTCACTGCTTTCAGGAGTCAGGCGCACCAGGCTGTCACCATGTATCTTACGCGGTGCTATGCATTGTGTGGGTTTGCCTTGCCCACCTATGCAGACAGTAATTCTCAGTATTAGGGAGAGAAGGATCCAAACCGTGGCGTGGACCCCTGAGATGGCGGCCCCTCATTTCCTTTCCTAGGAGATCTCTTTCTGTTCTTTTGAAACACGGGTTTTCCATGTGCGAATAAACTTTTATATATATATATATTGTGGAATAATGCCTGGTAGTGAAGATGAACACCCAAGAGTAGCGTTATCAAAGTGGATATATTCTGAAAAGGATGCAGTGAAAATCTACTTGTCACAGAATGATTTAATTTATACAAACTTAGAAGTATGGAAAGTGAGCCAGATACTCTAAGGAAATTTAACCATGTGCACAAAGCTACAACACTGGTGCTTTATACTTAGTGAACACCTCAAAAGATTCTTTGTCTTGCTCTTCACATAGTTTTACATATTCAAAAAGAGGCTGTGATAGCCCTATTTAAACTGCTCTTAGTCTCCAAATCATTTCAGTATAAAAAGTTCAAAATGCAATTCATTTTTGGGAGTTGTTTTGGCAATGAAATTGGCAGGTGTTGGTGGAATTCTTGGATTTTAAATTTTCTAAATATCCACGGTTTGTGCTTAGGAGGCACTTTGGCCCGGGAAACCAATTTGGGGCATGAGGTTCACCTTGTTAAGGAAGCCAAGTGAAACGCTGGGTTTAAGTCCTTGCCACTTCAGCCACTTTCTCCAGTAGTGTCATCTTTCATGCATTCCTTTGCAAAGTATTTTTGTCTTAATTTGTTTTTTAGTGTTTTATCTTTTATCTATTGCTCTGGAGTGGGTATCAGCTGGACAGGTACAGGTGGATGAATTTAATTTAAGAAGGAGAGGAATAGAGAGGGGGAGATGAAGAAGGGGAAGAGGGACAGGGTGAAGGAGAGGAGGAGGGTGAAGAAAGAGGGGGAGGGTGAAGGAGGAGAGGAGGAGGGTGAAGGAGGAGAGGGGGAGGGTGAAGGAGGAGAGGAGGAGGGTGAAGGAGGAAGAGGGGAGGGTGAAGGAGGAGAGGGGGAGGGTGAAGGAGGAGAGGGGGAGGGTGAAGGAGGAAGAGGGGAGGGTGAAGGAGGAGGGGGAGAAGAACATATATTGAATTCTTACTGCATAGTGTGGCAGACACAGACCCATCCTGGGTGATCCTGCAGCCCTGCCAGGGAAGTTACAGGCTCATGCAAGCTTTGGTGGCCACTTTTGTAGCTGAGCACAAACCTCTCAGAATCAGAGGGGCCTGTGTGCCCTTGCACCCCTGGATTCCAAAGATCTTATGGAGAAGATCCTTTAGTTTCATGAAAATCTGTAGAAGCCATTCTGGCCTGGCGACCATGTTGGCTTGTTTCAGAGCTGTAGGCAATGCCGACATCCAGCATGCTTGACTCTGCAAGAGACGTGCTGCAAGTGTGGAGATGTGAAAGAGAGGAAGAGAAATGCTGCAGTTTCTTTTCAGGCTAAGGACAAGGGGAGCAGAGATGAACGGCATGTGTATTAGGGGATAAGTCTTGTGCCCGCCTCCTTAAGTCTCTTCAATGCCATGCTCATTTCTCTGTTTTGATTACCAGGTAGTGCGGTCCTTAGTCTCGGGGAGTACTTCTTTTCTGTGATTTGGCACAAACGACCCCTCAGGGCTTAAAGACAAGCAGATGACAGATGATCTGGGTGTACACCTCTTAATCAAGCTGTGGGATTCTCCCTCCCTAAGAGCTATTTAAACACACACACACACACACACACACACACACACACATCTAGCGGGGTCTCAGCCACCAACATCACCTCTTATTCGCTCCAACTTTCACATTTGAAGAATGTGAAGAAATTCTCAAGTAAGCTGCGACCAAAAGAGAGAGCATGCCACAACATGTCCTATGTAGGCCAAGGATATTTCCTTATTTGAAATTCAGTTGCTGATTTTATGGGCTGTGGTCATCACCTTCCAGCCAACTTCAGGGTTGTTCGGGCGAACACGGCAGACATAAACTGGCCCGGCTTCTGCACGTGTTGAAGACAGTCTGCATTTATTGGATTGTGGTTGCTGTTCTTTACGAGGACGTTAAAGCTAAAGACAGGTGTCGGAGCACATCTTGTCTTCCCACTTAACTTACGGGACACTTACCATCTGTGGGCTGCGTTCTTCCTGCCCAGCCCTACTCACCCTAAGATTGCTCAGGGGAGCAAAGACACATTTCAAAGGTGCTCCCTCAACACATCTACAGGGGAGACAACAGATATGCACAAGCAAGTCAATACAAAGGAACATCAGCACATCAGACCCGGTCTAGCAAACCCAACTTCTCTTTCTTTCTTTTTTTAAAAAATATTTATTTATTTATTATGTATACAATATTCTGTCCACATACATGCCTGCAGGCCAGAAGAGGGCACCAGACCTCATTACAGATGGTTGTGAGCCACCATGTGGTTGCTGGGAATTGAACTCAGGACCTTTGGAAGAACAGGCTACGCTCTTAACCGCTGAGCCAACTTTCCAGCCCTCAACTTCTCTTTCTTTGGTTGACATTTTCCTGCTAGAAGAGAATTCACTAGGGAAACGTCATGGCTATAGGGTAGAATTTCATAAGGGCGAGTTTAGAGCCACTGGTTACGAGAAACAAAAGCTCTTACTGATTACATTTCGAAGTAAGTGCATTTTTGGTGGCGGCGACTGTTCTCTGTGAGACATCTGTACCAAGTCATGCCCTGCCAGATTGATCCCCACCCCTGGAAGCTGCTGCTGAGTGGGTCTGTTCCCCACTCCGGCATCTGGAGAAATACAAAGTAGCCGTCCTTAGTAGAAGGCTGTGAGTTCTCCTTTTAGAGCGAGGTGGTCAGCACAAGGCAGAGTCTGCATACTTACCACATGTGCCATTCTCTTTGGTTGGAAACTGGGCTTTTGTGAGCTGGGCACAGTGATGAGATGCTAAATGCGTGGCCCACTGGTGCAGTGTACAGCATGCCTTGCTGACTGCTTCTTCCTGGGTAATCTGTGCACTCAGCGATCCATCCAGTGCCGCTGGAAATACACTGAGACCAAGCGAGCTAGTCAACAGAAAAACTCAGATTTCTGAAAAGCAAAATTTACTACTTTTATACACTTTTAAATGTTTCCCCCTTTTTTTGAGAACTTGATATTTTCCAGGCCCTTATGTGGTGGTCTCCCCCTGTATATTTTTGGTATGACAATCCCTTGGGAACTGCTGGGGGTTGCAATATTACCTAGCTTGCTGGTCTTCTATAGACAGAGGCGGTGCTGTGATGAACAGAACACATTAACCACGTGGCTGACACTCATTACTGATACTCCTTGCTTACGCTCATAGCTTACGTATCTTTGGTCATTGGAAGTAGGTTATCAGCTAACAAACCCAACACAGGCATCGTCACCTGTTATTTTCCAGGGGTGTTTTACTCTTATGTGGGAGCAGCACACAGTAAGCATGGGTTGGAACGGGAAGTTGGGTTCTCTGTGATCTGAAAAGGTGCTAGTAGTCTATTGCACAAAAGCATTTTCAGTTGATAGCCTTTATAAAGGACGGAAGTCCTATTAGCAATCATCCCATCTCTAAAGCATTCAACCCAGTTTTCTTTTTATTTAAATTGGTAGAGAAGTGGAAAATACAATTACTTATTCATGGTTTTCGAAAACCTCAACATCATTGGGCCATTGTGTGTTTTATTTAAAAATTTCAAAACAGTGTAAGATTTAATTCCAGATCTGGAGGATTCACCCAGTCCCACTCAAATAGGAAAAGAAGAAAGAAATGAACCCTGAGGCTCAGTATCTGTCAGCAGTATTTTTTTAGATTGACTTATATTTCAAAATAATTGAGTTTCCTTTTAATTTCGACCTTTACTTACCCTCCTGAAAGCAAAATGCAGTATAATTGAAAATGGGAAGAACAATGAGTTTCAAAGAACATTTACTGGGGCAAATGTGAGGCTTTCATTACAGCAGAGATGTTTGGAAATGAAGTTTAAGAGAATGTAGCTGAGTTTACTGTCTCTAAGCCATTCCTCATCTCTAATTACAGGTGTCTATGCTCTTTTCAAAAGGCCAAGTAATTGCTTTAAAGTTGCATTTAAAGGACATGCTGGGAAACTGCATTTTTATAATTACAGTTTGTGTGGATCTTTTATATTTGATTTTATATCTTAATATTCTATCTATTTATCATCTATCTATCTATCTATCTATCTATCTATCTATAATCTACTATCTATCTATCATATCTATCTACCTATCATCTATCTATCAATGTTTGTATGTATCTACTATTATTGTTGTCTATTTATCTATCTACTTATCATCTATCTATCAATGTATATATGTATGTATCATCTATCTATTATTATTATCTATTTATCTATCTACCTATCATCTATCTATCTATCATCATTATTATCTATCTATCTATCATCTATTTTTTGAGACCGTGTCTCGTTATGAGGTTCTGTCCAACTTGCTATGTAAACTTGCTATGTAAACCAGGTTGGCCTCAAACTCATAAATCCACATGCCTCTGACCCATGAGTAGTGGTATTAAAGGCATGTATTATCATTCTTGGAATGACATATATATTTTACTTCAATAAAAATCATGCTATTGCAATGAACTCAAAAATAAAAATGTGACATGGCTAGATTGAGGTAGCCATTCAAACAAACTTTACCCAGCCCTGAACTATGCATCGCAATGAACAGTTAGAATGGCCATTCTGAAGTTGTGGAACTTTGCGTAGGATTTTACTGGCTCACTAGCAACTACATTTTTATGTACTTACTCAACACACATACACACACACACACACACACACACACAAAGAGAAAGAAAGATAAAGAAAAGAAAACAAATTCAGCTCTAAATCAGGAAAACAAGTAGCAGTATAGCAGTATATGCCCTTCATCCTGGTATTTTTATTAGTGGTCCAGAAGGTACCACGACCTCTTCTTTTCACGTTGCAGAAGACAGTAAACATTTGTTTAAAGATGCAAAATTATATTATCCTCTTCCATATTAAATTATAAAAGGCTTAAAGTCTATTCAGTATGTTTAGAAACAAAATTTTAATGGAAGAAAACTATGTATCATTAGACACATTCTTTATACCTTTTAATATCTGAAATAAGGGTGTATCCTAAAAGAAATGCCATGAAAACATAAAATTAGCAATATTCCTTTTCTTTGTGGTATAGGAAATGATGACGATGTTTCTTGGGCTAAGGATCTAGGCTGCTGGTAGCACAACTAATACACACAGGTCCCTGTGTTCGATCCCCAGCAATGTAAAAATAAATATCTAAATGAAATTTAAGGCTAGAAATTTTGATAATTTATAGCATTTTAGTTTCAAGGGAACATGTTAAATATTCAGTATTGCACAGTATAGAGTATCATCTATGAGTCACTTATAGCACACAGATGTGGTTCTCAAGATGGCTCTAGAACTGTTTGTCCAGTTCATTTGTCAGCCGTATACTCCCAAATATGTTGTAACATAATGCCAAGACATCCGTGGCCAAGTCAACATACATTTAGTTTCTCACATTTTAGTTTCTCAAAAGTACTAGTAGTTTATTTCTATAGTGGCTCTTTTTGTTTGTTTGTTTTTTGTCTTCCCAAACAGGTTTTCTCTATGTAGCAGTCCTAACTGTCCTAGAATTCACTTTGTAGACCAGGCTGATCTCGGACTCACAGAGATCCACCTGCCTCTGTCTCTCGAGTGCTGGGATTAAAGGCATGCGCCACCACCGCCCGGATCTCCAGTGGCTTTTTAAGGATTACAATTTGATGGATCTAGTCACTTTTCCCATTGCTATTCCTAACACCGCCTCAATTTATTTAGCGAGAACCATCTAAGTGTAGCTCCGTGCAGAGTATTTAGAAACCATATTTTGGACTTCAGTTCAGGTTTCAACCTGGAGTTTTGGAAATAGAACTTCTGTTTAACAAAGCACTTACTACTGAGAGCAGTCTTTTTTTTTATTACTTTATAAATAATACCATTCAAAATTTCCACTTCCTCCCCTCCTCTCACTTCCTTCCTGCTCTCCCCTCCTCTTAGTTCCTCCCCCTCCAGTCCTAAGAGAGGGCAGGGTACCCTGCCCTGTGGGAAGCCCAAGGCCCTCCTTCCTCCATCCAGGCTTAGGAAAGTATGCATCCAAATAGAATAGGATCCCAAAAAGCTAGTACATGCAGTAGAGATAAATCACAGTGCCATTATCATTGGCTTCTCAGTCTGCCCCAATTGTCAGCCACATTCAGAGAGTCCAGTTTGATCCCATGCTCGTTCAGTCCCAGTCCAGCTGGCTTTGGTGAGCTCCCATTAGATCAGGCACACTGTCTCAGTGGGTGGACCAGCCCCTCGCGGTCCTGACTTCCTTGCTCATCTTCTCTCTCTTTCTGCTCTTCAACTGGACCTTGGGAGCTCAGTCCAGTCCAAGAGCAGTCTTTATACTGAAAGAAATAATTCATGGATTATTCTGAAGATAGTATATTTGTTACCACAGTTTCTCTGTGTTAAGACCATTTAATTGCATTGTTTCCACTGAATAATTCATACTGGTCCAAGGAAAATAAGTGCTTCAAGATGGTTATGGGTTCTGGGCATCTTGGATAATCTGATGTTGGTCCAGATCATGTTTTATCAGGGCCAGTCTAGGGCACCTTCTACATACATACACATATTCAGGCAGTGATACCTAGCTACCACAAGATGAGGGCTGTTCTTGCCTCTCATGGGGAAACACTGTTAAACAAATAGCTTCAAAGTACACCAGGGAGTGTTGCTAACAAATAGGTGGATTATATATACACTCAAGTTTCCTGGCTGAATTTGGTTGCAACCCTTGCCACCTGTGCAGTCTTGCAGTATGTGCAAAGATTCTTCATTCTTGCGTGAAGAAGCAGCATGCATATAGGTTTTCTTAGGGCACATCTAAGATTCTTTTAGAGAAATCTTACATACTTACTCTTATCTATACATCAAGCCCTATGCAATAGAAAATCCTTCCTTCCAAGTGTTTGGCTTTGACTATTTTTTCTTGATGTAGCCTACACAGAGAAAAGTGCATAACCAGGCGTGCAAGAACAGAGGTCTCAAGTGACAGCACTCAAGAGTCAGAAGCCCGAAGATTGTCACTTAAGTCCAGCTTGGACTGCACAGCAAGACCCCATTTTTCTTTTAAAAGTTCACAAATCATAAGCCTAGTGAATAAGCCTGGCGACTCTCTCTTTGTGGCATTCTGAGGACCCACAAAAATCAACCAGCCAACCAACCAGCCAACCAACCAACCAACCAACCAATTCCCAAAAAACCCAGGACATGTTTGGCTCTTTGGTAACGCCCCTTACATTCTCAACTCAGCCCCTACCAGGAACTTCAGCTGCCCTCATTTCAATCTCATCCGCATTTTGTCCCATCCCATGAATTAACTCTTTATTTCCAGTAACTGAAATGCCAGAGCCCAACCTGTTCACTCCCGTAGGTCTCAAAAGTGTCTTTAAGGACCTGGTAGATGAGCTGGGAAGGAGAGATCCAGGCTTTCTTTTCCTGGACAACCCTAGCAGAGCCGTGTTTCTGCCATGATCCTTTCACATGGCCGTTACTTTATAGTCTGGTTTCAGAAAGAATATTTCGAAGGAATAAGTTAGGATATTTTGGGAACAGCTCTGAGAATGGTTGTAATAGAGGCAAAATGATTATACCAAGGCAAAATTACAGTGGTATTGATTGATGCAGGTGTCTTGATTCCATTCGATGTAAAGCTAGGATTTTTCTGAGTCAAATAAGTGAGTATTTACGGCATTAAATACTGGAACATTTGTAGGCAGAAAAAAAATCTAGGATAAATAGCTCTTAGCGTGTCCAAAGGTAACGTGGGCTTCTTTCTGCAGCCACAGTCATGGAGTTTACATGTGACCAACGCAGTGACTAGAAGAATTATGTCGGGAAATAGTTCGAGTTGCTTTTCTGCTAGTAATGGGAAACCAAAGAGGAGGGGTGTAGAGGGGGGAACAGAGGTCAGTGAGTCCCAGTCTCCATGCTGATGGGTGGCCATGGAAGGAAATGGACTGGAACCATAACCCCTTTCCAAGGGCTTTTCAACTCGAACTTTAAAAAAAATAATTTGAGAGATGTTACTATTTGACTCCAAGGCTTTCAACTGTGTAGTGCATAGAAGTGGGGGCAGGGCAAAGCCTGCCCGGGAACTCAGAGTTGGTGCATGTCTCCTGTGTTGAGAACTCTCTCCCTGCCTGTGTGATTTAGCATGACAACCGGATTATATTTATACAATTAATTAATGTTTGCTTGGCCACTTTTATCCAATTTCTTTCCATAGCACATAAAACAGAACCTGACATAAATTTTTCTTTCAAAACAATTGACTTAGCAACGGCTGACCTTCTGGTCTGTCATTCTAAGGATTGATTGGATATTGTTGAATTGTTTCATTCTATAGTAATTAAACATAAAATTAATTATGCCAGTAACCCATTATTTCTCTGACTGAAGGACTAAGTCATTCATTTTCACTTAGATACTCTGAAAAATATGCTGCTAGATGCTTAGAGAAAAGAAAACAACTTAAAACAGAAACTGTTTTAAGACACCTTTTAGCACCTCAGATATAATCTGAAGTCTTCTAATTTCCATACTCACAGCATACTGCATTTGTTTAGTGTAATTTAGATCATAAATTTTTTACCTTATGATATGGTCATTTAAATATTTTCTCATGTGACTAATCATTTGGAAAACATGCCAGAGAAGAATATAAGTGAAGAAACAGAAAGAGAAGACAGGATGCTTTTGTAAAGCCTCCACGAATCTCTGATTCTTGACTTGGTTTATTGCTCATGTGAAATGAAATTTATTTTCTTTGTTAGTTTTGTGTAGAAAATGCTTTAAATTACTCTGATTTTTACGAGCACTGAATCTGTTCGGGGGTGGGGAGCACAAGTCTGACAGGACTGCATTATCAGAATGCATGTGCTGATAGAAACCAAAATAGGATTCTGTGGTTTTCATTAGTGCAGGTCATATTAATTTAATTAACATGATTGAAGATCTCACCGGATGAGCCACTGGATCCCCAGCCTTGGCCTATTACTCACCCACAGGCAATGAAATGATGTGCCTGACAAATGGGTGTGCTAGCTTATATTTTTCATATTTGGAATTTGCCTTTAACTGCGTTTCTCTGGGGACGTAGAAAATGTTGTGCATGCCATTAGATGAAATTCTTGATGCTTTTCAAAATTCACAGCCCTGATCAAATGTTGACCAGATTCTTGAATCATAGCTACACTTCATGCTGTTTGGGTTGTCATAGCTGTTATTTAGCATGCTGAACCTCCCATCCCTTGTTCTCACAATTACATCTCCTTCTTGCACTGTACATCTTTGTTTACTGGATTCTAGTTGGGGCTATGAATTATAATGTCTCAAGCATGCTGGCCACAGAGGAGAACCTAGGGAACATAGGGACTGTATGAGCCGACCAATGGCTTTTCCAAGAACTTATCTAGTTGGGAAAAAAAATCCCACAACAATGCCCTCATGACAGACAAATTGGCCACACAATATTCACTCTCTCTTCTTCTCCTTTTGAAGATATATCTACAGATGTATATGTATAGATGCATAGATATATAGACAGATATAGATATATGTGAATGAAGAATGGCAGTGTGCCCTATTGGAAAGAAATATATGTTTGAAGTTTGATACCACCAAGTATAATACAACTCTCCATTTATGGTCAATCAGATCCAAATAGAAATCTATGGTATGAGACTTCTGGAAAAATATCTTTGCCCTAACAAAAAAGATCAAACTTGGTGAGTACATGATTTTAGTATTTACAGCTCACTTTTTCTGCCTGAAATTTTCATACCAAGGACTTCTCTTAAGCTAATTAAGAATTGTAGCAGGCTCTCTTGGACCACTAACCCCCAAATCATGACACAGAGACTTATTATTTGTTATGAATGTTTGACCTTAACTTATGATTGTTTCTTGATAGTTTTTTAAAACTTAAATTAGCCCATTTCTATTAGTTCATGTGCTGTCCCAAGGCTCCTTCAGTTCATCTACATATTGTCTCTTCTGCTTTCCTTATTTCTCTATGTCTGACTGGCTCCCCTTTTTTCTTAGCCTGCCAATCCCACCTATTCATCCTCTGCCTAGCTATTGGCCACTCAGCTTTTTATTAGAGAAAACAGGCGCCTTAGGCAGGCAAGGTGAAAGAGCAACACACTTTTACATAAACAAATGCAGTATAAACAAAAGCAATACATCTTTACAAAGCTAAACCAATATTCTGCAACACAAACAAATGTAACACATCTTTACATAGTTAAACATATATTCTATTCCACAACAAAGACTGACGGGGTAGAAACTGAAAGGACCCTGGATCACTGAGGCTGGCTCAGGTAACTGTGCCAATCTTGTTTTATGACTTTCACAATTATTGCTAAGTGAGAAAAAACAAGCCCTCCACTTTGTAGGTCATCATCACCTTCAGTACGCCACAGTTCTGGTAGTCACAGTCCTTCTCCAGTGCTAGCCTGGCTTTATAAAGAATGGAGAGCTGATAAATTAAGTCAGTTTACCAAAGAGTCATGAAACCAGTAATACATTTTGATCTCATGCCCAGAATTTCTGAAGCTGAGGTTTGCATTACGTAGCCAGTGCTATCTTGCTCTGCTGAGGATTCCTAGAATTGGCTTCCTTCACTTGCAAATAAAATAATTTCTGGAACTACTCAAACACATTCTGTATGCAGTAATTATCCCAAAGATATTAAAGCTTCTTTTAGTTTCCTGCCTTTGAGAGTAGTAGGGAAAGGAAATATAGATTCTTGATCATACATTTGAAAGTGCTGATTTGGGGCTTCTGAATCACCTAGTGTTTTGACCTTTAGTTTTATTATTACTCAAAGGCAAGCAGATTAGAAGTTGTCTGAAGTCCTTTTCACAGAAATGAGCTGGTAAGAAAGACAGATAATACATAATGTATCTTTATGTTGAAAGATATATACTAAAACTATCCCATAATCACCCATTTCCAAAAATTAATAAGAAAAAATGATGGAGTGTCAAAATGAGAAGAGATGAAAGCAACTTCATATTGACTAAGGGGATAATCTATTGAGAACATATTAAAAGTCGAAGTGTATATACTGTGGAAACTCCTTCAGCCAATAGCCTTTAAGATACCAGCCCACTTGGGCATAGTCTATTACACTATAAATGCAGCTATAAAGCACGTGCTGTCTCTCTTGCTCCTGGCTTTAACTTGCAGCTGCTAGATTTGGTTCCTGTTCCCATTCATGCAGAGGACTGTAATCTAGGACAGTGATCTGTGAGTCTCCCCTAAATAAATAACCCTATATTATATGTAATTCTGAACTAGTGTGGGATTATTTTGTAATTTTCATCATCATGTCTATGCACCAATCATTGGCATATTCATTCAATTTCATAAAACAAACACTACTAGGTATAAAGATACAGACTGACTTCAATACAGTAATTGTGGGTCACTTCAGTGCTCCATCCACTCAAACCAGTAAGTTATTCAAACAAAAACACCACAGTGTCAGAATTAAAAGGCATTACAGATCAAGTGGACTTAATAGATTACAGAACATTTGCACAAGCACTATAGAATATATATTGGTTTATCATACCATGAAACTTTCCGTAAAATAGAATATACTTAAGGACACAAAGCTAGTCTTCACACAAGATAATTGAAATAATTTATGATATATATCACACTGGAATAAAGTTAGAAATTAGCATCAAGAGAAACCTTCAGAAAATTAAAAGTCATGGAGATGAAACAACACACCAAAGAATGATACATGGAGCATCAAAGAAATCAAGGTGGATACCAAATTAATTCTTATAATCTAATGAAAATGAAAATACAAGGTATTAGAATTTGTGGGATATAATGAAAGAGGTTCGAAAAGGAAAATTTATAGCTGTAAGTGTCTACATTAACAGAAAAAAGAAGCTGGTTGTAGTGGTGCATTCCTTTACATTCAGCATTTGGGAGACAGAGACAGGTGGAACTCTGTGGGTTCAAGGCCAGCTTGGTCTACATAGTGAGTTCCAGAGTCCTAGAGCTACATAAGGAAATCTTGCCTGAAAAACAAGCAAGCAAACAAACAAAACAAAACAAAGCAATAACACTAAAGAAAATATCAAATAAATAACTTAATGATGTACTTCCAGGTTTCAGAAAAGCAAGAATAAACCAAACCCCAATTCCTTATGCAGAAAGAAATAATAAAATTCAAGGTAGAAAATAACATAATGAAAACAAAAAGAATAATACAAATAATCAATGGAACAAAGAGTTGCCTCTTTGAAAAGATAAATAAGATTAACAAGCCTCCTATCAAACTACTCAGTAAATGAGAGATGAGATCCATATTAATAAAATCAGAGATGAAAAAGGAGTCCTTACAACAGATACCAATGTAATGCATTAGGATATACTTTGAAAGCTCCTGCTCTAAGGAATTAGAAAAATCTAAAAGAAATGGATCAATTTACAGACATATATGACCTACCAAAATTAAATCTAGAAGATGTAAACAGCTTAAACAGATCTATTATAAATAAAGAAATTAAAGTAATAATAAAAAGTTTCTCAAGGCCCAGACTCCAATTGATTTATTGCTGAATTCTACCAAATCATTAAGGAAGAGCCAACATGAACCAGCAGAGTTTCACTCTCTGATCAGATTCAACAGAGTGCTTGGAACCTTGCCTAGAGACATAAGACAAGAGAAAGATACAAAAGAGACAGAAGCAGGAAAGAAAAAAGAAAAATGAAGTTATTCCTGGTTTTACATTGCTATACTCTTGTAACTAAGAAACCCTACATCCTTTTCCAGATGAGCTAATAAATACTTTCAGGAGAGGAGAAGGACACAGAATCAACATACAAACTCTATTAGCATTCCTACATACATATCAACAATGAAGATGCTAAAAAAAGGAGCCATGAAAATAATGCCATTTACAATAGCATCAAAATAATACCTATGAATACCCCCAGTAAATGATCTCTATAATAAAAAATTGTGAATACTGACAAAAGTAGCTGCAGAAGACACTAAAAAATGGAAAGACTGCCCATGCTCCCATATGGATCAGTAGAGTTAATATAGGAAAATGACTATTGCTGAAAGTGACCTCTGCATTCAGATCCAATGACATTTTCACAGAACTAGAAAAAAAACGCCCTAAATTTTATATAGAAACACAAAACTACCAGATAGCCGAAGCTTTCCTAAATACAGAGAACAATGTTGGAGGTATCATAATATTGAACTTCAAGTTATACTGTACAATGGTGTGGTACTGCCAGCAAAGTGGACAAATGCAATAGTGGAGTAACATGGAGGACCCAGATTTAAATCCACACAACTACAATCGCCTCAATTTTGATAAAAATTTAAAAAAATATTTATCAGGGGATGGGGGGAAGATAGCCTCTTTAACAATTCGTACTGGGAAGGCTGGGTGTCCATAGGAAGGGGAATAAATATTGGTCCACGTCTTTCAACCTACACAAATAACTCAAAACAGATCAAGTACATTAATGTAGGATCAGAAGCTGTTAGAATGAAAAGTTGGAAAAACTTCAAGAGACAGGCAGAGGGAAGGAAGGAGTTGGTGACTAAGACCGCCCTGTTCAGGCAGGAAGCTAGCAATCATGCCCTTGAAAAGCTTCTTTAGCAAAGGAAATAGTTATCCCAGGGAAGAAGTGGCCTGAAAATTGGGAGTAAGGCTTTGCTAGGCATGTATCTGGTTGGAGATTAATATCTTGAATAATCTGGACTATATAATGAGCCCCCAAACAAAATACCCCAAACTCCAAAGGTAAAAATCAATAAATGGGCTAATGAATAGATGAACTAATGGCTCTCAAAAGATGGAGGACAAGAGATCAACAAACTTGGAAAGAAGGTCCAACATCCTTAGTCACCAAAAATGCAAATTAAAACTACATTGAGATTCTTTTTCATCCCGGTCTGAATGACTTTTTATTTTCACTCAGAAAACACCAGCAAATGCTGTTGAAGACACTGGACAAAGAGAACCCTTCCACACTGCTGGTGGGAATGCAAATTGGCACAACTACTGTGGAAATCAGTATGAAGGGTACTCAGAAGACGACGACAGAGCTGCCAGATGAGCCCTGTGGGCATTTACCTAAGGGACTCTTGAAGTCAGCACATCCACGCTTACTGTGCCTTCGTCAGAAGAGTCAGGTTAGAGTCTACATATCTGCCAATAGATGAACTCACAAAGAAAATTAGTTACCTGGATATGCGGTAGACTTTTGTTTATGCTTAAATAAGAATGAAATTATGTTGTTTGCCAGGAAATTGAATGTAATTGAAAATCATCATATTGGGCAAATAATGCTGACTTGAAAAGAGAGATGCCACACTTTCCCTCATTTATGGATGCTAGATGTTATATAAAGACACACACACACACACACAGCAGCAGCAGCAGCAGCAGCAGCAGCAGCAGCAGCAGCAAAGCATAAGGAAGACTTGGCAAAGGAAAGGAACTATCAGAATGGTGGAGTCCGTGGTGGGTCAGTGTTTCACTGTCCCTGGAGGGAAGCATGGGAAAAGGTATGTGTGTGTCTAGTGAGAACAGTGGTAAACAGTGGTAGGTTGTGCCTTGTTTTATTCCCACAGTTTGAAAAGCACTGGAAATAGACTTTAACTAAAGAAGATCTCTTTGATGGCTACCAAACTTAGTCATTTTCATTTTCCAATGGGTTTCTCTGAACATTTGGACCCATGTGAAAATAGTTGTGGGGGTGTGTTACTGAGTTGATGTCTTAGCTTTTTTTTTTTTTTTTTTGGCCTAGGAGATGGTTGTCAGTCTCTTGGTTTGGTATCTTTTGGCACAGAAGGTAGAACATCAGAAGGCTGATTTGCTCTGCTTTGAGGAGAAAATATAAGTGAAATTATTTCCAGCCACTCAAGTGAGAGCAAACAGGAAACATTTCCCAGTAGCGCAGGGTGGGGACTGGGAATCAAATCTTACCCCACTTTCGGACCCACCTGAAAAATGACTGTGATCCTGGACACAATTCTTTTCCTCCTCCTCAATTCAAGACCTGGACAATTTTGCAAACATCCAGGGACACAGATCACTAAAATGTCCTCTTGGTAATCCTCTTAGCCCATCTCAGTGCTTAATAACCCTTATATAAGCTTGCTTCCCTCCAGAGCAAACTTAAATCATTCATCTGCAGGCTAATTCCATTTCCTCGGTTTTCTCTTGTGAGGAGAAAGAACAGCTGTTCCTCTTCTTCCCAGAGACAAATAGGGCACACCTGAGCGGGGCATGGGCATGCATCCAGCCACCCTCAGAGTCTCGCCATGCTAGCAAGACAGCACACATGTGTTAGCATGGCTCAAGGGGTCTCTGCCCAGTGGGAGCAACAGCTTCTGGGAACTTGCAAGAAATGCAGGTTCCTAACCCTAGTCCAGACCGATTGCATCAGAAATTTCATAAGTAAGTTTGGCAATTGGTGGTTTAGCAAACATTCCAGAAGACTTTCATGTCCCCGGAGGTTTCAGAACTACCATGTGGTTCATCTCTTCATCAGTAATGGGAGAGCATTATCAATACTCTATTTCTGTATTTCTGTTTGTATGGATTGTATATATTTATGCATCGATTCTTGTGGTTTTTGTTTGGGGAGGGGTTGACTGCTCGGATTTCTATGTAATTGAGATCTAGTTGACATTTACAAAGGTATCTTCTATCCAGACAAAGCATGTAGAATTGACGATATGGCTTGTATTCAAGTAATACAAATAAAACATAGGTGGAGGAACAGAAAAATAATGAGAGAGACAATTTCTCTAAATTGATGATGCGACTTTATTTTTATGTAAAACGAATAGATTTATTCTTTCAGATGGAAACATATATGTCTGGTCCTGCAATTACACTTTGTACTGAATAGCCCATGAATGGAAACACTCAAAAATACACACAAAAGATAGGCTTTCACAGCTGGATAACTGATGGCCTACTAATCAGGCCTGGGGGCTATTTCTAATTATTCTTTCTTTTCTTAGGTTTTAAAAACTATTTCCGAAGACTGCAGTCCCATCAAACTTTGACAAAAGTGATGTGGTAGACGTCACTGTGCTCAGTCTCTGTATGGTTAAGAACTAACTCAGTACTGTACAGAAGCTTTAGAGTTTGGAAGTGGTGTTAGCTGGGCTTCCATGTTTTCCCAGAGTCCCCTGTTTTAGGGACCTGTGTCTCAGGCATTAAGTTTATTTATATGTAAACACGATCAGAGAAACTTTTGTTCAAAGTATATTCGCGACTGGAGCAGCACTCCATTCTTACTATGCATTTTAAAAGTTTAACTGCTTCATTTTTACTTCCGTTGATTCGCTGGTACATTTCCCTTGGTTGGCTGTATCTGCAGCCATCATTTTAGAAGCATTTTTTTCTGGATTTAATATTAGTTATATTTGTGAGATATGACAGAGCGAAGAGGAAAACTGAATTTGGGTCTCCGACCTCAAGATCACACAGCTAGAGAAGGTCTCGAAGATCTTCGGTTGTGGTATGGCTTATGGCGAAGAGCTATTATCCGAGAAGGGTTTTGAGTCTCTTCCAAACATTGCGAATTACCGCGGTGTGCAATGGCAGAGCTTGACACACTCGCAGCATTCCACTTCCAGGACTACCTGTTGTAGAAACGCTCATGATGCCTGGTCAAGAAGACGCTAAGCTTCCATCACCCCCACAGGATCAAAATGTAAAACTTCACTACTGACATTTCGTGTGTCCAGTGTCAGATGGTTCTCACCCCACCTAATCTAATATTCCCACCATTGACACCCGAACATTATTCTCAGTTTGCAGGGGAAATGGAATCACTGAAGGGCAATGATTTCTCCAGAATTACACAGTAACCAGAACTCGAATTTAACCATGGAGCTTGACTATGTGCCTTGCACAATCCATGAAACCTTTCTGTATTGGTGCTCTTTTAGGTTATCCAAGGCCAGTGCCTCAGGGCTTGACTTGAGGTGACCAGGTTTGTGTGTGAGACTTTATGGATGAGGAGCTGCAGTAACTGCCCAGACTCCCCTCCTTCGGCTGACATTTAAACAACAGTGAGAAAGAAGTCTCACCTTTTAAAGAAAAATCATTTCTGACTTGAGAGAGGCCTTTTCTACTGTGTAGAAAAGGTAGTTTTGTAAGAATTATGACTTTACTGAGAAAAATGGAGTGTTTTGGTCTGTTTTCCAGTTGCTTTTTAAAAATAGAAATTAACAGTCTTAAAGAGAGCCAGAGAGATGACTCAGATATTAAGAGAACAGCTGCTCTTTCAGAGGACTTGGGCTTGGTCTCCAGCCCCACATAGAGGCTCACAAAGTCTGTAACTCAAGTTCCAGGACCCCTGACACCCTCTTCTGGCCTCCATGAGCATGGGTGTCTGTGGTACATAGACACACATTCGGGCAAACACCAATACACATTAAAAACGTCTTAGAGAGATGGGTGCTGAGGCAGGCTTTCACTACAACTAGGGTGCTTATGTATAGGCCTTTCTTTTCTCTTTGCTCTTTTCTTTAACCCAGAGTGTAGAAAACAGAAAAGAAAAATGAAAAAGAAAATAGAGAAGAAAAATGGGGAAAGTGATCCTGCTGAGTGTAACACAGGGGACTTTTCCAGGCACCAGGAGAGGGGGACGTTTGAGTTTGTTGCTTACAGCCTCTCTGATGCTTTATTAATGCTTTTTTACTCTGTTTTCTGACTGCTAGGGGCCAGTACTACCGTGAGAAATGGTGGGCATTCTGGAAGGGGATGCCAAACTGGAGCGTGAACGATGGTACGCCTGCAGAGGTTCTACTTGGTTCTCAAAGCCCTCTCCTCACTCCCTGCTTCCTGCTGGCAATGGGATGAAGAGCCTTCTCCATCACATGCACGGAGAAGCTATGATGTCCCTCCCAAGCACACAGGGCTACAGGGCTACAGGACCACTGGCCCAGAAGCTAGAAGCTAGGATACATTTTCCCTCCTTTAGTTTTCATCTTTTACTTGCTTTCTCAGGTATCTGGTCATAGCTAGGTCGGGTTAACTAATACAATTCTCCTGTGTTAGGTAAAGGGACATGAGAAAGACTGAAACCAACCACTGAGGTCCGTCTTTGACTCTGCTCTTTAACTGAGTCAGAATTTTTATGAAGAAGATGTAGAATTTTCTGACTTTATTTATCTATTGTGATTAAGCTTGTTCTACATGATTATAGGGAAAAATAAAACCACCATGGCTCTCCCCCATATCTGAACTTAATGTGGTAATGGCCTCAAATATCCCCCTCAAAGGAGGGGGGTCTAATTCAATTTTCAACCAAAATTGGCTAAGAAATTTTACAAATTATGGACTGGAATCTTAAGGACGCTTTCAGTGGAGAAAGAGAGTAAGGTTTTATGTAACTCCTTTAGCATAGTCCACATTTTGCAAAAAGAAGCAGCAAATATTTAAGCTGTCTAACACTATTTAGTGGAAAGAGCCCAAATAGATAGCTGTACAATTTTGATCTTTAGTGCGTACCAATCATGTGCAAACACTGAGAAATAGTTTTCAATCGCATCTTCTTTCACCATACGTTAGCCAAGATTGCTTTCATAGTTATGACACAGGAAGTTAGTTTGCTTGCTCCTCTTTGCTTGAAAATAATATTCTAAAGCTTTTTCCTAAATTGTCATACTTTTTCTGGTTTTTAATTTGCAGATTACAAATATTACAAACAACAAATAATATATATTCCTAAAAATTATGACATGAGGCAGATATAGTGGTGCATGCCTTTAATCCCAGCACTCAGAAGGCAGAGGCAGGCAGAGCTCTGTGAGTTCAAGGCCAGCCTGGTCTACAGAGCTAGTTCCAGGGTAACCAGGGCTACACAGAGAAACCCTGTCTTGAAAAACCAAAACCAAACCAAACAAGCAGAAAACAAAACCAAACTTATGACATATGTAGTATTTGTATATGGATGACCTCAAAGACATTTGAACATGGCCAGCGAATCCTCTGTTTGGTCTTTTTCTTTTCTTTTCAATCTTTAAATGAAGGTGCTATGGGATAAAAAATACCTAGAGCCAGCCAGGCAGTCTTGGACCAGCTTCTCTAAATTTCCAACTTGATAATAGTCTACTGTGGAGTCGTGCCCTAGGAGTGTCAGGCTGAGGAGGAGCGGGTGGTCAGGAATGGGTGGGGTGGGTGGCATGGAGAGCTGTGTCGACAGAGAGCAGGGTGTTCCACCAGACTGCTGGGGTTTCCAGATTAAGATGGGGGATTAAGGAATTTTACTCAGCAATTTGAGATGCTTTGTTAGGACTGAGGAGGATTTGAGCCGCTTTGTTCTCAAACCACATGTTAGTGAAAAAGCAAACAGGCACTTTAATCCTGACAGACAGCAGAACTTGACATCGATTTGCCCCTTGGGAGGTGACCAGGCGTTCAGTATGACGGTTAAAATGGCCAGCCCTTGTTCTTGTGGAGCCCGATGCCTTCATTCTATCCCATCCTATATTTCTTAGCAGTGTGATCATAACTTAGTGGAGCGACCCAAGAGTTTCTAGGTATTGGAGACTCCAGCATTCTTTCAAAAACCCAAATAAGCCTCTTAAATGCAAATACCAGATAAGATATCAATATTTAAATAGGTTTTAAAACAGGTCTGATATTTGGGTCATACCATCCTGAAAGGAAATGTAGAAAAGCAGAGATTTGTCTTTTTTTTTTTTTTCTGTCTTTTGAAAATAATGGATACTTTCCCCCTAACAATAAAACCACAGGCAACAGATCAAGTTTGAGCCACACACGGCTGCGAAGTGAAAATCAATGGCTATGCGGAATTTTGAGGGAGGTCCTACAAGTAACTAGTTAGACTTTGAGACCATGCTGTTCAAAGTCACTGGAGTGGGACAAAAGTAAACAGTGGGAGTAGAAAAGAAACTGCCGGCTTCTTGAGTTGTGTTTCATACGTCAGTAAACATTAGGTGTACAGAACTCTATGGTCTGGCACAGAAACGAGTCTTTCTATCTCGAGTTTGACTCAGTCTTAATCCACTGGCCTGAAGTGTTGTCTCAGTAACTTATTGAGTTATTACATGTTGGCGTGTGCAGGAAAGCCATTTTAAAATTCAGAATTGAATTAGCTAATTTGTCAGGCATATTTTAAAACAACCCTTATTTTTCCTAGTTGAACATTAATCTAATTCACGGCACTTACATTTTGTAAAAATCTGCTACATTTTCGTAATGTAAGAAAACTAGCAAGTTTTTGTCACCAGGGCTAGGTTGCTACACTCCTTAAAGACAACTGTAGGCCAAGCCACACCTCTGCTCTGCCACAGGCCCTACCACACAACGCAGGAGAGCCTCCTCCTTTTCATGAATATTGTAGGTGGTTTGCTCCACACCCTGCAACAATTGAACATTTTCGTCTTGAATATTGCCATGGAGTTATTTAAAACATCCTCTTGTGAGGATTGCGAAGCTTCTTTACGTTCAAATGACTGGAGACAGATGATAATAGAGTGTCTCATGTAAGAAAACTTAGGGCACTTTGCATTTCCAAAGAGATAGTGTTGTCTTTTTGAATCTTTACGGATTTTTTTTTTTTTTGGATGGGGGGCAGAGATACCTTTGTGTTGGCTGTAGATCAAGTGCATAAATGTTTGGCTTACGCGTCGCTGACCATTGGCAAGACCAGAGACTACCTTCCAGTATTTTGCCTCTCCTTAATTATTTGTTATGAAGCCTGTAGGAGAGGAAGTTGAAATTTCAAATGTTATGAGGTAACCTCCTTTCGGACAGTCCTGTGCTGACCTCTCCGTGACTTCTGAGTGGCACCTTTTACTTTTGTGAAGGGCTGGCGGGCTCATTGTAAGGATCAAACCCTGGGTGCAGTGAAATCAGAAGCTCAGTATTCATTCATTTAATTCTGGTACAGTAGAGCAAATTCAGGGTGACTCAAGGGACACAATGTCTTGTAAAACATATGTACTTAATATAAGGGTCATAAAACTTATTAAATTGAAAGCTAGGTTAAAAATAGGAAGAAAATTTATGCTGCTGTCGAACGCAGAAATAATTTCCTCTTGGCCTTTCCCTTTCCGAGTGATGTGGATCTGGTGAGAAAGAGTGTGTGTTGGGGAGAGTGGGGGAGGGAGGTGTCAATGTACGAAGTCACCTTTCTGTAGCAACGAACACAGAGCTTGTTCCGCCACACTGTGCATGCTAACCGGCAAACGACAAAGCGACACCGAGGATAAGCTAGTGAGCCTGGACAGCGCACTTGCCTCGAGAGGTCAAGAATATGGCTGCCATTGCTGCAGAATTCAAACGTTATTCTTAGCTAGTGGGAAGGAAGAACGAAGGGTGGGAACATGGGACAAAGTGAAGAAATACCTTTATATCATTTACCTGGCTATTGAGAAGTCAGCCATACAGTGATGCTTGACCTGAAGTGTAGACAGTCCACTGCTGTTCAGTTACGGTGCTCAAAAGCTTTCCCCTAGTCAAGCACAAAACATGAGTTCAAAGCCAGGGAAACCCAAGGTCAAGTTGAACCTCCCATTTGTGCCTTACTCTGCTGTCCATGGACCCATAGACAATGATGCGATCTTTTTTACAGGTGACTTCAAGGGTTTAGGGGCAAATCTGGCCTCTAGTTTTTTAAGCACTTGTTTTTTTTTTTTTTTCTCAATTCACTCAGCTTAAATAATTTGAGTTCATTCAAATGTTTACGTTCAACATGGTTGCCATTTTCCTAGTGGCTGATCCTTGGAAATTTGAAAAGAAACTAAACGCACATTTTTTTTTTTTTTTTTTTGCATCCTGTACTCACACAGGGGTTTGTTTGGAATGCTGTCTACACACAAGTCTTAATTAAGACGGCCGAGAAGGGGTCTGTGGCAGTTACTGGTCTGTTTGCTCCCAGTCACGTGATTGTCCTCTCTTTGCTCTTCAGTATTGCAGAGTGCTTCATCCTTCAAGGTGTTGCGTGCTATTTGCCGTTCAATGCAGGTGCTTGCTGATGAGACACTGGCTCGGAGGAAGAAGAAGGAGGAGGAAGAGAGGGAAGTAGAAGAAAAGAAGGAGGGAGAAGGGGAGGAACAAGAAGAGGAGGAGGAGGAGGAAGAAAAGGAGAAGGAAAAGGAAGAGAGCTGGCAATCCGACTCTTCCTCTCCAACCTACAAGGGGCTGGGTCTTACAATGATAACATTCCTCTGCGATTCCAGAACCTGCGGTGTGCTGTCCCACTTCCCAGGGGTTCGTGGCAGTTCTCCACACTCTCAGTATGCTCATGGCTCCTGTCTGGACTTTCATTTCTTCCTCACCTTTTCTTCCAGATCCCTGTTTTACATCCCTCCGCTGTACCACCTGCTGATGGGAATGGTCTTATCTAGAGGAGCTGTGGATGTTAGGAAAAGGAGGAGTGGAGGGTGAGGGCACCTCAGACCTCAGACCAAAATCCTTTGGCATCCAAAATCTTGAAGGTGGACAGTCACAGGAAGCATGAGTACTCTATCTACACTTGAGGACTTTCTCTGGCATCTCCCGTGACAGCTGACCTGAACCCAAACAGTTCTGCCACAAATACTGCTGTCAGGTGAGATGAGACGGAGAGAATAGTTTTCACTTCTAGCTCTGGGGGCCCTGGGCATCCCTAACCCAGCAGGCTCGCACTGGCCTGAGCCATGTTCACCAGGCTCTTAGTAGAGCCTGGGAGATGGTGGAAACGAAATGCTCATGTTTTCTCAAGTCTTTCCTTAACTGATTTTGTGGAATTTAAGTGCATTGTTGCTTGTGTAATTATAGATGAAATATTAGGAAAGTGGACTAATTACATACAATGCCCGAAGCCCAATTAAACCAGTTTGTGCTGGATGTAGGGGTGTTCTCTTCCACTAATAGGGAATGCTTTTTGAACAGAGAATAAAATTGTTACATTAGATATGCTTGTAGAAATTCTCAATCTACTATTAGCATATAAAATGAGGATCAACCTTATTTAATCACCTGGTGCCAGACCATCAGAAGTCATATGGCACTCTTACAATATTGCTGATTACATCCTGCGAAATAAAAATAAAAGGCCAGCTGATAATGAACAAAGCTCACTGAATATTGTTCTCATCTAGTAAGTCAAATGTTGGAGAAACTCAAGTATTCTCCTAATTGTTTATCAAGATACCAAAAAACGCTTTAACCTATTCATTGCAGTATTGAGGCCGCCGACGACTGCAGAGGTGCATTTGCCCATTGGAGGTAGGCAAATTAGCCTTCTTCCAAGTAAACAGAATATACAATCGATTCCAGCGAGCACCCCAAGTGACCTTTTGAAAATGTAAATTAAGGGATTGCAAATACCAAGGGTTTGTTCAAGAAGAAAATGCTTGGGCTTCAGCCATAGTGCCACCATGGCCTCTAGTATTAATTAGCAGACTATGAACTGGGGGTAAATTGTCTTCTAATAGGGTTCATAGAAAACTCCATTGAAAACATATCTGTCGATTTCGCAATAAACAACTAGATCTTGGCAGAGCAATTTATAAAGTTTAGTTATAATAAAGGGGGTGGAGCTAGCCAGATTCAAACAACATCCTAAAAGCACCACAGCACAGTCACAAAAGGTTGGAGGGCTTTGACATCCTAATCTGAAGCATGTATTTTTAAGAGCATCGCCTGCTTGGGAGAACCCTTTCCCTTATTTACCTACACATGAAGATAACAAACTGAGCCAAACTGAAAACTCAGAGTGTGAGAAAAGATTCCACACAAGCGGAAATGAGGTGGGAAAGAGAGGAAACCTGTTGCAGGACTTGGGAGTCCTGTGCAGGTCTGAGTACAGCGAGGCACCAGGGCACAGAAGGCCTGCCTGGGAAACCGATATTTGATCTCTCAAACGCTAGCGACAAAATGTGACTTGGTCACATTGTGCGCTTCAGTAATCCAGCTCAAAGAAAGCAAGCCGGCGCATGTGCGGGGAGAAAGCACAGGGGACTTAGAGCTGGAACTTTTCATTGACTTCGGTACCATGTGTCATTTAAGTAGGCTCTTATCAAAGTCCCTTGCCTTTGCGTGCGTGTGTGTGTGTGTGTGTGTGTGTGTTGTGTCTTATGATTGTCTTATTCTATAGAAAGTACAGTATTACTGTAATAATAACCATTTACTTTTTAAACGTTGGATCTTCTTTTCATTTCTAACTCTGTATCTGTATGTGGGTCAAAGCACATGAATACAGGTGCCCATGGGGGTCAGAGAGGTTGGGTCTCCTGGGAGCTGGAGTTACAGGCTGCTGTGCTCTGCCTAATGTGGGCGCTGGGAGCCGGACTCATGCCCTCTGCAAGAGGAGTAAACCATGCTCCTGACTTCTGGGCCACTTCTTCAGCTCTGAGAACGACTACTTTTGTTTTTATTGATCAAACACAGTGATTGAGAGTTCAGCTTTTGTTCTTTATTGTCCTTAAACTCAAGTTAAAAACACTCTTGCCTTTGAGAGTCATTTTTACCATTTACTTCAAGGTCTGGACAAATTAAAGAAAACCTCGCTCTTTGAATTGTAGACAAGTTTGTGGATTTGCCATGACAAAATCACTTTAAACAGAGGATTTGTTTTCCTCTCCAGGTCTCGTTTGCATAGCAACTAAGGGTTGCCTCAGAGTTGTTAAGTTACGGGGTAAATGGTCAGGTCATTTTGATTTTAGAAGAGCATAGACAGTGCCTAGAAGGGGAAGAAAGATGTTTATTAAGATGATCAAAAGGAACACAAAGGCAAAAGCTGACTTTACAGACATGGAGCTGGGGATCAGGCCCCCGGCCTTTCTGCAATTCCTTTCTTGTTCCAAGCCCTATGAGAGAGTTCTTCTACAAGAGACAGAGGGCTTCGTTAAATCGTGAGTGAGAAAATAGCTCACGCTCTCTATGGAAATAGATGCCCTGAGAGTCCACACATTATTTCTGCTAAGTTATAGTCGCTCTCATTTCCCGTAACTCTCCGAGAGAACTTAATTCCGCTCACACCGCATCTCTTTACAATTGTACAGCTCTCTTAATCAACCTTTGTATCGGCCACAAATGTGCAGTGTGACCTAATCTGAAAACGTCTCAAAGTGCTGACTCAGACTGTTAGTGAATAAAGGCTCGTCATTACCATTATGACACTAATGTGATGCGAGCAAAATTGAGTTGCATCAGCTGAACAGTAGTGTGCAAAAATATCAGTGATTGAATCCACGTTCCGGTCGTATTTTATTTAAACTTACATATGTGTATATATGTGCATAATATGCACAGAGCTATTTATTTTGTTTGTTTTGAGACAGCCTTGCAAGAACAACAAAAAATTAAGTACAGAGAAAGAAACTCACATTTTAGGACTGAAAAGTATCTAGTCAATTAAAGACAGATCATATACATGTTTATATCTCACGAACCCTCCCCGTCTTTAAGGGATGATGTGCTGGTGAATTCATATGAGAATATGTATACACATATAAGCAATAGCATATGAAAACTATCATCATGCCTAATGGTGCCAGATTCCAGGATCTTTAAACAACCAGAATACTAGTTATTTCTTTGTTTCGCAAAAAAAAAAAAAAAAAAACTTCATGTTTTGGAAAAAGTATTTGAGATTTCTTTCTTTTCTAGATTGTTTCCTACATTCCTAACTTTTTTTTTTTTGACACAGAAATCCTCTTGTCAAGCATTGGTGGTTAATTGTGATGAGCAACACAGAAAGTATTTGACCTCACCCTCACGGACCGAACGAGACAGAACTCGGTGTAAACGACCTGCGTTAGCGTGTGCGTTTCAGTTGTGGAGGAGCAGAACTCACACATGCTGAGGTAACACGCACTGCACTCCAGACTCTCCCCTTCGCCTTAGTAACCGAAAGCAAACAAAACGGAAGAATTTTAAATCAGAGACATCATCCCCATGGCCGGTCAGTATTATTTTCTTGTGATTGAACAAATCAAGCACACAAGTTCACAAGAGACGAGGTGGTCCTTACCAAGGACAAGAAATTTCGGCTGTGACAAGCTGCCTAAGCGGTGTTATGTCATTAAGGTCTGCTGGCGCACAGGTACAGTACGTGCGCATGAATTAAAATCCTGACAAAAGTAGGCACCCATTGTTCAGAATTAAACAACTAAAATATTACAGCGAGAAGTATAGAAACTTTCTACTTTGTGATAACCTTACTATATTAGTCTTTTTAAGAATACGTGATGCATTGCTTTGACCGTCCTTAAGATTTTCTTACTTTCATATTAAGACAATTTCATAGTTCAAAATAAGTTTCAGAGCAGGCTTACTAGCAGCAAGTATGTAGACAAGTAGTCTCCTCGTTTACCCACGTGCATGCAGACCAATTTTCAGCCACCTTAAAGACCAGGATCACTCTCTGCAGCTAAACGTCATACTTCTCTTTCTCAGGTGTGCGTGGAGAAAGGTGTGTGGGTGTGATTGCTGCAAATGCATTGCCAGCCTTTGAACAGTTCGACATTCTTGAAGGACGGAAGCGGAGCAGCGCCCTTCTGAGGAAAACCTCTCGCGGAGATTTTTACTTTGTCCATGCCAGAAGAAATCGTGTGCTAAGGTGGAATAATTCGGAAATATAAGATACCTCCATTGACTTGGTCTTTGTAGGGCCAAGGAGCTGACACCCCTCTCTGGAAGACAACAGAGAATGCCCCTTGCCCTTCTAATTGATGATTTACTGTGATTTTTCCCTGGGGCTGCAACCGATGATCTGTAAGCGTGTTGAATTTTGAGGCAAATACTAAATATAATCAATATATAAAAATTTTAAAAAGAGAGGAAAACACGCAATGAAAATTTATGACCTTAACATTCTTTTGGGTCAAGCAATTTATCAAATGCGCTCACTCTCTGGTTTCAATTACACAGCCGTTGTGGAAGGAAGTTATTTAGCGGGTTCATTTGCCTCAGTGGGGAATGCAGGACTTTGGCCTAATGCGTCACCTTCAGCACAGTCCATTTGAGCCTCAGAACAAATTCCAATCATCACTCTTCGGGCAAAAAGAATCTGCATGGGCGTGGCCTGTTGGAATGGGGTTTCTGTCCAGGGAAACGGTTGTCGGCAATGGCTGTGGTAGAGTAACGATAAATCCCATTTTATTGCTGAAAAATGCCAGCTTCTCTCCATGCCTGACAGCTCTCCACAGTTTCATACCCATTTGGGCAATTTCTGCACCGTGTCCATCTGGTTCTCATTGCCTTTCAACCTGCCTACGTCTGATCTAGAAAAAGCGTAGGTCAGGAATGGGAGAGGATGTGGCTAAAGCGATGGACAAAACAGAGAGCTGGAGTCGGGCTGTAGGGTCGGGGTAGAGGTGAGGGAGCAGCAGCGGGTGAGGGGCTGCCAGCTGAGGCTCCTGCAGCCGCTAGAAGGTCCAAGTAGTTGTGGGTGTCAGAGGATGGCAATGACCGAGCAACCTCAGGCGCAGGCTTTAAAAGACACCTGTTTTCGGTTGCGGAGGAAGAGACGGAGGACATGGTGAGCACTGGCGGGAGCCAGCCAGAGGACCACAGAGTCTAGCGGCGGCCCTAGAAACCTTTGAAGACCACAGACAACGTTATCAGGCTTGCTGCATATGCAGGCCAAACTCTGATGGGAAAAAAAAAAAATCGTGTTTTGAAGAGGGAGCTGGTTGTTCCCATTCACTTTGCCTAAGAAGATGAATATTGAAACATTTTGGTCCTCTAATCACCCCATTTAGGACATTTTATTTATCGCATAGCAGGGCCGGCAAAAAGTCCTGTTCCCAAGTCTACATGTGATACTCTTTGGAACTGCAGGGTGTTTATAGCTTCCAAAAACTGCCCCTCTTCTCTGATGCTGAAATCCTTTTGATCAGAATTACTTAGATCTAAAATTACCCACAGCAATTCGTCAGGTCCCCGTACGATGCCTCTTGGGCACAAAATAGGAAATGTATGCAGTAAGTGTCTAATAAAGGTATAAATAATAAATATTAATCAGAATTAGACTAGGATAAAATAGTATAATTATATATCTAAAGTTTGTGTGTTATCATTATTCTTTTGAATGTTATAGTTAATGCTATATATAGTTACTACTAAGAAAAGATTGTGGTGATGTAATGAAGTATAAATAATGAAAATCTGAAAACTTTTCATAAAAATAAGAGTCAGATAAATGGGTTTGCAGGTGTTTGACCATCTGATATGAATTCATATTCTGCATTTGGTTGTCCTAAGACCAGGTAAAACTGTGTGGTCTTTGCTTCAGTCTAGAACCGGGGTCTAGTCACCATCCACAGGTGGGATGATCTGTGGTAGCTGGGTTTAGAGAAAGCAGTTGTCACAGTGTCCCTGCTCCTCAGGACTCACCTTTGTGACCGGTCACTGCTCTGAACACTTGCTTTATTTTATTTGATTCTTATCATCAAATGTTAAATTTTAGTTCCTAATCTGAGACTCTTACACAGGAAAAAAAAAACTGGCTTCCAACATTTGAGATTATTTCTAAATGTCGATGATAAGAGCCTCCAGAGGGTATTCAAGGAAACACACCTGAAATTGTGGGCCGATAATTTCACACGAGGGTATTCTGGGAAACACACCTGAAATTGTGAGTGGGTGATTTCACACGAGGGTATTCTGGGAAACACACCTGAAATTGTGGGCCGGTAATTTCACACGAGGGTATTCTGGGAAACACACCTGAAATTGTGGGCAGGTGATTTCACACAAGGGCGTTCTAGGAAACACACCTGAAATTGTGAGCGGGTGATTTCACACGAGGGTGTTCTAGGAAACACACCTGAAATTGTGAGCGGGTGATTTCACACGAGGGTGTTCTAGGAAACACACCTGAAATTGTGAGTGGGTGATTTCACACGAGGGTATTCTGGGAAACACACCTGAAATTGTGGGCAGGTGATTTCACATAAGGGTGTTCTAGGAAACACACCTGAAATTGTGGGCGGGCAGCTTCACCCTGGCACCGAGCTGGAGAAAGGTACTGCTTATAACATTTAAAAAAACATCTTGGCAGTTTGGACTGGGGTAAACTATACATGACCAGAAATCGAAGCGTTAATTGTAAACGCTACATTTAAAGCGGTCTTTTCAGTCTACCCATCCAACGCTAATGCGCACATTTTCACGTGGACACAGTTCAAGGCACAAACCTTTACTCGGTGTGGCATACCCATGCAAATGCCTTTAGCGTCTGCCATCTCCTAATCTGGAACAGCTTTCAGGTTCTTGGCTAAGAGGAATTTCCATTAAATTCCACTTTTCTAAGACATATACATATTAAAGTTTGTATGATTTTTAAAATTTAAATTCTAAAGGGTGTTTAAGAAAAAGAGAATTAATGGTGCAGGTGACAACTTGACTCTCAGTGGCTAGGTGCTTATCCCCAATGTGCACAGGCTTCTGTGTGCTGTAAAAGAAAGGGAAGGGGAAGGGACCACTGATTCATATAGCCTGTGGGGTCCTTGAGACGTGGAAGAGGGGTTGAGGAGGCCACTGAGATATTTCTAAAATAAATCATTTGCGTTTACCTTTCCCTCCAGAAAGCTGTAAGGCCTAAGGAAGGACCTAGCCAACTTAGGCTAGCTATCTTGGCATCCAGAGGGTTAATGGCGTTACTGCTTCACAAGAGCCTATTGGCTCCCCCTCAAGGATGCCCTGCAGTGGTTGTTGGAGTCATCAGATGAAGCTAGCCTTCTCAGCTAGCCTTTAGCTTTGTCTGTTAACAGTAAAAATGCTATAATAAATCGGTAACATATGTTGCCAGGCAGGGCAAAGTGATACAAATCGAGAGCCCGGGAGACCCAAGCCAAGTACCATGTGAAAGAATTCAAATTTCAGTCTATTCCCTGGCTAATTACCATTTGAAAAGTAATTTGAAAGTGTTGTTACTTGCTTATACTCTTCCTCATTTCTCTCTCTCTCTCTCTCTCTCTCTCTTTCTCTTCAGATTGCTTTTTTACCCAAATTATCTCCATTGATTGCCTGCCTTGCGGCTTTGGGGGTAAGTCCTAGTTTTCCAGGACCTTAAGGAAAAAACAAAACATAGCATAAAAGATGCCAAAAAGACTTATGGGTCCTGATGTGGGGGTTCTGTGAAATATACGTGGGTGTGTTGGGGGCGAGGGATGAAATAAAGAGAAGGGACTTGCTTCAGCAAGGATCAAAAGTATGTGGCAGTGTGCATATGCAAATGAGACTCCCCCCAGGAAAGCCACCCTGAAATGGAAATGACAAAGCTTGGAACACACACAATCAATTATTTTCAGTAAGCATTTAAAATATAGAAAACAAAATCTGCTTTGGGAATTGACTGAATATTTTATTTCGCTTTTTTTATTGAGACATCCTTTGAAAAATGGCACAATGTAAATAGTTTTACAAAGCAACAATATGATCAATCTCTAAACTAGAATATAAATCTAGGCTTTCATTAACTGCTGGTAGCCAGTTTAAATTGTGGTCTTGTCCACAACGTCTATCTATCTATGTATGTCCAAGTTATATTAAAAACCTTTAAATGGCTTTGTAATATCAGCTACATCTAGCTATTATAATAATTAATGATACTGTTTTATAAATCAATACATGTATTCTTGATAAATTCATATCCAGTTAATGGTGTAATTTAAATAAAAAATTAATGTAATAAAAGACATACAGAAACGGGCAGGAAATCTTTAAAGGTTAAGAGCCGAATTTGTCTAAATTCATTCATAACCTGTTTTGGAAAAGCTTATATTTAAGATCAGCTGAGTTATACCTTGTTTCTGGAGAATGAATCTTGCCATTTCTAGGGTGGGATCTAGAACTGAATTTGTAAAATATTTTCTTCTTTTAGCCATTAAGTTTTAAACCAATAGTTAAGGAGGTGACAAGTGTCTTCCTGCCATTTTCTGTTTTGTGATTGTTAAATATTCTTCAGAAAAAAAGAACAAAGCAATGTAAGCCTTATTGGGTTATTTATTTTTAATACACAAAATGAATGTAAATGTCTTTTAAAAATATAAATGAACTGTCTGGAAAGCCCCAGGGTTATACATACATTTTATTTAAGGGGAGAAAAGACTGATCAATTTGGTGAATTTCAATGTGTAGGAGTCCAGCAAAAAAAAAAAAAAAATGACCTGAGAGCATTTGAAATGCATTTCCACACTGTACGTGAGAGAAGAAACACCCTGGATTAGAAGAATGCATTATTGCTTTGACTTTAAAAGATATACATGGAAGAGAAACAAAGTATAACCAGTCTTTTTTTTTTTTTTAAAGCAAAACAAAACAGCTGCAGGTTGTTGCCAAATGCAACCCCAGATCTTTCTGATAAGACTTCCTCCGGTGTGCAGAGTAAGCCCTCTACAGAAGCGTAGCTTTTGGAATCACGCTGTCCAGTCTGCCCTGCCATCCTCCTCTGCGTGGAGCAGAAACCGTGCTGTAATCCTCTGAGGGTTTTCTGACATTTTTCCCCCCTCTTAACGTTTCTCAGCTTTATCTAGAGGAGCTAAAGGGACATGTGCAGTAGCCTTTGACACTGACGGGTGTTTTGAGCAGGAAAGGGGTTGGGGAGGCTCCGCAGCTTGTCATTTCATCAACACCGCTGCAGGAGCAATTGGTATTTGCTGAAAGTTTACATTTCCAGTGCAGAGAAATTTCAAGGAATTCTTCCTAAGAAAGCTGCTGCATGACAGGGGAGGAGAGGAGATTGCACACCAGTGGTTAGATGTTACCGTGCGCTCGGGTCCAAGCATTTAAAATGTATTGTGATTTTCAAGGGAACCTGCAGCAAAATCACTCCTAAGAGGCTTAATTTAGGTTTTATAGGAGGAGCATAAAAAAGACCAGGTTATAGCAACATACTGAAATATGGGGTACATTTTAAATATCTTCATTTAAAAACGTCTGCTTATTTTCCCTCCTGGGATCCCTAACGTTATGTCTCGACAGAAAGCAAGGGCATGTGACATTCTTTAAAAAAAATTATCTCTTGGAAGGATCACATTCCAAGACAGGTTTGGGCATTTTTATTATCACAGATAACCTCTTAATTATGTCACTCCTTCCACTTGTTAATCAGAGACATTCAACACAGTTAAACCACAGAGTCATTGCCTTTAGAAGACGACATTATTATTAAAGATCAGAAACACATTTTATTCCTGTCATTGCATCATTACATCTATGATTAGTGCCACTCAAAATGTCTCTGATTGCTTTCAGTACGTACCACCTAAGAAAATGTCGGGCTGCCGGCCTCCAAGTGTCATGACTTCAAGCTGGGCAACCCCAATAAAGCGTTAAGGAACAGATCACTTTCTTTCTGTCTCCCCGCGCCCCACACGGTTCCTCTTCAGGATCAATTTGAGATTTCTTCTGCAGCCGCCAGGGCTGAGAGTAAGGTGTAAGTGGAGTAAATAAAATCACCGTTGCTTTATCAACCCTCCTAGGTAGTTTTTCTGCCAGCCAGCCTGCGCTGTTAAGACCCATAAAGTTATGCAATCGCCACTTCCTCCAAGGTTCTCTAATCAGATAATGGCTGATGTTAGGAGAGAAGGGCCCAAGGCGGTGTGGCTGGCACTTAACACTGCGGTTGGTCATTACTAGTCTGGTAGAGACCAATAAACAACTGATTACTATCCTATAAGAAGCCAATAGTCTGCATCCATCCCACTTCCTTTTCCCCCTTTTTCTCCGGACTTCTTTTGGCAGCAAGGATTTGTTGAAGAGAACAGTGAAATATAGCCTCCCAGGCACCTTAAAAATAGAAATTTTGCTAGCCTGAAACAATACCTTTTTGGGAAAGGTGAGAATGAGTCTGGGGTTTTGCAAGAACAAAGCTTACAGTGCATTTGTTTCAGCCACGGACACTCCCAGACCTCACCCCTCCCCACTCTCCTCCAACCCCCTTTCTCCCTGCATGACAGGCTCACCCGGTGCAACCAAGAGGGTTTAAAAGGCAAATATTTATATTTGAGCTCAGGCAATAACAGGGCTGTTTTGCTTCCTCTGTGAGTCTGTGATAATTGATGCTTCATGTCTGGGACTATGTTTCATTTATCTCTTACACATGAAGATAGTATATAAATACGAGGTAATTTATAGAACGGAACTGGCCATTGGAGATAATAATCCTAAATTTGAGTATTTGACTATAATATTTCAAGGCGGCGAGAGTCAAGGGTGCAGAATTCTAAACTTTTTAAAGAATCGTTGCTTTTTAAAAAAGCTTACTGGGTTTGAATGATGCACAGGTCAACCCTTGGTGAGGGACATAAGTCATTCAAGAGGACATGTGAACTTTTATATATTTCACATATTTCAAACAAATGCATTCAGTCACATATTTAAGATTCTTGTTAGAATTTTGACTTTACATTTGAATTTAATTTCTTACTGGCCATTGCAAACTACAAAATGGCAAGCAGGGGGTCTTCTAATGCCAATGGCTGTCCTTCTCTGGGATCCACCTTCCGGGGTGGACAGAGGTCTGTCCATAGGCACTGGGCCTTGATTTCACCACCTCATACAAAGCCAGGCAATCCTGGAGCCAAACAAACAAAGGCTGTGTGAGTGATTTCATTTATTTTGATGATCCTGTGCCTGCACAGGGCCACTTCGCTGTCTTTGTCACAGTGAATGACAACAATTTGGCCAACTCTCTCTGAGCTGCACTCAACAGTGACAGGCAAATTATCAGAGGCCCTGCACTTCTTATTATCAGAGGAGAAGCCATCAGGGGGATGCTCGGAGGATGCCTCTCCCTTGTCACTATTTGTCAGTGGGACAAGGGCCACTGCTATGGGTAGCTGACAGGTAATTTCAACAATAACAATTACTCCTATTACTGGCGTCATAAACAATTCGTCCAAGGCATGACAATAGCAAAGCTCTATAATTCAATGCCATATAAATAAATGCCAGCAGGTAACAAGTAATTTAGCTCCAATCAAGCTTTCACCCCGGCATTAATATTGTTATTGCAAGAAAATGGAAAATTGAAAAAATTCAATATGTTAATGAATTAAGAGTAGTTGAAGGGCTACACGAGAGACGTTGAAAAGGGAAGCCTGGATTATTATGGTGTCATATTTGGTGGCAACCTGGGGCCAAGCAGCGATATAATGACTTTGAGACTGGAAGGGGAGCCTGGGGTGCTAGCTTAGATTTAAGCCTGAGAAAAGGAGCTGTGTGACACTGTCTCTGAGCAACAAATCTGTCTCTCCCTCGCTTCTTCAGGACATAAGTAGAAATACGAGAAGGTAGACATAGCATAGCATGTTGCTGCCTTTTTTTTTCCACCTGAAATATTTCATATGCGCTGGAATAGGAAGGGAAATGTTCATCTCTTTAAGGAAACACCGGCGGCACCTGCTTCCTTTACACTGTCATAATGAAACTATTTTAATAAGGCTTGAGATTTTTCAAATCCAGGCTGGAGGTGGAGCGGCTGCCTTCCCTTTCAAACTGACCACCCTTTGGAGGGGCCAGGGAGTGTGGTTCAGTCTTTTCGATAGAAAACTTCCTGATCAAACCAATTTGCAGTTCTCGAATTCGTCCAGCAAGACAGTGTACCCTCGCAGTGACAGCAGCGGAGGGACTCGAGAGTCTCTAATTAGGAGAGCTGCAGAGCAATTAACGCACATCAGATTTCACTTCAAGTGCCACTCCAGTTTCTCCTCTAAGAATGAATGGACTTTTCCCCCCTTTTGGTGTGCGTATCCCCTTAAGGCAATGTTGATTCAAATCTGCTCAAGATGCAGTGTTGCACAGCTAAGCATCTTCTTGATTACAACCCGCCACACTCCTAACTGCGTTCATTCTCACTGCCACCGATACTTTGTCAACAGTCAAATTACACCACGCTGATAACAATGCATAATGCTCGTCCTCCTCCCAGGCCTTCAGGAGGGGGCTCAGGAAAAAAAAAAGGGACGTTTTCATCTTTCCTGTTTCAAAAGGAAGTTGGTGTGATCAACCCTGATCCCTGCCCCAAGTCAGGCAGGCGCTCCTTCCTAAAATTTAATTAGGTAGTTAAAAAAAAAAAATAGCAACAGAAGGATGACATGTGAAAATTCCTCATGGCAGGGGACACGGAGGAAGAGCCTTGCAGTTCTGCAGCCAGGGTTGTGCTGAGCACTTTGTTCAGAGATGTTTTCAAGGGCGCACTGCTCCGGGTTAAATACCAGCCTTTTCCCTCTTCACTTATGGGCTGTAAACACTGGAAGCCTTTCTTGAACAGACAGTATTTATATTGTGCGAGGAGTTTGTTTAATGGCCGCATTTGCCAGAATTCTCAAAACAGCTCAGAACACAGAAGACAAATGACTTTTTGGGGTGTGTGTGTAGGGGGCGTGGGATTGCATATTGCGGAAAAACGTTGATGAATTTTAACTGTTATTTATCCTACTTGCTTGCTGCAGATTGGTGTGTCCCAGTCTTCCGCTCATGAAAGAAACGCAGGATTGCTAAATTCAGTCTTTTAAAAATGTATCCATATATATATATATATATATATACACACACACATATATATGTATGCATGTATGTATAATTTAAAAAGGTCAGATTCAGAACAAAACCGATGAAATGAAACAATGTTACTGTGTCCCGTTAGAGTCTTCAGAGTGCTAGTGTTTACCTGGGTTGACATAGTCTTCTGAACACAGAAGTGTATACTTTTGCTTATATGTTTTGAAAAAAATTATATGTGTTTAGCTACAAGAATATAAATCTGTAGAATATATATTTCATTTTCCATATTCAGGTCAAATCCCCCTCTCCAAACTCCACGCTCATCCACACCCCAGTCCCGAGCTCAGCATTTCCTGTGGCTTGCTGATAAATAGAGGCATTTTGATAAAATCAAACTCTGTCTTTTTAAAACATTAAAAAACCTAGTGCAATCTCATCTGAAAACATTGCCAGAGGATTGTAAAGGGAAATTTAAGGAGAGAAAACTTGATTACATAATGCAATCCAGCAGTAATCAATTTTCCCTTCAATATCTTGCTTTTGTTTTCAAAATGCTAAATAAACAATACATAATGCACCCCCCACCAGCCCAACCATGGAGGCTCTGGGCTCCGATAACAGGAAACATATTCAATTTTCCTAACAGAAGATAGTTCATTAAGCTGTGCCACATCAAATAAAACTTTAATTTCTCCAGCATCAGAGACGCAGTGAAAGCAATTGAAGAAGATGAGCCATATGGTACTTCTATCAGCAAACACATATTGCTCATTCCCCCAAAGTTTTCTAATTCTGCTCCCCAGACCTGTGTAATATAGATAATGTGCTCCGAGAGCAGCAAGCATGAGCTATCTAGTGTACACTTCTAATACTGTATTTAATGGGAAATAATGAATCATAAAAGCCTAGAGAAGACGGCTTTTGCTAACCTAAATCTCAGCTGTAATTTCGTTGTTCTGTGCCTAAGATGCTGCTTGCCCTTTCAAACAACAGCAGTTGAACATAATTACGGCGCTTCCAACCCGAGCTTGAGAAAACAAGCCCTAATATAACAAGTTTCTATTAACTCCCGAAATTCCGAATTTAATGGCACACTGACACAGACAGACGTTGGGTTAACGGAGCACGTGTCCTTTTCAAACGCAAACAAGCATTTTTCTTCCTTCTTCTCTCTGGTCAGACGGTTTAATGCTCTCTGCTCCCTCCTCTAGCCCCTGCTTGGCTCTACCCCACCCCCACCCGGTGCAACAGGAGTGGCATGTGTAAAACTGAGATTTCTTTTGTTATTAGCCAATTTGACATTTGCCTGGCGAAAGGCACACAAAATGGGAACCAATCAGTTACTCGGAAGAAATGCCTCCACTCTGATGCCGGCTACCAAGATGAAATAATTTAGGCAAAGGAAGCTTTAAGCCTCCCACCCATGCTGGCCACAGAATGCCACTTGTGTTATGAAGGAGAGGACCAAAAACTGTGGTGCTTTTGGTGACTGTATGGCGACACACGGGTGACAAGCCCAGTGTTTCCTTTCTCACTTTAGCTGCTTTTGGCTGGTCACCAAAACAAAAACACACAGGCTCAAATGCAGACGTTTACAGGAGGCCCTACCTTCCTGAACAGATCTTGGGGCCCAAGCTTTGCCCATCTTTAGAGAAAATTCGTGTTCAAGCCCCCCCCATAGGTTGATGGTTTCAGCCTTTCTGTTTTTAAAGCTCATCAAATCAATATTTTACAAACACGACGCTAATTTAAAACACCATCAAATAACACTGTGGATCCATATTGAAAACATATTTTAATGGTTTTGTTTGCTTTGGAATCATATGAACCAAGGACGATTAAATTAAAAAGAGACTTTTAAAAGTTAGAGATTGCCTTTTTAAAGCTTATTAAAATCAGCACGTTACACGGCTGCCTCTGAAGCTCTGCACACTTGATTGCCATCATTAAAACTGGTTGTTTGGGTGCTGCTCCAAGCCCATTCTTACTATTATTAACTTGAAATCTCTCTCCCTTGAAACAGGGGGGAAAAATTAGAAAAAGAGTCATTGTAACCAGCGAAAGAAAACAGTTGCCAAAACGTGGAGACCCGGGTATTAAACCACAAAAAGACCAACAGGTAACAGAGCTATAGAGACCTCTGAAACACAGGAGAAAAAAAAAAAAGACAACAACAAAGGAGCAGTCCATTGATTACATCTCATGAATGCCTTAAAACAAATGTTTAAACAGTTTTTTTGGACCCGTGCAGCCAAGCCTGCAGGCTCCACTGGCCTGCAAGGACAATGGTCTATTGCAATGTAAAACACGCTGGAGGATAAAAAGGTGCTTTTTTGTTACCATTTTATCAAGGCTGTTCATCTTCAAGCTGCAGGCAGCGTTTTGCTGGAATTGCAGATATTTCTCTGTCCAGGCGCCTTTGTTTGTGCATCTCATTTGCATATATTTATCTCCAGCTGAGGGTGCTTCTGCTCATTAAGGCCTCCCTTCAGATTATTTTGTAAGCCAGCTGCTAAGAGGGATTTCACCTGTGGTGACTGAGAAAAGAGGGCTGAAAAACTAAATTCTTCATAAAAAAAGAAAATCTTCTGAGTGTCTTCCCCTATAAATGGGCACCATTTGTGTTAAACGGCCTCTTGTCATGATAGATGCCTCCAGGGGTCAGGGGTTAAAGTTGATTTGAAGGTCAGCAGTAAAACAACAGATAAACCAGACGCCAAACTGGTTCCTTAGCTGTCGGTGAGAGCGGTGGTACAACCAGGTCCTGAACCTTTTTCAACCTCTAATAAAACAGGGGATGAATCTGAAGTGGATCAACCAGGCCCCCGAGGAAGCAGCGCAGAGAAACACAAATAATATCAATATCAGGCAGCACCGGGAACAATGGGGCATTTCTCTCGGCTGCATGCATGCTGCTATTGTTTCAAGGGCTGGGGAATTAATTCCACTTATTTATTTAAGGCGTGTCAACTCAGTGCCTAAACCTGTTTCAGTGTCAAGATGAATAAAACTTTTATGGCTCATAAAATAGAGCCATTCATCTCAATGTTCTTTGTGGTGCGTGGATTTTTTTTTTTTTTTCCTGGCACATTGAGCTAGGCCTCTGCTCAGAGACGGATACCTCGGGAACCCACTCTTGGTGTGATCCCTACCATGTTAGAGACAAAAACTGCCTCGGTGGCCAATGAATTTCAACAGACATGAACCAGCGCAGCATCTTAGCCGCCTTGCACAGGTCCCCAAACTCCCTGCCACCCTGCGCTGCTGTTTACAGGGCAGGGGCTCATTATCTTAGGGGAAAGTGCAGAGAAGTGAGAGCAATGAAAAGCTAGTCACCTAGAGGATCAGGTGTCTCGTTTCGCTTCTGAAGGCCAGCATTCACCGGGGTGTTTGCCGGTCTCCTTCCCACCATCTTCATTGCACCACATGGGTTTCTTGACTGTGTTACTCTGAATTTTGTGTCTGATTTTTCAGCACAAATGAAAAAGAAAACGCCTTCTGAGGACTTTTGTAGTCAAGCGTTTGGAGCTCAGCTGCAGAACTCTGTTTTGGAGTCCCCGAGAGCTGATTGTCACAGGAGAGCACTGATAAGCAAGTTCACATCTAGAAAGCGTCACCGTGCAAACACATGTGTTCCTCATGCGCTTATTGGAAACGAGCCCAAGTCACATGATCTGCAATGTATTTCAGTTGAAATGAGAAGCCCGAGTCAGACAACATCATTATAACAGCGAGTTCTGATGTCTTTAATAGGAACACGATTGCCTTAAGAGGAGCTAAAGAAAGCCATTTGGCGACGCTTCATGAATGTCCCAAGCACACCCTCCACGCTGCACGTGGCGGTGTCGCCATGAAGGTCATGCAGTGGAGGATGGCATCAGATTACTTTGTACCCATTTTAGTGGCAAGCCGTTGAGTTCCGCACATGTGTTGACCTCCTTGCGTTGCGTGCGAATTTTTAAGTGATCAGTGTAGTCTTACAATGCCGGGTGATTTTTTTTTGATTAATTCAGCTGGTGCACAAGGCCTTCCTCATGAAATCGAGTTTTCCCAGCCAAGACTTGGCTGGAGAGTGTCTTTGCAGACAAGTTGCGCTTCCACAGTTTGCCTGGATACAAAGGTACCATCCGGAGGAAGGGGGATCTAGTTTTGGGATACAAGGAGATGCTCCAAATTCCGCCACTCTCTACTTCCTGTTGCAGCTACCTCTCAGATTAGCATTGCTTCTCAAAGGGGTGGCCACCTCCAGGAAGTAGTCCTGTTTCAAACTCCAGTTGCTTTCAAGTGGGCCAACTGGGCCGAAGAAAAATAGCTCATGGCCACACACCCTCATTTAAGCACGAAGGAAAAGATTTCTTTTCCCCTATACCCAATTACAGCGTTCTAAAAGAAAACAGAAAACCCACAGCTAGTCTTATTTCACAGAAGGAGAGCCCCACATGTGGTTGGGGAAATTTTCTGACTTATTAAATGTTGTTTATAACCTCATTTCTGTAGACCCTCTGCCTTCCCAAAGCATTTTATTGCTCCCTCTGTAACTGACTTACCAATTTTCTTCTGACCTGCTTTAAATTTAGCCCCACCCCTACCCTAAACTCAGAACCTTCGAGAAGCCAGGATGAAGTAAAACTGTAGTGTGTTCTCTCCAGTTTGGCACTGAAGTCTTCGTTTTTTTTTTCTTCTAATCTAATCGCTAATTCCTAAGCTTGGCCAAATAGTTAAAAATGTTAAGTGCTAGCAAAGCCTCCCCTCCCCCTCATATTTGTCTCTGTTTATGGAACGAGTCCCAGTTCCCTCCTGTTCTCCTGCAGCCCGGGGTCTTCAGGTCAGAACACTGTAAATACACACAGCCTGGCTGGATCCATAAATCTGAGCAAAGGGCAGGCTTATATATTCAGATAAACGTGGGCATGCACTGGGACATGGAGTTGGGGGTGGGGTAATAGTCTAGGCTCTACAGCCCTGTTCAGAGAAAATTAAACCGATCCAGAGTATTTAGTGAGAAAAGAAGAAAGAATTACATCGGAAACATTTCTTTCTTTTTTTTTTCCTGTTGGAAGAAGTTAGAGCGGCTTCCTCTCAATTCCTTTGAAATTTTCCCACCTTGCTTATATTCACACCCTTACCAAACGCATCATCCTGGGCAACCAAGGTAAACAGGCAAGTTGTATTTATCTATTTCCATTGTCTTTTTTTTCTTCCCTTAACTGCATTGTTTATGCTTTGATTCTTGAATGTGCTGTGACTTGGAATCATTTCACCAGTTCTTGACTGTAATTTTTCAATCCCAAGGTCTTTGACTAAATAACCCCGTTGTTAGTCCCCACACCGAGTCCCAAGGAAAATATGCTGGAGGAAGGAAGGTGTGACAGGGAGATAAATAGCTGGCTGCAAATCGTCCTGTCTTCAAGGCCTCCGCTCTACGGTGGGGTCCAACCATTTTTCTGCTGTGTTTTTAGATCTTAAAATTTCCCAGGACCCTGAAATACCACCCTTTTCAGGGTGTGTGCCCTCTGCCCTCTGCTCCTATTCCTTAGGGATGAAGCAAAGTTAGAGCTTTTGAAGAGGTTGTATATAGATTCAGAGAGAGAGAGTTGATGTTTTCTCCTGTACTGGGCATTGAACTCAGGGCCATGGGCTTGCTAGATGAGAGGTCTGGTCTGTCGTGGAGCTGTCTCTAGCCCTCCAGTCCTTCGGGAATTTTTTTATTTTATTTATTTATTTTTTTACTGTGCCTCTGACTCTTATTTAGATGAAATGAGCCACACCACAGTTTTTTTTGGACATGTCAATCCAGGAGAATGATACTCTTAACCTTGTTTCTTGAAGTTGGTATTGTTTAATGGTATATACTTAAATGTTTTAGCTGGGTGGCTGGAGAGATGACTTAGTGGTTAAGAGTACTGGCTAGC
>JAQHUG010000194.1:1486159-1505826 GCA_028555095.1 Dicrostonyx torquatus | reverse complement strand
AGCTGTGGGGTTTAAAAACCCTCATTCTTGGCGAGATGGTTCAGCGGTTAAGAGCACTGACTGCTCTTCCAGAGGTCCTGAGTTCAATTCCCAGCAACCACATGGTGGCTCACAGCCATCTGTAATGAGGTCTGGTGCCCTCTTCTGGCATGCAAGCATACATGGAAGGAATGTTGTATACAAAATAAATAAATGAATCTTAAAAAAAAAACCTCATTCTTGATATGAATGTTGAGAACAGCCCTCAAAGCGCACTGAGCTGACAGGCCCAGCCCATCTCTTTGGGAGAACGGATCGCGTCTTTAATACTGTATGTGTCATGCATGGTGGAGCCAACATACCCTCACGTGCAGTTTTATGTAGCAGAGGTTGTCAAAGTGTGGCCCAGCGTACTAACTGCATTAGCAGTACTTGGGAATGTGTCAGCGATGTAAGTTTTCAGGCCCGTCTTGACCCGATGAACCAGAATTTCTGCAGCTGGGGACCAACGCCTGTTTAACAAATCATCAGGGCATCAGGGCACGCTGATCAGTAGTTCTCAAACTGCCCAATTTCAGCTCATGAAACCAAATACATAGCCATTTGGTTTCCCCATGATAAGGTGACATTTTCCTGGAGTACTTCCTCAGTAAAGAAGGTTTTGCTCACAGTTAAATAGATTTAAGTGTCTGTGGGTATGGAGTGGATTTTTTCCCATCTGGGTGATTCCAGTAACCCATCCCAGAGCCTTTTATACAGTAACAAGGTCAACAGTGTTTACTGAAGAAATAAACGAATAGAGCTTGGGTTTGGCAAGATTACCCATGTGATTATCAGGGACAGCGCAAACCTTGACAGAGCTATAATTTAGGTCAACTTAAATCCACCGGGTGGGTGGAGAAGTGATGGTCAAACCTGATTGTTGGAAGCAGCGCAAAGACAGTTTAGAAGAACTATCTGGATCAGCCATTGTTTTGGCATTCCTAGATCCCTTCACTGCGGAGTCCCTTGCTTCACGGAACAGAAGATGACCAAGCCCCGTCTTGGTGCAGTGTGGCCTCAGAGTCTCTCAGATGAGTATAGCAAGGCAGACACCTTGCCTCTGTTTCTCTGAGGGAGCTTACCTGGGGTCCATCCTGCATCTCTGTCAGGGAGTATAGCAAGGCAGACACCTTGCCTCTGTTTCTCTGAGGGAGCTTACCTGGGGTCCATCCTGCATCTCTGTCACGGAGGACTGGATTGGATTGGAAGCTTTGGACACAAAGCTTTGGACACCCTGTGCTGGGTGACTGTAATATGGTCCTCCGGGCCACCTGTGGGGAGTCAGCCTGCTGAGTGGGCACCTTAAGGTAATAACGACCTACACATGCCTTCACAACTCACTTCCACTGATATAGGGTATTGCTATGTAATCCATGTTGGCCTCGAATTCAGAATCTTGCCTCAGCCGGAATACAAGGGTGTACTAGCACGCGCAAGTCCTCCCCATTCTTCTACAAATGACCCCCCCCCACCTAGTCAACAAACAGCGTTTATAAAGCCAGAACCCAGGATCCCTAGCTTCTCTCCCAGTTCCTAAGCTTGATAGGAGGACTCATGGGGGTGGGGCCGCCAATCCCAGGCTGGTGGGTTTCACACATCCTTTCAAAGGGCTGGCACTTCCCCTGAAGGTTCGCTTCCTCACTGTGAGCTTAGTTACTCTATTTTTTATTTCTTAATATATTTCTTGCTACAAAGAACAAATGTGCAAGTACAATTATACCCAGATTACTAGCGTCTCAACTTAGACATTACCAAAAGCTATAATTTTGACACTCTTTTATCTATCCCAAGTTAATAGCAGTTTTGCATGTCTTTATATTATTTTCATCTGTGCCTCTGCCTCCTTCCCCTTCGGTTATTGTCTCTGGAATACGTACAGGCTTGTTTAATTGCAGTGCTGAATTGGGGATATGGAAGAGATTATTTTTAATTATATTACTTATTTATTTGAAACATAATATATTTCTGCAGACCTCCTGTGCTACAGAAGCGTCACCCTCCTTCGTGAAGATGTGGCCAGAGTGTTGCTTAAGTGAGGACTGTCACTGGGCATTGTCAGCATCCACAGCAATTCTGCATGATCTATCCTTCGGAGTCCCAAGGCCTACCTCTCAATGGCTTCCTTCCATATGAAACATTTACCTGCTTCAGTAGTCAACAAGGTCAGGGATTTTTTTTTCCCCCTGCAATTCAAAGAATCTGCTTGGTCCCCTTTAAAAAAAAAAGCCACTGCTGTGAAACTCTTAGCTCTAACAAAGATTTCCGTCCCAGGGAGATTAATACCTATGGAACCCAGAGGAGTTGAAGGGCATTTTCTACCTTGTTGCCCTGGTGATTACAACCCTGTCTCTTACTGCACCAGGTCAGAGCACAGCCATAATGACTTTAAATATATATAATATTAGTGAAGAAGAGAAAATAAATCCTTGACCAAGCTATTACCTAGTAGAAAAAAAAATTCCATCTCTTTGAATCCCAGCCTTGACTTTCCTGTGTTTCGTTGTGCTCTGCTGGTAGCAGGTTCAGGAATGAGAAGCCCCTGACATTGCCTGGTGCTCTTTGGAGAACAAGACCCACTGCACAATTTATGGGCCTGAGTGCACAGCAAAATTGTGAGGCTTCATACGCAAACGTTATTTAGGATTCTAATGACAACAGCAGAGCAGTAAAGCAAGTGGTTCTCCCTTCTAGCCTGAGGCTTTTGATCCACTGCACAGGCTCCAGACCCTGGCTCGAGGAGACACCCTGCTAAGGGACCAACCCAGCACCATTTTCTCTCTCGTTCTTCAGCCTCTGCTGTTTGCATTTGTCTCAGAGGTCTGCGATCAGTTTCCCCAACTCGGCCGAGTACCTCCATCCTTTTCACATTTAGACTCTGTAAACAATATGTCCACTATGGTGCCAAGCAAGTCCTGTCACGTAGGCATCCTCCAAGGCCTGATGAAAGTCATCCAGAGGACCACGGAGAGCTGCCCTTGGCTCCTCTTCGAGGCTCTCCACTCAGCCTGAGGTAGGTACTTCTGCAAATTCTGTATCAGGTACTTGGTGCAGGAGACTTGTCTGTATTCTGTCAATCATGTCTTAAATAAATGCTGATTGGCCAGGTAGGAAGTATAGGCGGGTCAACCAGACAGGAAGTAGAGGCAGGGTGAGGAGACCATCTGGGAAGCAGGAAGCTCCCTTGGCATTCCTGTGCAGACCACCAAGGAAGCAGGATGTGTCCCTGTCCCAGCTGAGAAAAGGTACTGGCCATGTGGTTGACAATGGTTAATATAAGTTATGGGAGCTGGTAGGAAGACTGAGCTAATGGGCCAATCAGTGTATAACCTAATGTAGACTCTCTGTGTGATTTTCTTTGGGGCTTGACGGCTGTGGGGTACTGGGCAGGACAGAAACCCCAATGAGCAGGCCCCTCATGTTACAGGTACTGAGTTTTCTTTCTCTTGAGGCTAACAAATCCTTTTCAAATGTTCCAGGACCATGTTTTTCATCTTCTCAATTATTTGTTATCAGTGCCTGATAAATGTCTGAGAGCCCCCTCTTGCTTTGTTGTAAGTAACTCCTTCTCCTCAGTTGTGACACTGTCTACAGTCTGTAACTCCCTGTCCTCAGCTGTGACACTATGTATGTCTACAGTCTGTAACTCCCTGTCCTCAGTTGTGACACTGTGTCTTCATCTGTAACTCCCTGTCCTCAGCTGTGATGTTGTTGCCATAGAAGGGACAGAATCTCAGTTACCTGGTTTCCTCAAGCCTCCTATTCTCAATGAATTCCAAATCTTGCTTTCTTGGTGTCCGGTTGCTACAAGATGAGTTGCTTAAGGAATCTGAAACTGAGCCATTAAATTCTCTATGAAATCATCCTGTGGAGCTGAATAGATGGTACCGTAGTTAAGAGCACTGGTTGTTCTTGCAGAGGACTCTGGTTCGGTTCCCAGCAGGCATAGAGTGGCTCCCATCCATCTGTAACTCCATTTCCAGGGAATCTGATACACACCTTCTGACTTCTGTGGGTACCAGGCATGCACCTGATGTGCAGACACACATGCGGGGAAATCATTCATACATACAAAAGTAATAAATCTAAAAAAAGTTAAATTTTCCTTGCTATCTCCACTTATTTAGCCAAAATCCTGGCTTCTACTCACTGAGAAGATTAGTTTTGACATTATTGAAATTGGAACTCCTGTAGTAAAAACAGCAGAATATTTGGAGAGTCTTAGCTGTAAAACAAAGTGCAGATTTCCTGTGCACTGAGTCTACCGGAAGGAGGCTGAGGGTTTGCAGGGACTATCATTGCTGAAGGGCGTATGAGCCAGTGAGGTTCCCAGGCATTGATGGGTGGATGAGCCAGTGAGGTTCCTAGGCATTGATGGGTGGATGAGCTGGGGAGGTTCCTAGGCATTGATGGGTGGATGAGCTGGGGAGGTTCCTAGGCATTGATGGGTGGATGAGCTGGGGAGGTTCCCAGATATTAGCACATGGGTAGTTCAATGAAAATACTTTAAAGATGAAGTCCAGGACTCATCAACAACTCTGAATGAGAAAAGAAAATGGACAGATGCACTGAAAATAATAATAAAAAAAATAGGTGAGAAGGGAGTGTGCTTACGACTTCTGCGTCTCTCTCTCTTGCTTCCTGGGGTAACTCATCTCTCTGCACCTCAGTTCCTCCTGTGGATCAGCTGAACATCATGCGGGGATACGAATTAGAGGGCTCAGAAGAGCCAGGTCAGGTTTTCTCTACTTGCCTCCTGTGTGACCAGTTAAGGCTGACCCCTGGGTGCCTTAATTATAACATAAAAATTTCCTTCTAATCATCCCTCTTTTCCTTTGTGGGGCACGAAGGCACTGTTTTCGTCCCTAGATCTTCTCAGATTCTTTGTTCTTTCTGGTCATTTTGACCGACAAGCATGAAAGAATTTGAAGGTTTTACTGTGCTTGTCAAGTGTTTGTAAAGCCAGACTTAGATTTGTATCCATGGCTGCTTCACAAGGAAGTTTCCTGGCGTCTCCAGAGCTTGCGTTCCACACTAACCTAGCGTTTGGTGCTGTGATTTGGATATAAGAATTGTTCAGCTAGTAATCTGGGCTCACTGTCCTTGCTAGGGATGACTCTTGTCTTTCTCGTGTTTTATAGGACTGGACCCATGTGATTTAAAAAGCGGATCGATGGGATTCAGAACACCGAACCTGTGTGTAGATTGTTTTCTCCATCCTGATAATTGCTGTGTAACTTTTGATTGAAGCCTCATCGGTCTTCTCCTCAAAGAAATGGCATTGGGAGTAACATCGCCATGGCTGTGGCTGCGGCAGTGGAGGACCCCTCCTGACTCTGCGTGTCTCCATCCTCCAGCATGCCAGGTCTCTCCAGAACACTGGCAAGTAGACCTCACTCCTTCACTCTTGTCCTGCTATTGAACACTTTTTTGTTTTTTTTTACTAGAACAGGGACAATTTTAGAAGGATTCACCGGGAAATAAATTATTCTTTAAATCTCATAGGCTTCCATCCCTCCCGTGTTTCTTCATTTCATTAGCTTTCTGTACACAGATCAAATAGTCCCCCTCCCTCTTTCTTCCCTGTTGTCTCCCTTGCATCTTTCCCTTCTCTCTACTCCCTTTCCTCCCATCGCTCCCGCTCCCCATCCTCCTCTCCTTTCTCCTCCCCTCTCCTTCTTGACAGGGTTTGTTTAATGGCTCAGATTGGCCTGCAATGTAGCTGTGCAGTCCTGTTTGATCTCCAGCTCACAATCCTCCTGCCTCAGCCTCCTGAATGCTGAGGTTACAGGCATGTCCAGGTCTAGGAACTTCTCAGTCTCACTCATCTCTGAGAATGTTTCCTGCCTGTCTTCCTTGCCAGTCTCCCTTAAGTGCTGGATTGGTGTGTTGGGAGATAGAGTATTACACAGCGAACAGAGCAGGCAAGGGAGTCTGGGGGCTTAGACTCCAGCGACATCTGTAGCCATTCACCAACTGCAGAGACCTTTGTACCCTGGTTCTGTGTCCTTAGTCACACAAGGGAATTAAAAAAATGGTACATTTACCACAAAGCTGTCTTGCAATGGTTGTTTAAGCTGTCAGAAATTGGTTTTGGATATTTTTATGAATGTGTTCATTATCATTTCAACAGGTTAATTGCTTAAAGTTTTATTTTGATAGATTTTTACCAATTTATGCAAATGATACATACTTTATTTGTAATTTAAATCTAATTAGTGACTCATAAACCGAATGCTTATTCTCTTTTAATCAATGATAGTTATTGGTCTCAAATAAGATTTTGGCCTCTTTTCATCCAAAGAACTTAGGATTGGAAATGAAAGCAGAAATTAAAGGAAGAGACTTAAATATAGCTCAGATTCAAAATATGCTAATTAATGCATTTGTTTGACTTTGGAACATCTGGAGAAGAAATTGTGTACTAATTCTTTAAAAATGATTGATTTAGGGGGCTGGAGAGATGGCTCAGAGGTTAAGAGCATTGCCTGCTCTTCCAAAGGTCCTGAGTTCAATTCCCGGCAACGACATGGTGGCTCACAAACATCTATAATGGGGTCTGGTGCCCTCTTCTGGCCTGCAGGCATACACACAGACTGCATATTGTATACATAATAAATAAATAAATATTTAAAAAAATGATTGATTTAAACATTTGCACAAGATTCAGTGTGTGATTTTAATTGCACAATTAATTATCGGTGAGGTCCTTTTATTTCTTTCCAATGGAAATCCACATAATAAAACATTGTATAAATTATGGCTGAAAAGGAAATAAATGTAATTGTAGTTTGCATATTTATTCCAAAAGTGTGTTTAAACAATTATTTTCTTTGTTAACTAGAATTTTTCCTTCTCTTTTTTCTCTCCCTTCATTTCTCTGATCCTTCTTTTTTTTTTTTTTTTTTAATTTTTTTCCTTTCCTTCTTCCTTTTCTTCCTCCATTTATATAAACAAAATATAACCATAAGGGTAATGTTACATTACTGTAAAATATTAAAGCACCGAACAGATGAATATGAATTTTCTTCTATAAATTAATCAGATAAGTAGGAAAATACCTTTAATATTATATATGTGAAATATACACATTCAAGTGTATTATGCACTTTTATTAATTTTATTAATGTACAATTCTGCACATTCATGTTCAAAGGAGGACTCATTATCTTCTGATGGAAAAACAAAACTCTAAGTGGTTATGTTTTAGTGTATAGATGAGCTGTTCTTGATTTTTACCAGACTTTGAATAAATGGTCCAATTTGCGATTAATAAAATGTGAATTTGATGTCCTTATAATCCTGACAATGGTAAATGTCATTACATAAGGAGATAGTTTCAAGTCCCTCCCCTCCATCTCCCAGTGTACTTGGTATATGTATGTCCTCCATCAGTCCAGTATCTCCATGTCTCAGTCCACTTGGTACTTGATGTCCTTCACTAGTCCGTTCCCTCCATGTCCCAGTGTATTTGGTACTTGATGTCCTTCATTAGTTCATTAGTATCTCCTTCATTAGTATCTCCATCTCCCAGTCCACTTGGTACTTGATGTCCTTCACTAGCCCATTCCCTCCATGTTTCAATGAGTTGGTACCCGGTGTCCTTCACTAGTCCAGGACAGCCAACTCCCAGTATCTTTGGTACCCGAAGTCCTCCATTAGTCTGTTCCCTCCATCTCCCAGTGCACTTGGTACCTGGGTACTCTGTTAGTCCTCTCTTTGGGTGAAGACTTCAAGAGTGTCTGACAAAATGCAAACATACTCTTGAGAAAAGTGTCTCATAGAACACACATTAGTGACTTAACTTAGCAGCGAAAAACAGGGACAAATCCAATAAGTATGGGGTGGCAGGAAGCTCAGGGGGTCAGAGCATGGTGTTGAGGACAGTGAGAGCCTTGGGGGGGGGCTGCATGAAAGACGATCTGACAGGGATGGCACTAGAGACAGGACTCATCCTCCAAGGCAACCACTGACTGGCAAAGCATATTCATATAAGTTGTGAGTGGGGGATGTGAGCTGTTATAAGCAAAAAGTTTGCAGCCCTGGGGTTTCCTCTCCCCTGATTCTTAGCAGCAAAGTATAACAGGCCCTACAATTTCTCAAGCTGCTTCTCGTCCTCCAGATATGTACCATTGTATTGATTTCGTAAGAGCACAATCATGATTAAAGGAAGCACTATTGTTTATGAAGCACTCGGTGTAGTACTTTGTCTTCAAGGAGCACAAATATAAATAAGAATATCTAAATTGCTTTCTATTTTTGTCTCTTAATATGCATTCAATTGCTGATAACATAAAAATTGGATTCACACTTAATTATAGACTTAAACCGTAGGAAGACTTACCAGTTCCTGTAAATGGGAAATAAAGTAGGCAGGTTTGGGTAGTAGGCTCATTTTAGATAAAATTATCAAGAACAACTCAGTTTGTTTCTCTCCCCCTCATCCCTCCCCTTTCTACTGTTAACTCTTATCCCAAGGCTGGTTGGTGTCTTCTTGTGGTTGGCAGATGGCTACAAACACATGCTAGATCTACATGTTCTCCTAAAGGAAGACTTAGAAGTTGGTGTAATGAAGACTTGCTTGTGACTTTTCCATCCAAATTGCCAATGCAATGTCTTTAACCGATCTTGAAGTTATGAGCAAGGGAAGAGATTACAGTGTTGGATTTAGGACTTGATTGCCAGTTCCGACTTGATTTTCATGTGTTATCAGCAAACCTATCAGCAAGAAAAGCTGTTGTTTTTCCTCTGTAGGCTGTTCTGGAAGAAGGGAGACCCTAAGTGTTTGAGGGTACAAACACTTGCACGTTACACAGACAGTGAAGGATAGATCTGGGGATGGACCCGTCATCTCAGCCCAGGGAAAGTCAGCATTCAAGGGCAATGGTGTGGACAGTTTTAAGAACCTTGAGTGTCTCTTGGCACGCACTTGGATATTTATTTCAACATTACTCACAATATCAAAATTCTAGAAACTGATACTTTGTAGTGGAGAAATTTAAAATACAGTATATTCACAAAGGTAAAAAACACAGTTACACGGCTCCACATGTGATGGGGATCTTTGTATACAGGCTTATCAAGCTATAAGTCATAAGGGAAAGCTATTCCTAGAAGATGATGGTATCATGCCCCTACTAGTATATGCTAGTTTGCATGGATACAGTCATATAAAACTTACATTTATTTATGAATACCAAAGGAACTGCAGATGCTAGTTACCCATGGGGAAGGAAGCTATGACCATTAGAGCCAGAAATATTTCCACAAACTGATGGTTTTAAAATATCATACATGGCTGGGTGATGGTAGCACATGCCTTCAATACCAGCACTTGGGAGGAAGAGCGAGATGGATCTCTGTGAGCTTGAGGCCAGCTTGATCTACAAAGTGAGTTCCAAGACAGCCACGGCTACACAGAGGGACCCTATCTTGAACAACAAAACAAAGAAACAAGCAAAAAAAGGTATGTGTACCATATTTTCACTGAAAACTGCTTCCTAAAAACAACAGATACTGGTCTGGTGGCACAAGCCTGAGATCTCAAGTATCCAAGAGGCTGAGGCAGGAAAATTGTGAGATCAGGGCCTAAATGGGCTACAGAGAATGTTCAAGGCCAGTGTGGGTATCTTAGGGAGTGAGACCTTGTCTCAAGTGAGGGTTAAAAAAACAGAGGGACTTGGATGTAGTTCAGAAGTAGAGTCTTTGCCTAGGGTGTGTCATGTATTGGTTCTATCAAAACAAGAGCCAAACAAGCAGGACCCACTCTTTAGGTTTCATAACATGGGTCAAAACAGAATCTGTTATTTCTCAGTGTCCTAAATTGAGGTACACCCCTCATTTCTTTACACCTGAGTGTCCTTCTGTGTACGGTAAAGGCCATGATGTTCATGGTACAAGACGGTCCCACAGCTTAACGAAAAGGACCCGTCAAGTGCTTTCTGAGAGCTCCAGATGCCAGTAATGGCCACATGGAAATGCTCCCTCATCGTCATCCCCATCCCACTCCCTGAAAGGAGTGGGTCATCATCTCCATCGCATTCAAAGCAGCTGGAGTACTGAGTGAGAAGCAAGGCTGAGGAGCTCAAGGAGGGTCAATGTCGGCATCTACAGGCCTTTGCACCACTCAACCCGGACATGATGTGGGACTGGCCTTCCGAATCCTCACCGCATCCTCATCCATCTAGAAAACGGGAGCAGTCGAATTACATCCCAAGCCCTTATTTGCCCAACTCATAGTTACTGAACGCCAGATGCATGCCAGGTCCTAGCTTGGGGACTCAGGCTAATTCACCAGCCCCCTGGAGTTGAAAGAGGAGCAGACTCAGCAAGTACCTGTGACCAGTCCACATCTATATTAACAAAGGATGAGCCCAGCACATAGCCACAAGCTGCTGTGGATACAGTTCAAAACTACAACTTCTGAAAGCCGGTTGTTTATGCCCTCATTGTTACTGCAAAAATGAGTGCCGTGTATACTTCTCCAGAGTTTATGGATACCTGTCCACGTGTTACAGATATGCTTTTCAAAATACAACAATGGTTGGAGGTCAGAAGTGGCCAGGAAAGAGAGTTCTCCAAGATTTATACGACACCTTCTACCTTGCGCCAATGGGTTTGACCCTTGGCGTTTCTAAACATCTGCATACTATAATGGTTAATGAGAGAATCAAAACAAATAGAAATCCCTGCCAATAAGAAAAGCCTCTTTCAGGACTCCGTATTTGGAAGGGAGTTTGGGAGAAGCAACAGTTTGTTATCAACTTTGGGTCTCTTTCTTACAAAGATAGTGATTGATGAGTAGCAACTCCTGCCCCTTTTCAACCCTCCTGGGTCCCATTTCCCCCCCGAACTTTTCTGTTTCCAACAGAACTTCACTGTAACTGAGGCTAGATTCAAACAATTCAGGCCTGGAAAAGACACTTCTTGTTGGAACAGACATTGTTGACAATTAGCCAGGAATCTGAGGATAAAAACGGGAGGCCCCAGGAAGGTAAATTCACTTGTGTTTATAAAGCATGTGATGTGTTTTGAAGTTCTCTCTGAGGAGAGAAGCCCTCTTTCCTACTTCAAAAGCCATTTTCATGGTTTTGAAATTACTAGAAATTATGGCCTAAACCCCCTTCACACATAATTTATTTCACCCAGTATCTCATATTTTGTGATAACATGCAAATACCATATGCTGCACTTTCTCTTTATGGATGGAGGAAGGGCAGAAGGAGACCCGGCAGAATTAACACTAGGCACTGCAAGCCCTTCCATTGAAACCCACATTTACCATGGTGACATTTACTAGTTATGGCAGAGCTGATCAACTGCAGATTTTCTGGCTGCTGAGGCTAAATTGCAAGCTGCTCATAATGCCATCAGATGCTGTTGGGGTTTCGGCCAATGAGAACTTGAGGAATGCTCTCCTGCCTCCCACTTCCTATTGCCACAGAGCCCCGGTGTCGTTGTGTGTAGGCAAAGTCCATGCACATTTGACCCTGTTTGAACTTGACTGACCCCACAGGCTCCTGTCTGGAAAAATGCATCTCCTTACGACCTTAGGTAGGGTCCCAAATACTCAAACCAGAACGCTCAGTGTGTTCCAGGGCCTTTGTTTTTGCTTTCCTGATGGGTATTATTTGCACAAATGAAATGGTCACTATCCAGGCATGTATATATAAGACTGAAGATGGGGGAAAATTGTCCCAAATCTTATACTACGCTATTCTGTTTCGTCTGGGGTAAAATGGTTTATGCCAGGCCAGGTGAGTGAAAAACACGAAGCTATGGTTCTACCCATAGGCGGCCTCCATCATTTCTCCTCCAATGGTGAAAAGATGTGATTTCACGAGCAAACAGGAAGAAAATGCTCTCACCCACCTTGGGAATGTGTTTAGGAAGTTGATTTATGTTTCATGCTGAGTCTTACAGCTGCAGTTCAAGCTAACCCAACTTGGCTGCCCCACGGAGTCTGGTTTATTAGGGTATCAAGGAGTCGCAAGAAGCCATGTAATTAAAACCGTAATTAACTGGAATAGGAAAGTACCACCTGAGTTTCGAGCGGCTGTCAATTTTATTTCCATTACAGCCCTCCTTCTGTTTCTCCTCCTGATTTTGTACTTACCTTTGCTTGAGAAGAAATTTATATATATATATATGTGTGTGTGTGTGTGTGTGTGTGTGTGTGTGTGTGTGTATGTATGTATGTATGTATGTACAACCTACACATACATGCACACACATGCCTTTTGGGGAGCCATTAAAGCTCATATGGTTTGCCATTTATTGTGCAAATGGTCACTTAGGATGTTACCTGCTTTAGCCTTTCTCAATGAACTTGTTCATAGCAGAAATAGTCTACACGTTCTGTATCCAGTGCAGAGCCACGGGCAGCATGGGTGGCTGTTGAGCCCTGCACCTGGGGATAGTCGGAGCCGATCTGAGCTCTACCTATCAAACATATCCTCAGCTTTGAAAATGTAGTCTACAAAACCGGCCAACCAAATAAATCACATTGCTTGTTTACCAAGTGGCATTATTTTGGCCACACTGGGTTGCATAGATATTAAAGCTAAGTTTATCCATTTTCCTTTACTTTTAGAGTAGCCTTTAGGATACTCAGAAGTGCTTACGTGCCCCCCCGCCCAAGACATATCTGTGAGGATTGCTGGCCCAGAGCCGGGGTCTTACATTTCGTGCTGAATTAGGAAACAACGGCAAAGAGTACCTTTTCTCGTTCCTTCTGTCATCTCAAGAGCTTCATGGAGAAATGGGATCCTTGGTGGCACTGAGCAAAGGCAGCGTAACTCAGAGATAGGTGTTGGCTATTGCTGGATTGTTCACCTCAGTTTCTCACTAAAGAGAGATGTCTGGCAGCATGAGATCTTTCATGGATCCTTCTTTCTCAATATACATTATGACAGCCAAATGCATTATGAAATGTGAGTTATCTCCAGAATGTAGAAAGCTGCACCCTTTCAATGCAGGTCCAAAGATCGAGGTCGATACCAAGACATATGTCTTAATCTGTGAATGAAAGACACAAGGGTTTGAGAAAGGTCTGTCCGTTTGCATTGCACTCTGTGGCTATTCGTCTTACATCACTACATGGTCTCCTGGAATCACACCTTTGGAAGATACGAAGGGGGACATTTAAGAAATACACAGTCATAGGATTATTTATCCCTAGGCATGAAGGACTTGGGGGCACTTTGAAAACTGTGGCTGCCTTTTCAATTCTGAAGAGTAAAGATACGTCATTTGGTCACAGTACACATGAGCCACTTGGTTTTCTTTTTCCCAGGATAAGAAGTTGACTGTCAATTAACAGCACCCCCAGGAAGCTAACAGAGCAACAGTGCCTTTCTTCAAAGGGTGAATGGGGACAGGGACGGGAGAGGGGAGGGTCCCGCCTTCAATGTCTTTCCACCCCTCCGCAGCTGCACACTTTGAAGATGCATTTGTGAAACCGCGAGGATCTCTGGTGTCATCTAGTTGAGAACAGAAACGCGTCAGTGGGTAATTTTGGGAAGTGAGCCCGAAATCCCCAGAGCGGATGACACACAGCGCATCGGTCCTGATTCAGCTTCAAGTCAGCAGGCCTCCTAGGACCATCTGCGCTCCATAAATCCGGTAACACTGGCGCATGAGGCTAGTAAATCAGCGCTGAACGGGTTTCACCTGTGACACACGACATGAACCCTGCTGTATATTCCAATAAACTCCCATAAACCATCTGATATAAACTTCGGATTATGTTTCTTCAGGGGTTGGAATACTTAGATTTCTTTGCTGTAAGTGTGAAGTAAATACACAAGCACATTTTTTTCCCCCTCTTCTGGTACACCGGGCCCTTCGCTGGTTTTCACATGCAGAATTTGCTTCCTGGCTGACATGTGCAATTTGGTGAGCTTTAACAGACCAATCATTTTTGTTTTGCCTTCTTTAATAAACTCTTTCTTTCAACACCACAGCGAATGTCAAAGCCTTACGGTTGCTACACATGGGAAATATGATTTATAAACAGCAAATTAATGGCCAAATTGTCAGAACCCTAGCTCACCGAATATAAATAAACACCCATGATACAGGGGCATATCATTAATACGGCTTTGTCGGACGTCAGGCAACCTACATGGCTGTCTTCTACGACAGACTGTGCGGGTGTACAGGGGGCATGAGCAGAGAGGGCTTTCAACTCCATTTAAGGCTTGCACGTAAGAGTCTCCAAGCAACCATTTTTGCTTGCTACACAGTGCTCCTTGCTCATGGAGCCTGGCCCTTCCCCCAGCCTTAAGAACCCACCCCCACCCCCCAAGCTCTTTGGTAAGGCTCTTTTCAGCTGAATTACTGCTGACCCACATGCCAGAGAAAACAGCAGAAAAGAATGTGAAATAAATCCTTCAGCAAACAAACAAAGTTCTATGTCTATTAGAAATGATAAGAAAGTTTTCTTTCTTTTTTTCCCAAATAAGGTGTTTTGTGTCTTTAGGAAATTGTTATGTTCAGTGTATTTTGAACTTGAATTTTTTCCATTCTGTCTGATAATTATAATAAGATTCAACAGCTTTTTTAGTGTCTAGATACTACGGGATGCTATAAATTAGAAATAACTTTGTATACTAGACTTGTGCTGCTCGTATTGAGCTTAAAGTTATGCTAAGTTCCCACACCCGCTGCCTACAAAACTCGGTGAAGAGTATTTTCCACAGGAGCTTCAATAAACAACCTACATAAACAAACCGTAATGTTTTTTTTTTTAAATGATTCAAGATAGATAGAGGGTTCGTGTACAGAAGAGGAATTAGACTACAGTGTACAGCTCCTGGAGATACAAACACACTAACTTTTCATAAAATCTAAACTTCCAGCTTCCACTAAAAAGATGCCCATCCAACTGGATGCAATCGTCTTAATGGGAAAAAAAAAGCAAATTGTGATTAGGCACACAGGAACATTACTATAAACGAAACAACATCAAAACAAAGGGAACACCTTCCAGGGCTTTCTACCTGTAGTGCCATTCTTTCAAGATCTCAATCTATCGTGTGGATCGAGAGACAGATTCATACTGACAGAAGCGTTTGCAAATGACTTAGAAAACTTTATAGTGTATCGTGTACCTCAAAGGATTAGCTGTGGTTTTTCTTTTTTCTTTTCTTTTCTTTCTTTCTTTCCTTTTTTTTTAAAAAAAGCTGAAATCACCTTCTTTCAAACATGTTTAATATGCTGAAATAGAGTATAGTTAAATTGTTGGAATGTCAGAAGGATTTAAGAAATCAAATACGAACATTTTTTTTGTTCTATCATTTTCTTTCATTCATGTAATTTTGGAGCAAATCCTGTTGGTTTTCTGTTACCCCTAAATAGTTCTCATTTTTATTCAACATCAAGAGATATTAATGTAGGTGCATCAAATCAAAGTTTGGACTCTTTGAAGCTATCAAACTATTTTTTTCCTAAATATTTGGGGGGGGTTGATAAAAGCCAAAGGACATGCCAGAAGCACTTCTCCCCATTAATTATTAAACCCATGTGCATCCGAGGAAAATTTGATCCATATGGATTCTGATTCATTTATGTTTTCCTCATCAAAACCACTTTCCTTAAAGTCCATGCCCAAGGAATCCTTAGAGTCCTGGTAAGTTCTTTGAGCTTTGCCAAGATTAAAACAAAGTTGAACACCAGAAGGTTCAAGTTGCTTTGTCACCCTACACCTAACGGAGCATTTGTGGGTTCTGACCACTCACACATGCTCCAAAAGCTAACAGATAGTTGGAGATAGCTCTAGACAGGAACTTGAGGTCTCAAAAAATTGGAAATGTATCAGAAAAATTCCCAAATGGAATGCAATTTGTTAAAAAAGTTGAGTGATTGGTTTTTTGTTTTTTTTTTTGTTTGTTTGTTTTGGGTCCATAGACACAGAACTGTGTACCACATAAGAGCAGGAGGGCTAAGAGCTAGCCTAAGGAGCTAGCCAAAAGGGTGCTGTTACTTAAAATGTCATACCCAAGCTGTTGGGTAACAATTCCTAGACAAATGGTGTGCCTAATAATAAGTGATTATGGGCAACACGCAACTGATTTTGCAAATGAAAAAATGGGAAAATGGCTCTTGCTGCATTTCCCTCATGTCTTCCATTTCTCTTTATTTTTAAAAATATTTTTAAGATTTCATATATGTATATAATGAAACATAAAATACAACCATATCTGCCCCCACTTCCCCCTCCAACTTTCTCTGTATCTCCCTTAACAGGCCCCTCCCACCCTCATGTCTCTTTTCGTTGTTTTCTTTTTTGATAACCCACTAGATTCAGTTAATCTCACGCATAAATACTTGCATAGGTGCCCATACACTGGAGCATTGGAAACCCACTAGCGGCAACACGGTCAGCGGAATGATTCTCGCTTCCCTGCGGCTGTCCACTGTTGACAGTTCCTTAAAGACCACCTACCCGGTCAATGCCCAGATTTTGGCTGGTTTGATCTTGCGCCGGCCTTGGGAAGGCAATCCCAGCTGCTGCAGGATTGCGGTTGCAGTAGCAGCGCCATGTCCAGAGGACAGCATTTCACAGCTTCCCCTCCGCATCTTCCACATCGTGATCTTCTTTCCACCTCGCGTTCCACAGTGTTCCCCGAACCTTTGGTGGTCGTGGGCTCAATGTATATGTCTTGTTTGTGGCTGAGCATTGAGCCGCCACACGCATGCACCGGTCATGCATCTCTCCTTGACTGCTGTCCCCTGCATAAAGAAGCTGCTCTGACCAAGCTTGAGAGTTGGTCAAAGTCTATGAGTTTAAATGTTTACAAAGGAGTTTGAATGTGACTGTTCAGCGAAAAAACAACAGCAGGTTCTACGCTAGGGACTTAAGACCTCCCCTAGCCGTGGACTTTTGATGAGGATTTCAGAACGCGACATGAAATTCACTCCTGGGAAACGGGACCCAATCCCAGTTGAAACTAGTCAATTACCCGCTAAGTCTTGAGTCACTGTTGCCTGGTAGACACATCTTGCCTGGTGGGTCAGTACTGTAGCATGCAGAGTCCAGTGCTAGATAAGACGGCGCTGTCTTTTCTTTCTCGACAGCTTGCACAGATCCTTCAGGTACCATGGAAGCCCCCACAAAGGAAGTATTTCCTGGTTCATTTGATACTGGTTTCTCTGACTCCTGCAGCCAAAATGTGTGGTAGTGTCTTCATCTGTAGGGATTTACCATGTATTTATGATGGGTAACTGTGTCAGGGAGTTGCCCGTCTTAGCTCCTCTCAGCTTGACATAAACTAGGAAGAGCAAACCTCAGTCTAGAAATTGCCTCCATCAGCTTGGCTTGTACACATGTCTGTGCAGCATTTATTTTTATTTTTTGGTTAATGATTGATGTGGAAGGACCAGGTCACTGAGCAGGAGCTGCTGGATTGTTGGCAAGTTGAAGGTTGAGGTGCTAAAATATTTATTTTGTGTTGGGTTAATATTATAAATACTCATCTTTATCAATGATCAAAATGGCTAAAATACATCTTAAAATTAAAAAGAACTATTCTTAGACATATAGAGTACAATCTAACAAAGATACATGTTAATGAAACAGGTGGATCTTTTCTACATATTCTGGGGTGATTATTGTTATTGGAATAAGTATGTTAACATTTTATTGCTACTTTTTATTAGTAGTAGTATAAACCTTGAGATTTGTTCGCATAAAGAAGCAGGTTATAATTGAAGGAATTTTGTAACAATAGAGTCACTAAGTTCTTTGAAATTATTTTTCTATGCTAAAATCATATTTGATTTATCACAAAACAGTGGTATTGTTGTACTTTGACAAATTAATGAGTTCTTTCTACAATTTCACCGAGAATAAGAGCTATTCTAGAATTTCAAATTATTTCAATTATCCTTCAAAGAAACTTGTAACTGTTACCAGTTGAACACATTCTAACCTCTATCAAGCTCCTGTCAGAAAAATTTGCCTTCTGAATTTATGAATCACTTACATTGGACATTTAATTTAAAGTAGGTTATTCATACTTTAATTTACTTACATAAATTGTAAGGGTTTTTTTTATCTAGTCCAGATCTTAATCCTTCATCATGTAAATGGTTTGCAAATATTCCCTTATATTTTGTGCATGACTTATGTTTTACTTTCTTGATTATGTTTCAATAAATATCTAAAAAAATTGATGCCACCCAATTTAACTGTGATTGCTTTGCTAATTTTGTGAGTTCTACGTCATGTGTAAGAAACCATGTCCACATCCAAGGTTATAAAAAGTTACAACTGTGTCTTCTAAGTGTTGCGTAATTTTAGCCTTTACATTTAGGTCTTTGATTCACATATTTTGAGGTACAAATGATGTAGGGGTCCAACCTCACTGGTTGACCTAAATATGTCTATTTCTGAAACCTTTGTTTTGCTTCATTCATTTCCACATCTAACCTTATTCTAGAACCAAACAATCTTTCTAATTATAGCCATATTCACACTTCCAACCGATGAACATTGGCTATCTTTCCATCTATCCAGGTCTAAGTTATGTTCTTTTTATTTATTCATAGTATATAGAATATTAATCTTGCATTTTGTGGCCAAGTTTATTCCTAAGTATATTATCTTCTTGGATGCTGTCTTAGTTTGTGTTTCTATTGTGGTGGAGAGACATCATGACGACAGAAACTCTTACACAGAAAACGTTAAATTGGGATGGCTTATTTACAGTTCAGAGGTTCAGTCCATTGTCATCATTTCAGGGAGCATGGCAGAATGCAGGCAGGTATGGTACTGGAGCTGAGAATCCTACAGCTTTCAGGTAACAAGAAGTTGTCTGAGACACTGGGTGGTATTTTGAGCATAGGAAACCTCAAAGCCCTACCCCAAAGTGATACACTTCCACCAGCAAGGCCATACCCTCCCCCAACAAAGCCACATCTCCTAATAGTACTACTCCCTATAAGATTATAGGGGCCAATTACATTCAAACTACCACACTCCACTCCATGAAGCCCACAGTCTTGTAACAATATCATAGTGCAAAATGCATTTAGCTCAACTTCAAATGTTCCCATAGTCCATCACAGTCTCAACAATTTCTAAAAGTCCAAAATTCAAAGTATCTTTTGAGATTCGCGAAACCTCTTAACAATAATCACCTGTAAAAATCAAAGTCAAAAAGCAAATCGTATACTTCCAACATATAATGACACAGTATATACGCCATCATTTCAAAATAAAAGGAAGGAAACATAGTGAGTAAATACTGAACCACAGCAAGTTGGCAAACCAAATGGGCAAATCCAAACTCTGCATCTCCACGTCTGTGATCAAACACTCTTCAGATCTCCAACATTTTTCAGCTTTTTTTTTTTTTTTTAACTGTAACATTCTTCTTTCTCTTGGTCTAGTTACACTCCCTCTTAGCAGCTCTCCTTGGCAGGTGTTCCATGACTCTGGCATCTTTGAAATCTTTCTTGGGTTCTCCAAGGCAATCCAGGCTTCAGGTTCACAACTTTATGGTATGGCCTCTCTACTGGGCATTTATTCGGGGACATCCCTGACACATGCCTGGTCTCAGTGGCTTTCTTCAGGAATGGAGGCAAATTCCATAACCTGTTTCTTCTATCCTCAGCTCTAAAGCCAGAACCACGAGGCCGAAGTT
>JAQHUG010000194.1:1456730-1479973 GCA_028555095.1 Dicrostonyx torquatus | reverse complement strand
GCCCAGATGGATGCAGGTTAGAATCTTCCGATAAATCACCACCTCGTGGTGACACACAGATTTGTAAATATCGGTTAGATTAATATGTATAAGAGGTTTAAACTAATGGGCCAGGCAGAGTTTAAATGAATACAGTTTTCTTGTGGTTATTTCGGGTACAAGCAACCAGTGGCTGAGCAGGCCAGCAGCTGGGGGCTGGGAACCAGGTGCCGGGAACACAACCCCCTCCTAATTACAACAGTTTCTTCTTCTCTTTGGAGATTTTCATGAGCCGTTGGTATAGAAATTGCATTGTGGATGTAGTAATTGAATTTGGGTATCCCTTGTCTGTTGTTACCTAACTTTTGACCAGTTGTGGATATCTGTAATAGTCCCCACCTGCTGCTAAAAGAACATTCAAGAAGAGTGAGAGTCACAGTTGTATATCTAAAGATTCACAGCTAGGATCCACAAATAAGAGAGAACATGTGACTTTTGTCCTTCTGGGCCTATGTTACCTCGCTTGAGATAAAAATGTCAAATCCTATACATTTACCAGGGAAGATCCAAGCAGGAACTGCATGGTCAGACCTAGGCCTAGGAATGGAAGTCACACTGATGGACGAGGTTCTAGGAAGCTCACCAATCAAAGCTGGTTGGGTGGGCTGGCTGTGCACCTGCAGTTAGCCTGGAAGTGAGGAGCTGGCAGAGGCAGGTTTGGTTCTCTTCTTCTGTTCTTAATTTATTTATTTTTTAATCTCAAAAGGGAACTTAATCTAATGCCCCTCCATGTTGTTAAGAAATTATGTGAGTTTTATTTTTAATTTGTTAAGCATGTCACATCACATTGTTCGGTGCTTATATTGACCTGCATGTTTAGACTCTGTCCTTCTTGGTTTTGCTACGTGTTTTTTTTTTTTTCTATACCCTTCTGTATTTGCTTGTATTGAAGGTCTTTTTTCTAATAGTCACAACACAGGGACTATTAGTCTGCAGCTTTCTTTCCTTGTGATTTTTAGCTCAGTTTTTAGTATCAGAGTAATACTGACCTCATAGAATTTGAGTAAAAAAACGCTCCTCTCATATTTAGACACTGAAATTTTGGAGAATACTTATTATTACTTTCTTAAGCACATTAGTTGTACAGGGTAGATAAAAACTCTGGATAATGTTCCTGTTTGACAGTCAATACTTATTACTTGTTTTAGAAACCTTTGACTCTTACTTTCTGCAATATTATCAAGTCATTAATTTATTAAAAATATCTATTGATATCTTGAGCTGGTAGATTGTACTTCATCTCAGTAATTGGAAGGCTGAAGCAGGGGTATTGCCATGTTTGAGGCTAGCCTTTGCTACACAGTGAGCTCCTGGCTGGTCAGACTGAGCACTTGTTTAAAAAAAACAAAACAAAACAAAACAAAAAACCCATAAAACAAAAAAAGCCCAAAGGCTACACATTAAGCACGTATAAGGCAGTATGGTAGCAGCTTCTTCTACAGCAATGAGAAATGTATCATGTGCCCTAGAATTGTTAGTCTAACAACTCACACCTTTAATCCCAGCACTCGGGAGGCAGAGGCAGGTGGATCTCTGTGAGTTCCAGGCCAGCCTCGTCTACAGAGTGAGTTCCAGGACAGCCAGGGCTACACAGAGAAGTCCTGTCTCGAAAAACCAAAAAGAAAATGCAAGTAAGAAATAGAAGTGGAACAGAGACCAGCCTGGTGGAGTTCAGGTAATTAATTGAGAGGCTGGCCAGTTCAGTGCTACAGAGTGAGTTTAAGTTCAGCCCATACACTGAACCAGACACTATCTTGAAACAAACAAACAAACAAGAAGACTGGGGGATACAACCCAGTGGTGGAATACTTGTGTTACATGTAGAAGGTTCTGGATTCGATTCTTGGCCCCATAGACACATAGTACAGTCGTGGTGGCTTATATTGGTGCATCTGTTCTGTACCCTGGTTTGGTTGACTGGGTTTCATACATGGGAATCACACCCTGAGAGTTACAGGAAACAAAATAATAACGTCACCATCTGCCTGTACCAGGGGGAGTGGAGAATACATGAGCGTTTACAAGCCTGTCCTGCAGAGCCTATTGGCTAAGTAGGAAACCCTCAAGCCTTGAGCCTCAGTCACAGGGTTGGCCATTTCACAGAGGATGATGTATTCCAGGATTTCCTAAAGTGCCTTATGTAGAAAAATGAGGAGTTTTAACCTCTCAGTTCTGAGTGACTACGAAATCCTGCATTTCAACACACTTCCAGGTGGCCTTACTTTACGTTTGAGCTTGCCTCCACCTCCGCCACGTGGGAAAGGCAAGAGTCAAGAGATGCGTGACGAATGAGAGAAGCCACACGATTGTCTGTGGAGGAGAAGGCCCCGGAAGTCACGGGAGTCTGCACGTAACCCCTAACGTTACATGAACAAAGCGGCAGCGAGGGGATAAGGCATTGCTTATCCTCCTGAATGATGTCATTTATGCTGAAACTTAATTATACGTGAACATCCATCTTTCCTGTCAAACAATGCAGTGTACACAGGCCAAATCATTTTTAATGTAAATATAAATGGTTCTCGTGGATGGCCACTGGGGAGGTGGTTAGTGTGGGGAGGGAGGCGAAGGATGGAGAGCTAATTCTACTTTGTAAAGGGAAAATTGCTTCAGTACCTTGAGATTCTGTACCCATTCGGAAGAAAGAAGGAAATAAAAAAGAACAGAAATCCTTGGCTACAAGAAAGGGCTTGTGAGTGTTCGCAATGCACAGCTACATGAAGAATTCCATTTTGTGTTTTTCAGTTACATTTTCAGCTTAGAAATTGGTGTTTTTCTTTCAGCATGGGGGCTTTTCACTGGTTCATTTGTTTTCATTTATATGGTTGTATTTTCTGGTGTATTTCTGTTCTCATATTTTTCTGGGGTCATATATATACATATATATATATATAAAATCAATTTGGCAAAACTAAAGATTTTCATAGAAACTAATATGCAAAGCCAGAAAATACAGAAACTTTAAGCTTCTTTTTGGTAGATAAGATTGTTTATCTGGAAATTTATGAACCTATAATCAACCGTTTTCATAGGCTTTTCAAAGGCTAAACAGACCCAGGAATGATGAAGGAAAAAAACCTAGAGAAGCCTTGTCCCTGTGTGCTGGGCAGGGAGTGGTTCCCGGGAGCCCAGAGCATATGTATTAAGCAGATTGGTGCATCTGGGTCTTCAGGACGTGCAAATTTGTCATACATATATGCTGTGCCTAATACAAACATTTGGAAATTTTGGACCAGAGTTCTGAAGTCAGTTTCTATCAATGTGACTTTTTTGCTTGGAAATGTGGTCGGTACTGTATTAGGTAATGTGGGAGGCACAGAAGAAGTATGGTACTTTTCCTAAATTTGAGGGATTAAAATCAGTAAATATATCAACATATATACCATGTAACATTTATAACATTGTGAAGTGATGTCTATCTTCAAGGAGGGGTGGGGAGGGGAGAAGAGCGAAGAGGAAGGAAGGGTCAAAGAGGGGAGAGAGGGGAGAGGAAAAAGGGGAGTGATCCTTCCAAGCTGTGCTCTGAGCGCTCAGCCCTGGGCTCTCCCAGGGTTCCTGTCCTGACTACAGGGCTGTGTTGGATGACCCCTCCCTGCTGAGGCATAGGCTTTGCTCGTCTTGTTAGGCACCATCTGCAAGACCAGATCCCAGAGGCTTGCCCCACCTGAGGCTTAATGCTCCCAAAGTGAATGAAGCCACGTGTTGGATGATCCTTCCCTCCCTTCCTCCTTCCCTTTCTAACAAACCTCTGAGTTCTTAGGGAAAACTGGACTCAGAAAAGAAATCAGACTTGAGGTTACTCCAGCTCTTTCCTTGCTCCCGATTCTCTTCACAGTGTGTTTGACATCTGTTCGCTCCCAGCCAGCACTGAGGACCAGGCACCAAGGCTGGCAAAGGCCTGAGAGGGAGCAGACTCTTCCTATCAAACCACCCATCTTGCACACACTTTTAGCTGTGAGAAAACAAGCACACAGAAAAGGCTGGGAAGGGAAGGAAAAGCGAGACGAAGAGTCCCTTTGTTCCGGTCCATAGTGTTTTCCTAAGAGGTGCAGAAAAGGAACTGTGTTGAGAGAGAGAGAGCCAGAAGGAAAGGAGATGGGACAAAGGCAGATGCCCTACTTCCTCCACCCCTCAGAGATAAACTGGGGTCAAGATCATCTCCTGTTAGTCAGAAGCAGTGGCTCATGCTTGCAATCCTAGCTACCTCAGAGACCATGGCAGGAAGCTTTTGAATTCAAGGCCAACCTGGGCTATACTGTGAAACTCCTATCTGGTCCTTGGGGCAGAAATTGGCAGCGTTAGCCCACACTTTATTTTGGGTCGGTGTTGCTGGATTTGACGGCATAGTTTGGAGAAAAATGTTTAGGGATTTTACAGCTGTGAAAGACAGGCTTCGATTGACCGTTTCCACAGAGACTCTATTCCTCCCACCACCCACTTCTCTCACATATCACATCTGGACAGCAGCTTCCCCTCCCCCCATTCCCTCCTCATATCTCCCCCTTCCCCAGATCCACACCCACTCTGTTTCCCCTCAGAAAAGAGCAGGCCTCCTAGGGACATCAACCAAACGAGGCACAATATGCCACGATAAGACCAGGTACATACCATCACATCAAGGGGGGCAAGGTAACTCAATAAGGAGAAAAAGGGTCCTGTAAGCAAACAAAAGAGCCAGCAAGACCCCTGCTCCCACTGCCAGGAATCTCACATGAACAGCCACTCAGCCATAACGTATGCAGAAGACCTAGGTCAGACCCTTATAGGGTCCCTGATCTCTGAGAGGTCCCATGAATCCTGATCAGTTGACTTGTGGACCGTGTTCTCCACTGTTCCAGACCCCTCTGGTTCCCCCATCCTTTCCCTCCTTCCTCTGCAGGACTCCTTGAGCTCCACTTGGTTGTGGATTCTGCATCTGCTCTCATCAGTGGCTGGATGAAGGCTCTCTGGTCTCTTCAGTGAAGATTCTGCTAAGGCCAAGGGCATGGTCAATAGGACAAAATGGCAACCCACAGAATGGGAAAAGATTTTCAACAACTTCACATCTGGCAGAGGGCCAATATCCAAAATATCTAAAGAACTCAAGAAACTAGTTATCAACAAACTAAATAATCCAGTGAAAAAGTGGGGCACACAACTAAACAGAATTCTCAACAGAGGAATCTCAAATGACTGAGAAATACTTAAAAAAAATGTTCATCATCCTCAGTCATTGGGGAAATGCAAATTGAAATGACTTTGAGATTCCATTTTACTCCTGTCAGAATGACTAAGATCAAAACCTTCAGTGATAGCTTATGCTGTAGAGGATGTGGAGTAAGAGGAGCGTTCCTCCCCTGCTGGTGAGAGTACAAACTTGTACATCTGCTTGGAAATCAGTGTGGCAATTTCCCAGAAAGTTGGGAACCAACCTACCTCAGGACCTAGCTATACCACTCCGGGGCATATACCCAAAGGACACACTATTCTATCACAAAGACACTTGCTTAATTGTGTTTATAGTGGTTTTATTCATAATATCCAGAAACTGGAAATAACCTAGATGTCTCTTAACCTAAGAATGGATAAAGAAAATGGAATACATTTACACAATAGAGTATCATTCAGCTGTTAAAAACAAGGACATCATGAAATTTGCAGGCAAATGGATGGAACTTGAAAAAATCATCCTGAGTGAGGTACCCCAGACCCAGAAAGACAAACATGGTATGTACTCACTTATAAGTGGATATCAGCTGTAAAGTTAAGGAAAACCAAGGTCTAGTCCACAGACCCAAGGAGGCTAATTAGAAAGAAGGGTTTAACGAGGATATAGGGATCTCCCACAGTAAGGGAAATAGATTTTGAGGATGGACTCAGGGCAGGAGGGGTTGGGAACAGGGGGGATTAAGTGTGGGATGAGGAAGAAAATACTGGGAGAAAAGACTGGAATTGGGGGGCATTTCAGGACAAGGTGGAAATCCCTACCAAGGACTGCTAGTAGTAGGGACAAAGCCTGACCCAGCCATCTTTTGTAACCAAGCAAGGTCTCAAGGGGAGGGATCGGGACACCAACCCAACCACAAAACAGAGCTACAGTGTGTCCTGCTTTCAGAGTGTTCTGGGACCAGTGCCTGGCAGAATCCTCGTCAAAGAGACCTGGATTCCCATTCTTGGCAGAGCACCTGCCTCCTCACTGGAAGGTGAGGAAGAAATGGAGGTGAACTTGTTCTGTAGTTTTTAATTAAAAAAAAAGAAAAGTTTTCTTTCTTCTCCTTTCTTATCACTGAAGCCCATGTACTAGAAAATGCTGTTTTGGATTTTCTTACCTTAGTTTTATATCTATCACATTGTGTCTTGGAAATGTCCTCTTCCTTTCCTTCTGAATTCATTAAATTTCAACTTAATATTTTTTAGGCAAGTAAGAGTTTTCTCTAGAATCAACACGCTGCTGACAGTTTCTTAGATCCTAGAGTGGCATCAGCTGACAGGAACCTTAAAAGGAAGGATGGCAATGCCTGCACATTTTCAATGTAAAATTTAAAGAGAAATCTCTAGTTTCCCAGTAAAACGTCACCACCCTTGAGAAAATGAGTAAAAACACTGTGTGTGATGTGATCCCTGCCCACAATAGGATAGGATTTGCAAGATGGATGCACTAGGTTAGCGGCAACAGATCTTTCTAGAAGCATGGCTCGCCCTTCTGGTATAGAAGGCACATTTTTATATTTGAGGGCAAATTCAGAGTAAATACTATTATTCTCTGGGGGCAATTATTCTCTGGATTTGAGGAATAAAATTGACCAAAGGGGATTTGAGATCCAATAAAATACAAGGACCCTGTTTCTTGTTAGCTTATGTTAAGTGAATTTTGCCACCTATTGACTTTATTTCCTAAACAAGCAGCCATGCAGACATGTCAATAAAAACATGTAAGATACAAGTATCATCAAAGACCACTGGTGGCAGCAACAACGCAAGCTAGAGGGCAGGTGAGAGTTCACTTTTATGGGGGAGCAGTGAAAACGTTGTATGTTATAGGAGTTCTGGGAGACATCAAAGGCAAAACATACACACTTGTATATCTATTGGAATAAAACACTGCGTGAGTGGGTGCGCTTCAGAGCCTACTGTTGAGAGCTGTCAATCGTGGGGAACTTGGCAGCAAGGGGGATGGGAAGAATGAAGACTGGGGATGAGCTATGTTTTCATGGACTGGGGAGGAAGCTGCCATGCTGCTCAGTTGTCCTGTGACACGCCCCTGGCTGTCAGAGGCAGCTCAAGTTTGCCTAGGTTGAAATGTGGCAAGTAAACATGGATCTCAGAACTGATGGCATTTAGTATGTGTTCCCCTTTGAATATTTGCCACACCCACGGAGTCTCACAAAGGAAAACTGATGAATTCTGTTCCACACCATTTTTTTTAACATGGGATGCTTTTTGGGGGCAGTAGCTCACGGATTCACCCATGGGAGGGTGTTCCCTGCAATGCCTGGACACTGGCTGTATCTTTGGCCAGTGTTTGTTTCTTTTGGTTGTAGCCTGTGACACTACTCCGTACTTTCTGGTTCGTAAAGGAGTTGAGAGTTTTGCTGTCTTTATGCCCCGTCTCACAACTCTCTGTACTTGAGTAGAGTTCTGTTTTCATAATTAAAAAAGAAGTCTAATTCATTCTTGAGTTTTATCACTCATTTCTGAGTTGCTATTGTTGACTTCTTTTCCTCCGGCATGTCTCATGATGTCATTTTCATACTCGCTTTTAGCCCATTTGGAATTAAATACCATGGCTTCATTCTATTTCTTGAATATGTCTTTTTGACATATTTAAATATAATTTTAGTCTTGGTTTTAATAGTATTCCATTCCCCCTCTGCCCCTGTGGAAGCCTGTGTGGAATTTAACCTCAGTACTTTTCAATAGAAGATGCTTTAATACTGATTTCCCTGAATACTAAAGATGGGACTCACATAGCTTTCTGAACTTCATGGATCCCTTCTGTGGCTCTGAGGTACAGAATATATAACTATATAAAGTGTACATGTTGCATGTTTGCGTGGCTGGCTCTTCTTGCTGTCATCCCCTACATGATCAAATGGTATTCCACTCTCAGCGTGTGCTCTGCACTGTGGCTGTGGGGCTCTGTCTTGCAGAGTTTTTGGGTTCATCAACCCTGCTCCTGACTCCAATACAGAGCCGTACATGCGATACAGACACTGGCACCAGACTTCCAGACTTCCAGAAAAACCGTACGGAACAAACAGATGCTGGTCAGACTTACCTCCTGAAGTGTCCCGGAATTGGGTCGGGGGGTCTCCAAATTTCCCGGCCAATGCACCAAATGAAAGACTCCAAAGTGGTCTTATAGCCTTGGAACTCCCAGACTCAATAACCAGGCCATCAGATGCAAACACATGATGTGGTTTATTTCACGATTGCACAACTGGGTGTATAGCTTAGGGATATAGCTAAGCACCCCGAGCATCCAGGCAAGCAAGCTTTTTATAGCCCAAATCACAACTTTTCCATGAATTATAATATGGGATATGGGTACAACTGGGACTGGTCTAGATATTCCCAGCTTTTCTGTATGGGTGTCTGGCGTGTCTTCATTTCCTGTCACCTCCGTCAGCTCAGTTCCAAAGCCATACAGGTTGTGGCATGGGGGTTCTAATCAGTAGGCAGAATGTTTTGAAAGTTGTTTGTTATTTATGTGTGTGGGTACTCATGCACTTCAGCGTGCAAGTAGAGCCAGAAGGAGAGCTGGGGGGAGGTCAGTTGTTTCCTCACACCAGGTACATCGTGGGTTCAAACCCAGGCTGTCAGATTTGACAACAAAGGCCTTAACCCACTGAGGAATCTTGCTGGCCCCAGCCTCCAGTCTTTCCTCCTACTCTCAGCCCTAGGCAGTCTGGGTGATGCCGGTGTGACCTCCACTGCTGATTGTTTTCGCCTAAGAAGTGCAAAGCAACACCTTAGCATGACACTGACAGAAGAGAGAGTCCTAGTTGCTCAAGGCCAAAGCTGACTGTTACTTTTGTGTTGCTTTCTCAAGCAGCCTGGAGCAATTCTGGCTAACAAGTTGATAGGATTCCCCAAGTAATTTTCTGGACAATAAAGGGCAAAACTGTTCGCCTTTAACATTTTGTCGTGAGACTCCACAGCAATCATGGCCTTGGAAGCACAGAAATATTTGAAGGGAGAAATGAAGGTCTGATCAAACAAAAAGGAAAAGGTTAATAATATGAGAAAACAGACTGAGCATAGTCAGGATCTAAGCTGTACTTCTTAGAGTTGGAAAAAGCAAAATAAGCCCCTAGACCATATACGGTCAGTGCCTGGCCTTTATAAATAAAGTTTATTGAAACACAGTCATGCCTATTTATTTGAGTTGATGGCTTATTTCGTATTACAGCGGCGGAATCAAACAGTTCCAGCAAACATCCATTACAGCCCGCAAAGCCAAAAATCCAGCACTTAGTCCCTAATGTAAAAGGCTTCTAGATCCCTGCCTTGGCCCTAATGGTGGCAGGAGCGTTCATTTTGCTGAGCCTATTACTTTCCTTTCACCTACTTCTGATGCTAAGGCGAGGTTATACACCTCTCCTGGAAAATCAAGTGTTGTGTAAGACAAAGAAAGAAGGGAGGAAATTCTATCAGCCCCGACCGGAGAGCTCGCAGCTATTAGCCCTAGTTCCCTGGTAAGTGGATTGTGAAGGTGCTGATGGAGCCGTATATCTAACTTCTCGTTCTGGGGAAAAGCATTTCAGGCGTATCAGCGCTCGTACTCATTGTGCACATGTCTCATTACAGCTTATGTTGCTCTAAAAATGGACTCCTCGTTGAGATAATAGTATTGGATCAAGATTTAGTTTATGCTGAAATGCTTTGATTGGAGTATTATAGTATGAGGAAGGAAGGAAAAGGCCAACGTGCTTACATTAGATGTAATTTAGTAAAAATGGAAAGTTCAGGCGTTACGGAGAGAACATTTATGGCTCTTGGCTTTCTGTACTTATCTTTTAAAGTTCCCACTTACAACATTTTCTTTCTGGGCTCCTTAAAAATAATGAATAATTTTGCCCCATAATCATAGCTCAAGATACCTTGGTATATATTAATATAAAAGAAAAGATTTCTTTTGAAAATGCTCACATCTATGGGCAGAACTTGAAAATGACCTGACTCATTGGGCTTGTACCATTAAATTGTTTGGAGAACCTAGTTTAAAGCGGTGTGCAAAGCACACACCCGTTCAATAGATCAACTCTGAAGCTCCTTATAATTAACAAGTCCCCCCATGGGTTCTTTAGTCTTTCTTTAAGACTAAAGTCATAGCCGGGCGGTGGTGGTACACGCCTTTAATCCCAGCACTCGGGAGGCAGAGGCAGGCGGATCTTTGTGAGTTCGAGACCAGCCTGGTCTACAAGAGCTAGTTCCAGAGCAGGCTCCAAAGCCACAGAGAAACCCTGCCTCGAAAAACCAAAAAAAAAAAAAAAAAAGACTAAAGTCATATTTTAGCAAGTGTTAAAAGTCAACTCGCTTGAAAAGTTGTGCCACCCTCAATCTGGGAAGGATTGCAAATCTGAGAAATCTTTAGAAGGTCGGATTCAATATCTGTCATCCATCACATGATTCTTTCTCCTGCTTCTGAGCTGTTTTCTTTATGCTAGGGATAGCTGTTTTTCTGACCAGAGAAATGCACAAGGAAGTCTTTTATAATATGCATAATATTTTAAATTTATTATTTGAGAATTTCATACATGGCTAAATGGATTTTGATTATTCCTCTCTCCAAATCTCCAGATTTTCCCCTCATTGCCATTTCAACTTCATATCCTCTTATTAAAATTTTCATAGCCCACTGAGTCCGCCGAGTATCACTCATGGGTGTACAGGTATGGGACCATCCATTGAAGTGTGGTCAACCTACCAGGGGCTATCCCTCCAGAGAAACCTGACTCTCCCTCCCCAACAGCCCTTGACTACTGGGATGTGGGCTCACCTCCAGGCTTGTCTGTTGAGTAGCTTGATCCTGTGTGGGTCTTGTTTGGCAAGCACAGCTTTGTGAGCCCATGAGGGTAGCAGTCCTGCCATGTCTAGGAGACACTATTTCCTTGACTTTTGGCCCTTACAATCTTTCTACCACCCCCTCCACAGTCTCGCCTGTGCTTTGGAAGTCTGGTATGTGGTTTGGACATCTCATTTATGTTGAGTACTCCACAGACACTTACTTTTGATACTTTGACCAGTTGGGGGTATTAGTGATATTTCATTTGTATTTTAATAAATAAATCTTTCTTGAAGATCAGAGAGTAAAACAGCCTCACTGATCAGCCTTATAGACCAGGCAGTGGTGACACACACCTTTAGTTCCAGTAGTCACACTAGTTTGCCATAGAAACTGGGAGGTAGTAGGTGCACACCTTTAATCCCAGCCTTGGGGAGGAATATAAATTGGGAGGAAACAGCTCTCAGGCTCAATCTCATTCTGAGATACCTGGATGCAGGATCGCCATTTTGGACTGAGGTAGAGGTAAGAGCCAGTGGCTGGCTGTTTTACTTTTCTGATCTTCAGGTTGAACTCCAATATTTGTCTCTGGGTTTTTATTAATCGTCCTACACTGAGTTACTGTATTAGCTACCATCCACTCCAAACTGAAGCTTCTCTGATAGTGTCTGAGAGCTACATTGATCTACAGGTAGAAAGACACTTATTGAGAGGGCAGTTTGATACTACGTTCATTAGGAAATGGTAGTACGTCCATCTGTCGGGCCCATGAGTTCCCAAGGCATAGGTTCTTGCAAGACCTGAGTTACTTCCAATAAAGCAGGCCTTAAATCCAATCCAGAACATGATTGTTTATGTTTAAAATCTTCATGGCACGATTGAACCCATGGGCATATCTTGTCAAGCTGGTTGGTATTGTAGCTTGCATGGCTTACAGCTGGAAAAGACTATTGACAGCCTCCTCTTACCCCCATCAGCCTTCATAGTACCTTCTAGTACTGTGAAAGCCAGCCAGCTGGAACTTGGAGGTCAGTACCAACTTGAGTTTTCATGTCTCGAAAGCATGCGGTCTCCAGCAATAGGATCATACCATCAAGTTCTGGTGGATAATCAAAAAAAAAAAATAGAATAGGGAAGATTGTCCTGGGGGATTCTGGGAAGTCCCCAAACCAAACACTTGACGGGAGGTACCACACACCTGGCATTGGGATTTTTATTTGGCACCCTATGGCTTCTTGAAGGAGCACTATCCCTCACATAGGGTATTGCCACTTAAAGTCTCTCTCTCTCTCTCTCTCTCTCTCTCTCTCTCTCCCACACACACACACACACACACATGCACACGTACACATGCATGCATGCCCACATACACACACTCACATGTATATGCACACACACATATTGGTATGTGTTTGTGTATATATGGCTAATGCAATGGTAAGTTTCTGAATGTCTTATCCAAACATCCTTAGTGTTAGTTTTCCCCACCCCCTCCTCTCTGCTTTACTTTCCCATCTCCCTCCTTACTTAAGCCCCTTCCATTATTTCCATTCCTTCTTCATATCACCTATGTTCTAATACCCTTCTCAGGTGAGATCTTTCTCATCTCCCCAGTGGCCCCTTTCTAGTTTCCTGGCTTCTAGAGCCACTTCTGAGGTAAATACACAGATCTAAGAATTTGAAGCTAGGAGTCACATACATGAGGATACATGGGTTTGGCTTTCTGAGTCTGGCTTACTTCACTCAGAATGACTTTGCTGTTCATTTCTATCTCTTTGTCTGCAAAGTTCATCATTTCATTTTCTCTCTACAGATGAATAAAATTCCATTGTACATATGAGCACATTTTCCATATCCATTCCTCAGCTGATGGGCATCTAGACTGCTCCCGTTTTCTGGCTCTTGTGAACAGAGCAATGCTGAGCACGGATGAACGGATTTCATCGTGGTAGAATATGGAGTCTTTTGTGTACTATGTCCGAGAATAGCTGGGTCGTATGGTAGGTCTATCTCTAGCTTTTGGGGAGCATCCATATTGATTACCATAGTGGGTGTACCTGTTTGATTATTCACCAGCACAGAATGAGGGGTCCGGAGAAAGGAAGTCTTCATCACCATTTCTGATTGTTGGTGTTTTTGTTAGTTTTGTTTTATTTTGTTTTTGATTCTGAGACAGGGCCTTGATATGTAGTCTAGGTTGACTGAACCTCCCGAGTTCTGTGGTTACAGTCATACAACACCACAACGGGCCTGCTTGTCAGTTTGAAAAGTCCACCTGTGGATACCCAGAATGACTCTCCTTTTTTCCAGATGTAGCAGCAATGGTGTTGAGCATATTTTAGACACTACAATTTGGTTGCATTAGTTACTGTTCTCCTTACTATGAGAGGAAGCTTGAGAAGGAGCCACTTCAGAGGAGAAAGGCTTCTTAGTGCTTTCTTAATGCACAGTTATGGAAGGCGTGGCGGACGGACTTGCCTGCAGCTGTGGTGATGGAAGCATCCTCCCATCTGGATGGACCTGGAAGCAGAGAGAGAGAGCACCACTCCTTAGCTGATTTTCCCTGGGGGTTCCAGCCATGGGATGGGTCTGCCTACTCAGGACATGTCTTCCCCTCCTGTGATGATTAATCTTCATGGTCAGCTTGATGAAATTTAGACTCTCCAGGAATACACACCTCCGTGTGTGTCCCTGAGGCTGTTTCCAGAAATGTTTAAAGGAGCAGGGAAGACTCATCTCCTCTGAATGTGCTGGAATGAGCCCAGCAGCAGCACCCAGCCCTCTCTGATTCCAACTGCAGGTGCAGCAGTGTGATCAGCCACCGCTGTGCCATCATGCTTTCTCTATCACGATGAACTAGATCGTCAAATCGTGGGCCAGGATAAAACCCTCTCTTTCTTAAGTTGCTTGGGTCAGGGATTTCATGAGAACAACGAGAAAAGTAACCTCAGTTCATCTTTACTGGAAAACCCTCAGAGCCTCCCTCAGAGTGTCCCCCATTAATGCTCTTGTTTCTTGATATAATCCAGTTGACAATCAAACCTAATCATCATTCTGGGTTGCTGAGTAGAGTGGTGTGGAAAAGAGACTCTTCAACCTCCCACAGCAGGCTACAGAGTTAGAGCGGGAAAGGATTCTGGTGCATTAGGTCCTTGGGACATAGGACTTCTTGTTACCGCAGCACACCCTGCTCTTTTCTGACGAATTCAGTGTCTCCAAGATGGCGCTATTTTTAAACACTCTCCATAGAGAAAGTAAATTCTATGAAGAAATAACCAATTATTTCCCAAAGCAATGCACGTGCATCTGAGGTCTGGCGTTTTCCTTACGCCTTTACGTGGTTTTAGGATGCAACCCGCACTCTGCACCGTCTGCTCACTTTGTGCCATCGTTCTTATTCTTTGCTTATTTTATTACCGGGAAAGGAAGCATTTGAGGGACTACTTTAGGAGCTGAATGTATTAGATAGTCCAGCTCTCAATCAGCATTCTTTGGCAAAGCTGCCTAAAGAGGACTTGAGTGGTCCTAGGCCTGGGGGAAACGCAGCTAGAGAATAACAAGCTATTAGCAAATTAGGTCGCTTTCAGCATAACATAGCAGAGCATAGCAGGGTAATATAAATATGGATTAGTGCTTCAGTCCGTGTTTGCACTGCGAGACGTGCAGATGCTAGGAGTGGAGGAGTAGCTGAGGCAAAGATTTAGCCAGAAAAACACATTTTTTTTTTGTGTATCTCAGATCACTTAATCCAATCGTGGACTGCTTTTGAATCCCTGGCATTATACTTGTTAACAGTTCATCACCTCTTTTTATACTTGGAGAGACCAAAGTTCGCTCCACACCCACGACGACCGTGCATTTGAGCATTTCTAGCTGCAGTGGCTGCAGACAGAATCCTTCTTCTCTCTTCTGCTTAATGAGCAAGGATCTCTTTCCAAAGCCCTCTGTTGGGACGAGAGCCTTCCAGAGCGCTAAGAAGGCAGCTGTTGAAGGAGAGATGCCCATGAATTCAACACTATTGCTTTGCGCCTGCGCAGAGCAGAGCCGTACTCTCTGCCACGAGAACTGTCCACACTCACTAGCACATGGTAGTGATGGTAATAAAATACCGCTGCTGCATTTCCCCCAAGCATGGAGCTCTGACAACGTAAGTGCCCCCACAGGGCTGTTACTGTGTGGAGATGGGAGACTGGGAAGGAAGGCGAGACATTCTCTTCAATGGTCTTGATAGCCATAGCTTCTTCCTTCATGAAGAAAACACTCACTTTAAACATGTGTGCCTAGCAAAGCCATTAGACACCAGTTCCCTCATCTCACTCTTCTTCCCTTCATTTATGGGAACTAATGAGTGCTCGGAATTTGTACTCCCGTGAGAGTGGCCCAGGAAAAACATAACGTGGGTGAGATTTAAACAATGAAAATAAATAAGAAAGAAAGGTTGTTGGAAAATGGACATCCATGACACCTCCAAATAGCCAGTTTCTTGGGAGATGTGTACAATGTTTTTCTTCTTCATATTTTCGGATACTAATATATTCTTTAGTGCGAGGATACATGTAGCACACATGTAAGCAATGAAGCAAATGTCATACAGTTGTAAACTGTAAATTTGGGTGGCCACCCAAATTTAAACATACAGATGTCACTGCAATTGTGTCTGTAGCCCCCACACCCCCTCCCATGCTTTCTCCTAGCCCGAGAATAAACTCAATATAGATTGTTTTACTAAATTTATATATACACAGAGAGGGTATTGCTTTTTGAAATATATATAAAGGTATGTGTCTTACATTGTCTGTTGGGATTTGCTGTTTCATTCAGCATTGTGTGTTTCACCCATATTGTTTGTGAAGTTCTAGGCCATTTATTTCTCTTGCTTTCTAATTTTCTGTTATGTGACAATACTATGGCTTGTTCATCTATTATCCTTCTGATGTGCAGTTGAAATGTTTCCTAGAACTTGCTACTGTGACTAAAATTGCCATAAAAATTCTTACTCGTGTGCCCTGGAACACTTGAGGGGACTTTCTCTGGTGTCTCCAGGCTTCAGTGCTGCCAAGCTGTGAATATTCCTCTTTACAACACAACGCCACTTTCCCCCCACCAAAGTAGTTAGACCAGTTTTTGGGTTGCTTTCTTACAACTGTGCATCAAAAATAAAAGTTCCAGTGGGTCCATTCCTTATAATATTTGATATCAGATACAAGAGCTTTGCCAACCTAACTCATAGATGCAATTTCATGGTCCTAGCTTATATATTTGTGACTGCTAATGAGTTTCAACATCCTCACAAATGTTTATTATGAATATGTCTCTCTGTTTTATTTTAGTTATCAAGTTATTTTATTTATAGTTATCAAGTTATTTATTTATAGTTATCGCATAATTTATAGTTAATTTATTTATAGTTATTGAGTGCAGGTGCTTGCAGCAGAAGGTGAGCATGGGGAAGCGAGAGAATGACTTTTGGGAGTCAGTTCTTTTCTTCAGCCTTTCATAGGTTTAGGTGGTCAGGTTTTTGTAGCAAATGCTTTCACTTGTTGAGTCATTCAGGTGACTCTGATTCATTTTTCTAACTAACAAGATAAGCTTTCATTAAAAGGAGGAGGAGAGTAAGAATAAGATCAAGAATAAGAGGAAGAGGAAGAAGAAGCAGAAGCAGGAGAAGAAGAAGAAGAAGAAGAAGAAGAAGAAGAAGAAGAAGAAGAAGAAGAAGAAGAAGAAGAAGAAGAAGAAATAATAAATAGTTGGTTTTTGCCATCAAATTCAAACCTGATAGGTCACAGACACGGAATAACCAAGATGAGTGTCAGAGCTTCTCTCTGTTAAGGCAGATCAGCATGCCAGAGATGTCTTTAAAATCCTGTCATCTTACTAATCTGTAGCTAATGGGTGCCACACCATCCCTGTAAGCAATGACAGAGGGATTCTTCTGCATAATGAGATTGCAAGGCATACTAGCTCTTTATGGCTAGTTGAAGCTGAGCAAAGCTATTCATAAAAATTTTGTACACAGAAGTAGAAAATTGGTGAAATTCTATTCAACAAAAGAATAGGTAGGTTAGTCGGAGACCAGGGCCTCTTGGGTGATGGTCCTGAAGATACAGGATCCCAACAGGAAGTCAGGCTGCCATTATCAAGAGAGGATGCTGATGCTGAGTAGAAAAACAACAGAGACCAATACCTCAACTGAACAGGTGCTTGCTGGGTAGAACAACTGAAAATAGCCCAGCTTCCAAAGAACACAATTTAAACAACAGCAGATGCTTTTTCTCATTTACCATGTGAAAATAACAATGAGTCTTCTAACTATTTGGCTTCCATGTTGACTGAGATTTTCTAAGCCAAGCTAATGGGCATTTTGTAAGGTAAGATGGGAGGATGATAACGACTCGGTTCAGGCAAGGACAGCTTGTGTCCATGAGTACCGGTAGCCTGGGCACTCAGGAACCATCATCAAAAGCCATCCTTGATCAGCGTGAACTACAGAGAGAAGAATCACACAGGTTTGCTCATGTAACCGAGAGATGACAAGTCTCTAGGATTCTGAGGGAACCGATCTCTTTCAGACGGCATCATTAAATCCCATTTCTCTTTCAGAATTTGAAAGATAAGATTTTAAATTGGAGTAAATCAGATATAGAGTTCTGTAGTCGTCACAAGACTCCCAGAAGCCTAGGCTGCAGAAGGGGCGTGGCTGTGAACAGAGCAGGTACTGCACACGGGATACAGCTAGTTGCAAGTTTCGAAAAGCAAGTGTGTTTTCCTCTAAATTTTAAGATTTAAGAGAGACATTGTTAAAATGTATGTCACCGAGTGATCACAAAATGGGATCTGTGACATAATTTTAAATATAGACAGGACTAACAGTAATAATAGTTATGAGTTGTCAATGTTTCTCCTCTGTCTTGCAAAGGTACCCGTGTTCCTGGTTTCTGACTCTTGGCTGTTTGCCATAGTTATGTTTCCATAGGGAAGGCAGCTGAGGTTCACAGCAGTTAAATCACTTACACATGGCCACAAATGACATGGGTGGGATGGTGTCAAATTTGGAATCAGAATTCAAGTTGTGCACAAAATAAATTCTGCTACACTTATTTTTCAGCAAAGGGAGATCCAACTCCTACGCTTAGGAGTTTTGGGTGGGACTGTGTTAATTTACTGATAATTGTTTGCTAAACACTCAGTCCTGTGGTAGGGCTATTAATTGGTGGAAAATGTTATGGAAAGCAAGCTCTCTCATCATGATAAATCTCTTTAGACTAGCATCCCATTTCTGAAATGCACCAGGAAGCCCCCTGTCCTTTCTCTGTGAGTCAGATGGCAAGGTGGAGGACATCACAGAGAAATCTGCTGTTTGGCTATAGATTGCAAAGCAGGGGTGGAGAAGAAAGCCTCACACCCAGATTTCCAAAATCCAGGGCCGACAATAATTGGATCCATTTGGGCAACAGAATCAGGACAACTCTGTATTACAATTCTGTTTGTTTCTTGGGCAAATTCCGCATATGCAACAAGCTCTTCTTCCTCTTATACAGGGAAATGTTTTAAAAGCCCCTGTGGAACCATTACCAACCCTCCTGGTGAACTTTTGTGTTGGGTCGGTACATCTAACCCACTCCTGCTGGCCTGCAGTGCCACTGGCCCCACACATGGACAATCACAAACAGAGCATTTGCTATAGCCACTGTCCCTCATCGTTTGCTACTTCAAGCACACTCTCTCTCTCTCTCTCTCTCTCTCTCTCTCTCTCTCTCTCTCTCTCTCTCTCTCTCTCTCCCTCACACACACACACACACACACACACACACAGTCTCCTCTTTTTTTTTTTTTTTTTTTTTTGGTTTTTCGAGACAGGGTTTCTCTGTAGCTTTGGAGCCTGTCCTGGAACTAGCTCTTGTAGACCAGGCTGGTCTCGAACTCACAGAGATCCGCCTGCCTCTGCCTCCCGAGTCCTGGGATTAAAGGCATGCGCCACCACCGCCCAGCCAGTCTCCTCTTTTTTTGTATAATTTGTCTAGTTTCTTGGCTGCTGGCTGCCTTCAGGAGTGAATAAGTGTTGTCAATGAGCAAATGTCCCCAACTCCGCAATCCTCACCCTCTTCCCCACCCCAGCCACCGTTAGTCTGAACATCTGTTCGCCCCGCATTAAACAGGATAGAGCTCACCCTGGGACTCTCAGTTAGGATCCTTTGCGTAGCGATAGCTTCCTAAATGGTACGTTTCTAAGAAGGAAGTGTGTTTTTCCTCCACACTGCAATCCTCAGCCTGAGCACAGGTTCAGAGAAGCATTTCTTTGAGCTGTATTTCTATACCTGAGGGATGAAACCATGGTTCTGTGTAGATGGGGAGAGGACCACACATTTGCGCATGGCAGTGATTTGTTCTTCATGGGAAGAGAACAGCTCTCACTGCCTCTTTCTTTCTATGTCTGTTCTTTTACTCTGAGAGGCACCAGTGAAAGCTTGAGTGTTGAGTCAAACAGAGATGGGACAGAACCCAGTCTTGCTCTTCCCAGCGTGATCCTTTGAGCCATTACTTAAACATTCCAAGCTCAATTTTCTCATCTTTGAAATGGCACAAATAATCGCAAACAATTCAGCGTAGTGTTCTGAGAAATTCCGGGTTGATATATGTGCTGAGTACCAAGTGGGGGCTAGGCAAGACGATTGCTTATTTACAGCCATAGCCAAATTGATATTTTTACCTTCGCGAACCTGGAATAGTCTTTTTTATTCCAGTTCAGCTTCAAATTTTTGTACACCTAAAACAATGATTGAAATAAATAATTATTTGGTTTATTTTCATCTGACAACAGCAGATTTAATTCTGGTCACCGCAGTGTGACTATTTGGAAGCATAACATGACTTTTCACCTAGCAACTTACTTCAAAAATAACATTTTGCTGGCTATAGAAAATGGGTTTCTAAAGATTTCTAATGCAGTTCTAGTGGATTTCTGTTGTTTGAAATTTCTGTCCTGCCCGGTTCCTGCAGTCATTAAGTTCCAAAGAAATCACACAGAGGTGTAATTAATTATAAACGGATCGGCCTCAGTTTATATTTCAGGCTTGTTATTGACTCGTATAACTTATACTAGCCCATAATACTTGTCTGTGTTAGCCACGTGGCTTGGTAACTTTTTTGGCGAGGCAGTCACATCTTGTGTCCTCTGTATCTGGGTCATGACTGGAGACAGAAACTTCCCTCTTCCCAGAATTCTTGTTGCCCTGCCTCTATTTCCTGCCTGGTCACCCCACCTATGCTTTCTGCTTGGCTACTGGCCAATCAGCACTTTATTAAAAATAATACAAGTGACAGGATAAAAGACTATTGCCCCACAGCAGATTTCTAAGACAGTTTTTCTCTATGGGTTTTAGTTTAGTTTTTTTTTTTTTTAACATTGTGTATCAATCAGTCAGATAGTGTATAATATCCCCACAATAAGCATCCAGAGACTGAAATCACAGCTATTTTTTTCTGACCTGCACAGTTGGGAGTTGTGTTTGAGTCATCTGGTTGTGGCTGCGTGGTTCAGCCTCACACTCTGGTCTTCGTCACACATCACATTCACACCTGTTCCCTTCTGTGTCCATTCTTTGGGGGCCGTTCCTCGAATACTGGTGTCGGACCTGTGGGAGAGCAAGCACACCTGCGCAGGTGCGTCCTAGGTCTTTGTGTCGCGCTATCTGCTGACATTCCTGTGGAAAGCAAGTCAGATAGCTGAGTCCCAAGTCAGTGAGTTCCTTTATCCTGGGAGATAGGCGGTCAGGAGTAAACACACCCAAGCGAAAATCAATCTGCCGGCAAGTACAACGTGGGAAGTTTTCAGCTGAGAACAGTGGGTCTGTTAATAATTTCTTTCCTACACACGCATAGCGGTGGTGACTGATACATAAAGGACTCATTTTTCTCTAGGGGTGCATCTGCAGCCAACCTTGCATCCCTAAGTGAGTCACTTTTAGAATGTTCAGTTCAGTGTGTCTAAAATGGGGTGGGTAAGCAACAGGACTTTAAAAATACAGCCCTTAAGAAGAGAGGCTGAAGTGGGTCCTGTGGGGATGTGGCTAAATAGATGGCTATTATTTCCAGAGATGCAATTTATGCTTTCTTACAAGAATAAGATTTGGTTGTTTTTTCTTTTGTGAGGGAAAATCCAAGCTCTGTCTATGCTAGGCTTCATGACTTGGCTTCTGAAATATCACATTATGCTTCTCATAGTTGCCTGATGGAAACTTTGATTTTGGAGGATTTTTCTTAGTATGCATGTTATATAGAAAGACAATAGCACCACATTCTATAGTCTGGATTTCCATACGTGTGTGTGTTTGGAGTCAGGAGGAGCAGTGTTCCTGCTTATAGTTTTGCTTGATTGCAGTAAAGTTTTATTATTGAAAAAATTACCTTGGTGTCTACCATTGGCTTTAGCCATGGATAGCTTTACTCAAGAAAACATGGTGATTTAATTTTTTTTCTTTGGCTGTTGTTTATTGAGACAGGGTTTCTCTGTAGCTTTGGAGCCTGTCCCGGAACTTGCTTTGTAGACCAGGCTGGCTTCAAACTCACAGCGATCTGCCTGCCTCTGCCTCCCAAGTGCTGGGATTAAAGGTGTGTGCCGCCACCGCCCAGCATAAAACATGGTGATTTAAAAGAGCTCATTTAGACATGGATCACCCCAGAGGAAAAGCATAAATTTGATCAGGATGTCCTTGACATTTTGTTTTATTTTTATTTTTTTTAAGTGTAATGGATTGTGCTTGGCTAAGCATTTCTGAAGGCAGCAGATTCTTCCCCCTTTTCCTCTTCTTCATTTCTATTTTTGTAGTTGGCCAGCTGATGCCACGGTCTTCTGTCCCATGTGGGTGTGGCTGATTTACATGGCCAGGAGTATGTCATGAACATCATGATCTTTATAGTGCCTGTGGCAGATCATTTGTCTGGCAGGTGTTGTCGACCTCTGACCTAAGGCTTGATGACTTCCTCTTTGTCATCAGAGAAGCCCACTGCCTGTTCTTCCATGTTAAGTGCCAGGTCAGGCAGAAGGATAGGTACAATTTACCGACTCTCCTAGGGAACCTGGAGTTTTGCAGTTTACTTCACAGAGTCTGTTCTTCATAAAATGTCCTGAGTTACTTTCTATGTTCTACTGAGAAGCACATAGAATCTCAGAGATGGAGGAGATAGCTTTCTTCAAACATAGAGCACTGGACCACACAATCGCGATTCCTTCTTTATTATATTCAACATCCATTCTTGGTAACTCAATTGAACAGGTGCTCTGCTTGCTACCTCTATCTTGCCTTCTAGAATGCAGGGTGGGTTTTCAGAGACAAGCTTGTGAGGGACACACTAGGAGAGAACCCGGAGTGAAGAAGGGATCACACAGCGACCATTGTATCCAGAGGCAAGCTGAAGCTAATATTGCTAAATAAGGATACAGGAGAATAAGTGGCAACCGACAGAAGATGGTTAGCCTAAAGTTGTGTTTATACATCCACCAGTTAAGAAGACTTGCTAGAACTTTCTTTACATAAGAAGCCGAACTGAGGATGAAAACCCTGCCTTGGAGGTGGGTGGCATCATCCCCTGGGCTGGGGTCCTGGACTGAATCAAAAGCAGGGCAGGATAAAACAAGCCAAAGGAGAATATTCTCTACTCTCGGCTTTCAGACCTGCCAAGGCGTGAGCAAGGAGGCTGGGACTCCTGCTGCCGTACTGACAGTGGCAGCCCCGGCCATGACTTCCCCACCACGACAGACGGTGTTCTCTCACCCCATAAGCCAATGGAAACCCATTCTTCCTTAAACTGTTTCTGGTCTTTTATTTGTGCACTTCCGAAAATGTTCAGACGCTGGGAGGCGGTCTTTCAGAAATGTCATTGGTGGTTGGGTGGATGGAGGGTGGGATGATTGCAGAGAAGTTATCCTGTGAGACCATGGAAGTGGGTAAAAGATGAGAGAAGTCCAATGCTTCGTGAGATGAGGCCAGAGGTGGGCGTTAGGGAGGAGAAGCAAAGGGAACAAGAGGCACAGGGCTCCCTGGCTATTGGCTGCTACCTCTACAAGGAAGAGCCTTTAGTAGTTTGTTTAGAGGCCGGTGCCTTGAACTGAATGGAGAGTGGAGATCTCACCCAGACATTTTTGAACATGAAGTGATCAAGTGTAAATTGAAAATAAGATGTGTGAGATGTCCCGTGTTGCTGCAATCTTGGTGTAGCC
>JAQHUG010000194.1:1423606-1443687 GCA_028555095.1 Dicrostonyx torquatus | reverse complement strand
GATATTAATGACCAGTGGTTGTTAACTCCAGTTGTTTTTTTGGTGGTAGTGTTTGTGTGTTTCCCTTTTTTGAGTTGTGCTGGCGGAGGGTTATCAGATGTCTGTGCTATTGTGGGTGTTGTTGGCTTCCTTGGGTTGTGGTTTTCCTTCTAGTACTTTCTGTAAGGCTGGGTTTGTGGTTACATATTATTTAAATCTGTTTTTTCCTGGAATATCGTGTTTTCTCCATTGATGGTGAAAGAAAGCTTTGCTGGGTATAGTAGTCTGGGCTTGCATCCATGGTCCCTTAGTGACTGCAGCACATCTATCTAAGACCTTCTGGCTTTCATGGTTTCCATAGAGAAGTCAGGTGTAATTCTGATAGGTTTACCATTATATGTTACTTGACCTTTTTCCTTTGCAGCTCTCAAAATTCTTTCTTTCTTCTGTATGTTTTGTGTTTTGATTATTATATGGTGAGGGGATTTTTTTTTGATCCAGACTATTTGCTGTTCTATAAGCTTCTTGTACTTTCATGGGAATATCCTTCTTTAGGTTGGGAAAATTTTCTTCTATAATTTTGTTGAATATATTTTCTGGACCTTTGAGCTGGAATTATTTTCCTTCTTCTGCCCCTATTATTCTTAGGTTTGTTCTTTTCATGGTGTCCCAGAGTTCCTGAATGTTTTTTTTTTAAGAATTTGTTCAACTTATTGTTTTCTTTGATCCATGTGACTCTTTCCTCTATAGTATCTTCAGCACCTGAGATTCTTTCTTCTATCTCTTGTATTCTGTTGGTTATACTTGTCTCTGCAGTTTCTGTTCTTTTACCCAGATTTTCCATATCCAGCCATCCCTCGGTTTGTGTTTTCTTTATTACCTCCATTTTAGTCTTCAGGTCTTGAACTGTTTCCTTTACCTGTTTGATTGCTTTTTCTTAGTTTTCTTGGGTATCTTTGAGAGATTTATTAATTTCTTCTAACTTTTTGTTAGTCTTCTCTTCCATTTCTTTAAGGGAGTTTTTCACTTCCTGTTTAAAGGTCTCTATCATTTTCATAATATTATGTTTAAAGTCGATTTCTTCTACTTCTTCCGGGTTAGGGTGTTTAAGTCTTCCTGTTGCGTGTTCACTAGATTCTAGTGTTATCATGTTACTTTTCAGGTTGTTGGAAGAATTCTTGCATTGGCTCTTGCCCATTTCTTCCTTCAAATGTGACCAGGAGAGTCTTGGTGTCTTGGTCCAATCTTTGTTGTGGCTGTGTACTTGGGTGTTTTTCTTGGTCTGCCCTCTCTTAGGTTCCCTCAGCACTGGAGCTGACTCTCAGATCCCCTCTGCCCTGAAGCAGGCTGTGCTGGTGGATTCCAGGACTCCTTAGATGCAAAGGAGTGCTTGTGAGCAAGCTGGGATGGGGTAAATAAAGAAAGCCAGTAGCCAGGAAAATACCCTGCTGGACAGCCAGAAATATTTAGGAAATTGGAGGAGGCCTGTACTCTGTTCCTAGGGTGTGTTCCAAACGGCCACACACCCACCAATCCGGATAGATTTCCTCAGTACAGGAGCAGGGCCTCTTCTCATTATTATTTTGTTGTTGTTGTTGTGTAGTAGTCCACTGTGTACCACATTTTCCTTATCCATTCTTTGGTTGAGGAACATTTAGGTTATTTCCAGGTTCTGGCTATGGCAAACAATGCTGCTATCAACATAGTTGAGCACATGTCCTTGTGGCACAATTGAACATCCTTTGGATATATACCCCAAAGTGGTATTACTGGGTCTTGAGGAAGGTTGTTTTCCAATTTTCTGAGAAATCTCCACCTTGACATCCAAAGGGGTTGTACCAGCTTGCATTCCCACCAGCAAAGCAGAAGTGTTCCCATTTCCCCAAAACCTCTCCAGCATAAGTTGTCATCAGTGTTTTTGATCTTTGCCATTCTTACAGGTATAAGATGGGATCTCAGAGTTGTTTTGATTTGCATTTCTCTGATGATTAAGGATACTGAACATTTCCTTAAGTGTCTTTCAGCCAGGCATATTTTTTTGGACAAGGGCAGAAAGTAGCCACGTGCTTCACCATATATCACAAGCATGATCTCTAGTAGGCTATTTAACAATATTCATCCCCTCTGAAACTGCTTGAGCCTCGCTATTATAATCTACATTGCTCTCAACAGCACTGTTCTTCATGTTCCTACTGGTATGGCCCATTAAGTTCCACTTAGAGCATCAACTACTTTTCTAGTCCAAAGTCTTCCATATTGTTGTTGTGAAGAGATACCACGACCGTGACAACTCTTATAAAGGAAAGCATTTAATTGGGACTTGCTTACAATTTCTGAGGTTTAGTGCACTATCATCATGGCAGGAAGCATGGTGGCATGTAGGTAGACTTGATGCTAGAGATATAGAATTCTACATTCAAGTCTGCATTCAGTGGCAAGGGAGGGGTTTTGGCCTGGCTTGGGCTTTTGAAACCCCAAAGCCTACTCCCAGTGAAACACTTCCACCAACAAGGCCGTCCATCCCAATCCTTCTCAAGGAGTGCTACTCTCTGATGGCTAAGCCTTCAAATATGAGCCTATGGGGGCCATTTTTATTCCAATCACCACATTTTTCTACAGCCAATGGATGAGAAGGATTGCCATAGGTGCAGAAGCTGAGGCAAATGTGTAGCATGCCATTTATCTCAAAGGAATCTATCTCGGGGCCATCTTGGTTTCAGATTGTCAAGCACCAACAATGCGATAGGATCCGTTTCTGTTGCTGACACTCTCCAGCTTATGGTGCCTTGTTCCAGTGGCTCACAGAGGACAGCATACCGAGAATATATCAGCAAGAGCAAGACAACTGAAATATTCTAAGAAAACTCGGCAGATGTGAGCTGTTTTCAAGCAGGGTGAATTACTGCCATGATCATATGATCAGAAAACCAGAGCGGACAAATCCGGAGCACCAGGAGAGAGAGAGAGGGTGTCTTCCCTGCTTCTGGAGGATATCTCCTAACTAAGGGGAAACTGTGAGTGTCTCTAGTGTCTCTGCAGAGGTGACAGGTCAGGTCCACAAGCTGATCCAGAGACTAGAAGGTGCCCACTGGGCTTTAGGGCACAAAGGTGAGCACTCAAAGAAAGACATCAGTGGGTTTCAAAGAGAAAGAAAAGGAGGCTAATTTTTGCTAGCTCCCCCCCATTTGTTTATTGTTTACAAGTCATGGAGCAATTAAGAAAATATCATGCAAATATTCCCACTGTGACTACACATGAATGACTTTAATTCTGCCCAGCATTTGTCTTCTTGCTACAGAATACATCTGCTATTTGCATTAACTTAATCTGTTAAGATACTGCGAACTAAACCACAGACTTCTACAGACATTTAGGAAGCTGCTTCCCATTTTTAATGGATACTTTTGACTAGCAAAATCTGCTTTTGTGATCACATGACCCAACCACCCCAGGAGCAGGAGCCTCTTTTCCCAGTGCTGTGACAGACTATGTATGCATAATGGGTGTCATATAGGAAAGCTGTTGGCTAAGCAGGAGGGACCATTATTAGTAGCTGAAGCAAGAGATGGCATAAATAGAGAAAATTCCGTAAAGCCTGAGTAGACATTGTGCATTTGAAAGCCCGAGAGGAGTAAAAGCTGCTGTGCGTGTGGGTCCCAAACCTCATCATATGTCAACTGCTGGCCACTCTGTAGGTTTGAGTTCATAGACTCAACCCCTGTGCCTTCACAGACAGAGAATAAGGAGCAAGATCTGTGCTCTCCTTCTTCAACCAATGCTTATTTGACACACATTATACGCCAGATGCTCTTCGAGTTACTGGGTAGAAAGAGATAAAAGAAGGAAAAAGACAACCATTGTTAGGGAATTCAATTCTAAATATAAACTTAGATATATAAAAGCAGAGAGAGAAGAGAGACACGTTCCAGTAGCGGTAAAATTCCTGAGACTAACCAAAGGGTAGAAAGTACGCGGTGGAGGGAACCTTTAGGTAGGTAACCATGGAAAGCCTTCCACAAGAGGTGACGATGGCTGGGGCTTGACTCATAAGAAACTAGTAATGCGAAATAGAGCATTTACAGAACTGAGAAGACCAAGGTCAAAGGCTACAATGCCGCTGGTAAAGACAAAGAGCCATAAGAGAGGAAGGGGTTTTTCCTACACCCCTGCCACCCTGCTCCCTCATCTCCTGCCATAGGATAAAATGTGAGCTCCCCAGAAACTTCGACTTCCCAGCATCACAAACCAAGAGAATTTTTAATTAGGTCAGGTCTAGGATGCCAGATATGATGGCAAAGTATTGTTCAGTAGAAAGGCAGATCTTGTGTAGCAAGAAGAAAGGCCTGGTTGCCTATGGTCTGCATTCTTTGCAGATTAGCTGGGAAGTGTTTCTCTGGGGTATTCCTTCCTAGGACTCCTGCTTGCAAACTCCCTTTCTGTAGTGTTGCTGATGGCCGTGACAGAAGATGAATCGGGTAATATGAATTATGCACAAGGATTTATGACTTCTGTCTGAACCCGAGTTATCCGGAAGAGCAGCCAGAGATCTTAACTGGGGAGCCAGCTCTTCAGTTCCAGGATTGTCTGAATTTTAAGACCAATAGAGAAGTGGAAGGTATGCTAACTGTGGAAATTATATGAGGCATAAGCAAATACATTGTGGAAACTGGGATAGTGACGTCACAGATGGGGAATGGCCAGCTTGTTGGTCATAGGGAAGCCAAACGTGGAAGACAGAGTGGAGGTGGGTCTCGAGGATGTAACGCCTAATGACTGCACCAGATGCAAAGGTTTGCAGAAGATAGGACATTTCGAGTAATATTAGGTCCTTGAACAAGGAAACAAGGAGGCAACTAGATGCCAGCTTAGCCTTAAGCTGTGTACAGAAAAGCAGAGGGGTAGACAGAGAGACAAGAATGAAGAACTTGTGGATTTCAGAAGACAGATTTTCCTAAAGGAAACACTCAAAGAAGGAACCAGCAAGAGAAAGGCACACAGTTCTGTGCTATACCGGGGAACTGCTGACCCCGTGCAGGGACTCTCTTTGTGAAACATAAACAACAGCTAGATTGTTTGAGATGAACAGCTATTTCCAAAGAGCTGTAAGAGACAGTCCCGAGTAGGGTGTTAGGACTGTTGAGAGATGCAGCTTTCTGGAGATGCTTGGCAGTTTAGCCGCAAGTGCAATCTGTGAGTACGGTTACGTAGAGAAGCGAAAGCGCCAGTAGACAGAACTGTCCAGCGAGAGAGGGTGTGGCTGGAGAGCCATGGTCCCTGCTGAGACTGGACCCCAAGTACTCTCCTCAGGCAGGCCTCCCAGGAGGAGGGAATAATGGGTTATCTGGGAGAAGGCTGGTTGAGCTGTAGGCAGGGTCTCTCCTGTCTGGAGAGATTGCTTTGCTTTCTAACCAACAGAGAGCTCCTGTCCAGGAAGGATGGACAAGCTCTTGTCACAGGGAGTGGGTTGTAAAAGCAAAATCTTATTGCTCGCGTTTTAGGGAAGCAGAACACGTGAAAGATTGTAGAACAAAGGTGCTTTAAACCAGCTCTCCTTTCCCAGTCCTCATCAGGTCCTGGCCAGCCGTAGGGAGAGGAATTAAAGCCCAAGGATCTTTGTTTAGGTCTGAGTAGAGAATGACCTTGGAGAGATGCCCAACCCTGTGGGTTTTGTGTCTGGACAGAGCACATGAAAAATGTACCTCCCTAATCTTGGCACATCCAGGTAAGAACGTGTATCCCCTCCACACATGACTCTGCGTGCCAAGACACACCTTTTCTTTCTGTAATCTCATGACAAGTTTGTAGTCCGTGTTTAGTACTTTTCCCTTTTAAGAAGGGGTTTTAGATTTGGGGAAGATACATCATTTGTTCTGTCTGAGATTGTCTCTGGAGACATTATTTTTTTATTTAACTTTAATTCCTTGGTCGCCCTTATCGCTAGAACAGGAGACAGGGCTTTCATTTACATGAATTAGGTTGATGTACCAATCTCTCTCTTCTCTGGGGTCTTTAAAGAATCTTCCATGATTGGTTGAGCACGAGGAATCTCCCTGTGACAGCTCTATAAAGAAAGACAGACAGTGAAGACAATCTAATAGGCAGTCAGTCGGTGAAGATTTTTGTCTGGAATAAATTTAGCACATCTCATAAAGTTTTTATAGACATTACCTTTCAAATGCTTAGAATATCATTATCTAGTCCAGCATTTCTCTCTTCCTGATTTTTCTTATCCTTGACTGGAAAATGGAAAACAAAATGGAAAAAAGAAATCCCCAAAACCTGGTGCACAATCATTTTTAGAAGGATTTTATGTATCTATTTGAGTTCAGCTGAGCTGTTGGAATGGCTGGCTTTTCGCTGTCTTCCACTGCTTTGTGTGTTCTTTCCCCCTATGGGACTTAATTAGAATCTTCCACAGAGTCCGACAATTAGTGGGCGCTGCAATGGAATTTGTTGCAACTTCATCTTTATGTAACTTCAGTATGAAAGCCTCAGCAAGGTTTCGGTGATTGTGAGTCACGACTGAAGAGAAACGAGATCATGATAGAAATAAAATATTGAATCATTTCAGTGGACAGATAAGAAAGGGACCATGAGCCTGTCCATAGGAAACTAAAATGGAATTACTTAAAAATTCACATTGTAAAAGTGAACAACAACAAAACAAAACAAAACAAAAGCACTGCATGCTTAACAATTCTATATAATGGTTTATCTAGATGCTTCCCAAAGTTCCCCTTCTTTGGATTTCTTGTAAAATCTGCCCTTTTGGGTTTCTTCTCCCCTCCCTTTTGTCTGCTATGGGAAGAAGTCTGCACGACTCCATTGGAAGCCAAGCTTATGAGGCAGCTACAGAGGAAATATGTATGTGCCAGGTAAAAATGTATTCATCTCTTTCCACATGGATGCTGCTTGATGAGCCCTACTCAATGCCCCTGGGTCTGAGGATTTGGGGAACTGCACCGTGTGTTTTATTGTTTAATGGGATTGTGCGTCCTCAGTGAAGCTCCCGCAAGCTCAGTCTTGCTCAACACCCTGGTGGGGAAAAGTTCACCATCTTCTGCATTTTCTAGACAAATCTGGAGTGGAGGGGGAGGTAAAGGGATTAGGAGAGAATTAACCTGAACACTCATCCCCAGATCTTTGTATGTGGAACACTCTGGTGTCTGCTGGTTGCAAAGACAGACCAGGGAGAAGATGATGTGTTTGGTTCTTTTTGTTTTTCCTTCCAGAGAGAAGAAGCAAGTTGGAATGAAGCCAAGGGATTTTTGAGGTCGCTAGCACGTTTGCTCTCTAATAAGGAGAAACAAGTATTCAAAGATTGGAAACACATTTTTGACAGAAACTCCTCGTGTCTCAGAAAACACACAAACAGAGACTATAAGCCCCAGCCCCATGACTTTGCTTCCCTTTGCTCCCTGGCTGATGATTCGCTGAACGGAAGACAAAAGGAACACAGAGCAGGGCTGGATAGTCCCAGGAAGTGGTTCTCGGTGCCCGGGGCATCCATGCAGGTCTGGGGTATTAAGTTCGGCTATCTCTGGTGCTTCCCAGGCTTCAGATGGGCAGAGAACACCAGCTGGATGCTTTAGACAAGGCGTCTCATTCTGGAAACTGAGTGATAACAGAGAAAGAGCAAGCGTTAGTCTGGGAGGCCGACATTGCGGGCTTTCCTAAGAGCAACACCACCGGTTCATGACAGGATCACTGGCAAGCGAAATTAGTTAGCCTGGTTTTGCCCATCCCTGTTCTGTGAATGGTATATAGTAACCCCCAGCGCTTACTACCAGCATGTGGCATATACTAGGTAGTTCAGGAACTCTGCTGCCTTAGAGTGGTCTTAAAAGTGCTCTCTAGCTGGGCGGTGGTGGCACATGCCTTTAATCCCAGCACTCGGGAGGCAGAGGCAGGCGGATCTTTGTGAGTTCGAGACCAGCCTGGTCTACAAGAGCGAGTTCCAGGACAGGCTCCAAAGCCACAGAGAAACCCTGTCTCGAAAAAAAAAAAAAGTGCTCTCTAATCTGGTGAGGCACACGACTGAAGGCTTTCTTTCTGGACTACGCTTGGTTCCCTGGCTGAGAACTAGTACTCAAAGCAGGAAGAAGCGCCAATAGTGTTATGTCCCTTTGCAGGGCTGTCCTAATTTACCACAGCAGCCTGCAAACTTCTCCAGAGGTGTATGGACCCTATCAGAGGTGCAGAGAAGGACAATGCGCAGTCATATTTTATTGTCTTTGAGACACATCCTTCCACTAAGATATTTGGAATCAGGAATCTCCTATTGTTAATGGCTGTTAACTGCTTTGAAAGCTGCTTTTTTTTTGGTTGGGTCGGGGGATCAGTTTCATTGCATTGATATACAAATTAATGATGTATCTTATGATTTGTGATGTCTAACATCCCATAAACTATGGTTTTCATGATGGAAAATACTGTGACATCAAAAACCTCCAAGTCCAAACGTGAAGAACTTAAGGCAAGTTCTTCTAGACTCTTTTAGCACATAAACTACTTAATCAATCTTTAAAAATGCAATGGTAAGGTGTGTGTGTGTGTGCGTGTGTGTGTGTGTGTGTGTGTGTGTGCGTGTGTGTGTGTGTATGTGTGTGTGCGTGTGTGTGTGTGTGCGTGCACTTACCCATAGAAACATATATGAAGGTCAGAGTAGACTTTGGGTGTCTTCCTCTACGCCACTCCACCTTCTTTTTTAGATGGGGTATCTCATTAAATCTAGGGTTTGTTGTTTCAATCATACTGGTTGACCAGAGAGCCCCTGGGATCTACTGGTTTCTGTTTTCCAGTCCTGGAGTTCCAGGTGTGTACCACTTTGCCTAAGTTATTTACCTGGGTATTGGGGATCCTCATGATTCCATAGCAAAACTTGATTCGCTGAACTATCTCTCTAGGTCAATGTCTAGTCTACTTTAGAAATATGTATAGAATGAAGGAGTTTTTTTTAATGTTAACATATTTTATTTATTTTTTAATTTTAAATTTTTATTCATTTTAACATACCAACCACACAGTTCTTCTCCCTCTTCTCCCCCCCTCCCCCTTATATTTGACATACAAAATTGTAGGCTTTCATATGGCTTTTTATACACCGTTTGTTTTGGCTAATTGTTGTCTCCAAACCCCCTCATTTCCCAAAACTCTATCCTTTTTTAAATCTTTCTATCCCCAGTACTTCCAACCTCTTACCTTAATATTGCCTGATTCTACTGTACTCCCTCTCAGAAGGCTCCCCTGCCTCCACCACGCAACAGTGGCCCCATCAAGCTTCCTGACATTTTCAAGTATTCCAAATTAAACTCAAATCAAATAAATTAAAACTGGGATCCACAAATGAGGGACAAAATTAAGTGACTGTCTTTCTGGATCTGGATTACCTTGTTCAGTGTAATCCTCTTGCCCCCTGTCTTTCTGGATCTGGGATATTCAGTTCAGAGTAATCCCCCTGCTCCCTGTCTTTCTGGATCTGGGATACTCAGTTCAGAGTAATGCCCCACCCCCTGTCCTTCTGGATCTGGGATACTCAGTTCAGAGTCATCCTCCTGCCCCCTGTCTTTCTGGATCTGGGATATTCAGTTCAGAGTAATCCCCCTGCTCCCTGTCTTTCTGGATCTGGGATACTCAGTTCAGAGTAATCCCCCTGCTCCCTGTCTTTCTGGATCTGGGATACTCAGTTCAGAGTAATGCCCCACCCCCTGTCTTTCTGGATCTGGTTACTTAATTCAGAGGAATCTGCCTGCCCCCTGCCTTTCTGGATCTAGGATACTCAGTTCAGAGGTTCTGATGTTGAAATGCATGGAGAGAGGCTAATGGAGGATATGGGTGGTTGCAGAGATTTGTGTAGATTCATCTCATCCTGATATCCTGTCTCCCTCCACCTCCTGACTCTTCCTGGTACAGAAATGGCACTTGTCTGTGGGAATATTTATGCTCTGCTTTTTAGTAGTAAATTGGAAGTCAGTGAGCCCTCCGCTTCTCTGTTTTTCCTCAGTTAACTTCAGTTCAGAATAGTCAGTATGACAGGGTGGTAAATATTGGGGTAGTGTGTTCTGACTTCTGTTTAGTTATTCTGAGTCTTATGCATTCCTTCACATGGAGAAACTCCTTCTATTAAGCGTTAAACGTTTTCTTGTGGTTTATCCACTGGACTCTTTCTCTGAGGCCCTGATTGAGGTCACTCCTTCAGGAAATTCCAGGACTTTCTCTGAATCCCATTGGCTCCGGGGTCCCAAGTCCTGTTTTTGGCATTTCCATTTTATGCGTCAATCTTTCTGGTTGTGATCCTTAATCAATATAACTTCCCTCCTGAATCCCTCCCCTCCCCTGCTTGTCGGAGCAGGTGAATAGAGCCTTCATCATCTCAGCCTTCTAACCTAACCATGCCTTGGCAACCTTTGCAGGAAAATTAATGTCATCTGCTTCCTGGCAGTTGCAAGCCAGATGGGACCAAGTTCATGTTTGGCTTTCACCAGTTCACCCTGCCGTCAGCTCTTGAGGTATGAAATGGCAGCGTAATAACAACAAGATAGCTCACGCCATGGTTGACTGTTTTCATGATCAGGTGATTTTTATATGTCCAGCAGTGTCCAATAGCGCACAGAAGCTAGTCTTCCTCCTCTAATGACCAGCAGGTACCTGAAGAGATGCTGCAACACACCCAGATGAACTTACAACGACATTTCCATGCTCCTTGAAACATCCAGCATCTTTCCCAAGATTTGAAAGAGAGTAAAGTCTTCAAGCTCAAGGTATCCATTGTATCTCAGGAATTCAGGGATTGCCTCTAGACCAGTGCCACACTGGATCTTTTTTGGGGAGAATTGAGAAAAGTCACTGACATCATTTTCTATGAGGTTCAGTTCTCTGGAGGAGCATGTTGGGAAAGGCTGTCAGAGAATAGATTTCCATAATTCACAGAGTTGAGTTTGTATTTGAAAGCTATTTGATTTAAAAGAACACTTGTGACTCAAAGGGGGAATGTAGCTAATACACACATTCTAAATATAGCACACTTGCAAGATATTCTGAAGACTCAAAACTCCAAGAGGATTCTCCTGGTGTTTATGAATACCCTCCGTAGACCTGGGACTGAAACCTATTTCCCAACTAATAATTCTCATCTTTATATTATTGAACCTGGATGCTGACCAGAGGCTTCTCTCACAGATGGTACCAAACAAGAATGTTGAGGCGTGTATTTTAGAAGTCACTGGGGAGTTTCGTTCAGAGTTTTAGCCGATCTCATTGTCACTGGACTCTTGTTATTAAAAACTGAAAGCAAACTTTTGGTTCGTGAAAACAATAGAGTCATGTGTGGGCAGGAATCTGGGATAATATTGTCACATGAAATCTTTCACTGTCTCTCTGACAAGAGAAGAATTGGTAGGAGATGAGATGAGGGGATATTTTCCAAGTTCATTTCCACGATGAGGATGTAAAATTCTAAAGTGCGTGGAGAGAGCCGGGATATCTCATGATTATAGTCACTCTACTAGAGAGGCAGTAGCAGGAAGATTTTAGGTTTGAGGCCAGGCTGGGGTACCTCTGAAGACCCTAGCTCAGAAAACCCAGTTATCCAACCAACCAAGGAAACAACCAAAGTGGGGCTGATGTTTTGAGTGGTAGTGCAGGACTGGGGAAAGGCTCACTGCTGAGTCTTTCACTGCTGAGACTGGTGGGAGAGGGTACCTGGAGTAGTTTCTCCTGGGAACGCCCAAGCTGGTAGAGTAGACGGAAGAAGAGTTAAGAAATTCCAAGAGAAGGTAGCCAGGTTTCCACAAGGCGATCTCACGGTTTTAGGAGACAGAAGAGGACACACTAGGATTCTAAAGGAGCTGCCGGTTAGAACGGGCTGACATGTCTGAGCAGATGTTTTCAACAGTTTGGGAACGCTAGCTGTCAGGCTGCCCTATTGCAGACTTGTTTTTGATTCTTCTGGGCAGGTACAGGGAGAACAAAGATGAATGGGACCTGTTAGCAAGCACGGCAGCTGGAATCCATTATCACCAAGTCCCCCTTCCGATCACGAGACCTTCACAAGGTGTGCTAGTTTAAGCTCCTGGATCTGGGGAGTAACAGAAGCTTAATTAGAGCTCAGAAACGGCCTTTCTACCGACTGCAGTCCTGCAATGAACCCCTTCCAATGAGCAGCAGTACTTGACCACTTAGCCATCTAAAAATTACCATCATGACAATGTTTAGTAATGCATATACTTATATTAAGGATTTTTTTTATAGACACTTATCTTCATTTTAAGGATTCAATTTGAAATAGCAATGAAAAGAAAAGAAAAAGAAAAAAGCAGACAGATGTCATATACATAGATTCTGGGAAGAAAACATCCCCACAGCCTGCAATTGGATAGTGATTGTCAGGTTATCATTTTCCAAAATAGGACAATTGACTCTTCACATTTGTTGGTGGGGGAGATGGGGGTAGAAAGAGCTAGCATGGGAATTGTGTGTCCAAATCATAGCTCTCTGTGTGTTGTCGAGCACTGTGAAAGAACACTGGAGGTTCTTTAAGTGTGCAGGCGCGCTCCTCACGGCGTTCTCGTGGCTGCTCTCCTGGTAGCATAGTTCACATTGCTCAGCCCATCACGACAAGGGTGATGAGGAGATTTTAAATCACATTCCTGGTAAATTTGCAAAGCAGGCTATAAAACACAGCATTTTCTAAATCTTCCCAGTTGTTTGTGGGTACACACCCGTTCTACTGCTTCGTTACCCCGTCCCGCTCCCAGCTCCACTGCAGCGACGTCACTGACTGGGAGAAGGTCTGTGCCGGATAAAATGCCAGTGTTGTGGGGGTCTTTTCCGCACTGACTCGTAAGCAGCTTTCGGATGGTGTTCTGGAAAGGGAGCCTGACACCTAGTATGAATGAATCTGCTCCTCTGCCACCTAATGAGACAGTTTAGGAGGGACGGGTGTCAGCACAAGAGGCAAGACTCAGTGATGACAACGGTATCAGTCAAGGTCAGCCCTGGAGTCAGGCTGCACCCTCTTGCTGTGAGGCTGTGATCACAAGGCTGTCCTAATGAGTGAAGAGGTTAAAAAAAAAATACCCCATCAATCCTTGGCTCAGATCTCACAGGAAAATGGCTTCCTCTGTGGGGATCCGCGCCCGCTATTCGCCATTACAAGATGGTGCCCATATCCTGTGTTCCCGAGTAATAAACAGGTGCATTGCGCATATGCGAAGGGTTTTTCCACCTCATCCCATCCCGCCTATCCCATGGTGTCATCTCGTGTGATGGGTTGCAGCCAACCAGGGGCTGACACGTCCTAGGCGAGGAGAAGCCTCTATTTAAGGGAAGGGTTTCCCCGCCTCTGGGTCTTTGCTCTGGAAGCTTATGCTCTCCCTCTCAAGAAGCATCTGCAGAAGGATCCTTGTGTGCCGCGTCGTTCTTGCTGGCGAGACGGTCGCGCAGGACATTCCTCTAGTTGCCTGTGTTAGCCTCTTCTGGGGGGACAGGCTGACTGAGAAGCTTTGAGACGCGGATGTCAGAATTACAGTCATGGGCTCACTCCTTACAGGTAGCCTGACCCCAGTCCTGATGAAAGCTTTGCCCATCCTTAACCAGAGAGGCTGCTCCTTCCAACCAACAGGGGTGAATGCAGAGACTCGTGGCTTCTCAAAAAGCTGAGGTTACTTTGTGAGCTCAGTCCTCAGTGTGACGTTTACACCACCACACGGAAGGCTCAAGAACATTGGAGAAGAAGTACAAGGAAGTATCTAAGAATGTGAAGACAGTGTGAGGGTTGTAAAATGCCACCCTCTAGATCAGGCACAAGGAACGCACATCTCTGCTAACTCACGTCTCTGGTCACCTGCACTGAGCCCATACATGGCTGGAAGGGGAAAGGGCCCTTTCTTTCCTTTATGAATGGTCTATTGGATACTGTTAGTTTCTGGGATATCCCCTTGTACCTACATATGGACTATTGAAAGGTCCAATCTTGTCCAGGTCCTATGCAAGTAGATATGTCTGCAGTGAGGTCATGAGTGCCATGACCATGTACTATCCAAACGACAACACTTTATAGCTCACCTCCCCATCCTCTGGCTCTTATGTTCTTTCTGGCCCTTCTTCAGTCTTCTATGCAGGGAGTTGAATAGATGCCCCTCAGGGTCAAGTATTCATAAGTCTCTTATTATCAGCACTTTGACCAGATATGAACCTTCATGTTAACCATCACATACTGTAAAAAAAACAACCCAAAATCTCAAACCAAAAACCAGCATCATTGCCCCAGGCTTGGTACAGCACTCATCCATAGGCATAAAGATTAATATTTAGATAGCAAGTAGACAACATATCCATTTAGCAATAGTAACAATCATACTTCTAAGACCTATGACTTCCCCAGCCATAGATTTTGAGCAGGATTATAGTACTAGGAGTGTATTTCTTCCTGTGAATGTGGCATCAGATCAAATCAGAAGGTGGTTGGTTATTTCTGAAAGCTGTTATTTCCACTACCGCATCACCAGGCCTACAGAATTCCCAGCTAGGAGAGACCGCTGAGGAGTTTTTCCCCTTAGCACCCTGCATTGCATTCTCTGGCACTATGAACACCAGCCATCAGGAAGGAAGCTTTCAACTTCGTTTTGATTTGGTTTCTCTGGATCTCTCCTCTACCTAGTGCATGGTGTCTTCAGCAATAGGGTTTGATCACATAGCTTTGGTGGATAATCCAGAACCCTGGAAACCCCTGGTTTTCTTTTTTTTAATTTATTTTTTTATTAAGATTTTTTTAATACAATCTTTTCTCATTTTACATAGCTATCCCTGTTCCCACTCCCTCCCCTCCTCCCTCTTTACCCTCTCCCCACAATCCCCCCATTCACTCCTCAGAAAGGGTAAGGCTTCCCATGGGGAGTCAACAAACTCTGACCTTTGACTTCAAGGCAAGACCAAGGTCCTCCCCACTAGGCTGAGCAAGATATCCCTCCAAAGAGAATGTGCTCCTAGATGCCAGTTCAAGCACTAGGGATAAATCCTGGTCCCAATGTCAGTGGCCCCACAGACTGCCCAAGTCTCATAACTGCCCCCACATTCAGTGGGCCTAATTTGGTCCTTTGCAGGTTCCCCTGCTCTCAGTCCACCCAGAGTCATTGAGATCTCACTAGCTCAGGTCAGCTGTTTCTGTGGGTATCACCATCATGGTATTGACCCCTTTGTTCACATTATTGCTCCTCCTTCTCTTGGACTGGTCTTGAACACATGGTCAAAGGAGACCACTTCCTAAATATAACATAAGTAGCACAGACACTGAGAGCAACAATTAATAAATTGGACCTCCTGAAACTGAGAAACTCCTATAAGGCAAAAGACACAGTCACTAACACAAAACGGCAGCCTTCAGAATGGGAAAAGATCTTCACTAACTCCCACATCGGACACAGGACTGATCTCCAAAACAAATAAAGAACTCAAGAAACTAGACGTCAAATTATGAAATAATCCAATCAAAAAATGGAGTACAGATAGATCTAAACAGAGGCTTCTCAACAGAAGAAATGCAAATGGCAGAAAGACACTTTAGGAATTGTTTAACATCCTTAGCCATCAAGGAAGTCCAAATCAAAATGACTCTGAGATACCATTTTACACCATTCAGAGTGGCTAAGATAAAAACACCAAAAAAAGATTATGCTGGAGAGGATGTGGAGTAAGGGGAACACTCCTCCAATGCTTTGGAAATCAGCATGGCAGTTTCTCAAAAAATTGGGAATCAATCTACCTCAAGACCCAGCAATACCACTCTTGGGCATATACCCAAGACACACACTAAAACTACAAGGACACTTGCTCAACTGTGTTAATAGAAGCATTATTTGTAATAACCAGAACCTAGAAACAACGTTGGTGCCTCTCAACCGAAGAAGGGATAAAGAAAAGAAAATGTGGTACATTCACACAGTGAAGTACTACTCAGTGGTAAAAAAAAAATGACATTTTGAAATTTGCAGGTAAATGGATGGAACTAGAAAAAAACATCCTGAGTGAGGTAACTCAGACCCAGATAGACAAACATGGTATGTGCTTATTCTGAGTAGATATTAGACATAAAGAATAATCAGCCTATAGTCCATGATCCCAGAGAACTTAACTAACAAAGAGAACCCTAAGAGAAATATACATGGATCGCCCTGGGAAGGGGAAACAGACAAGATCCCCTGAAAAAAATTGGGAGCATAGACAGGAGAGAAGGGAGGATGGGAGGGGGGAAGAAGTGGAGGGAGGAGGACAACATAAGGTAATGGGATGCTCAAGAAGGGGAAAGGACAGAGAGGGAGAGCAAGGAAAGAGATACATTGATTGAGGGAGCCATCGAAGGGCTAGTGAGAAACATGGCACTAGGGAAAATCCCAGGAATCCACAAGGATGACCCCAGCTAATACCCTAAGCAATGGTGGAGAGGGTGCCTGAACTGCCTTTTCCTGTAATCAGATTGACAACTACCTTAATTGGCATCATAGAACTTTCATCCAGCAACTGATGGAAGCAGATGCAGAGATCTACAGTGAAGCACCGGGCCGAGACCCTGGATTTCATAGGCAAAAGCTCAGCATGATGTGAGATGAAAACATACAGCTAATCTGTGTGGCATCTGAGGGGGAAGGCTTCAGAATGAGTCAGGCAGACTACAGAGTTAGCGTGGAAAGTAGCTGTGAGGAATCACCGACATAGCCCTGGTTATGGGTTACAAGTCACTGAAACTCACCATTTATGCTTTCTTCTCCCAAGCACAAATGTGAGCACTGCTGACACACGGTGCCATAGCAGAAAGAATGGGGGAGGGAGGGAATCAACCCACAGCAGAGATGAAGAACACCGAGCTGGTGCTAGCAACCCCTGGCTGAGCGAGACCTTCCAGGTCATCCGTCTTGCCTTTGATTTGTCTGCCTTCTCACTTCAAATAGCTTTCCAGGTTTTTTAGCTGAAACCAATTAAAGAGAGCCAATTGGCAGGGTTAGCACTTGTGGTGTTTATGGTGTGCATTGTATTGATTTACGCCGCTTGGCAGCTCCGGTGGAGAGCAGACTATCTGAGCAGGAAAGGAACGCTCAGACCCGGGAGGCGATAGAGCGCGTGGAATTGTTTTAAGGACAGTAATGGACAATGCCATAAAGAAAACTGCTGATTCTACAAGATCCACCAGCCAAGAATATTCTTTTAAAAAGAAAGTCAAACCAATGGGTATAATGTAGTGACAAGTAACCCTGTTCAGTGCTCCGCATCGTCTGGTGATGTGGGAACCTTTCCACCAAAGTAGCAGGAAGGAGGCACGTGGGAAATCCCTCTTGCCTGGGCTGTAGCCCCTCTGTTGGGAAAAACATAATTTGGTAAGCTTAGGAACATAGATTTCAGGAGAATATTTTGGGGGAATGGTAAGACACATGATTTTTAGATCTTACAACACTACACATGATGGGCTTCCGAGTTAAGCCTGGCAGGAGTGTTTTGGAGATAACTGGAAAATGAGGATAGTGGAGAAAGATACTGGGTGGCTTTCAGGCCCTTTCCTGCCTTCCAGTGGTGCAGGAATACTATTCCCTGTGATGCATTCATTCATATGCCCACCAGCATGAAGTCACTCTGAACTGGCAGTGACAAAGGGGAAGGAACCAGCACGGCATCTGTGAACAAAAGAGAGAACTTGCCACTTTGGAATTTAGCACCAATAAAACTGGGTAACGAGACCCAGGACGAGTCACAGAAACTCTCTTGACAGCTTCTGTGGATTCTTGGAGGCACAAGCTTGACAATCGAAGAAAACAGTGTCAAAGCACACAGATAACTAAGCTGGTTGGAAAGTCGCCCAGGCTGGGTTGTCATGTGAGACTTTTCTACTTTATTCTTAAGTTTCATAAAGACAGCTGGGTTCGGTGCAGCTTTGAGCGTGTGTGATAATAGCAATCATTATCATGATACTATAACTAACTCTTTCATTGCATGCATGTGTGTGTGCATGTTCATGTATGTGGGTGCTTTTATGTGTATGTGGAGACCTGAAGTGGTCATCAGGAGGCTTCCTGCATGGCTCTTTACCTTATTCCCAGAGGCAAAGTCCCTCAACTGAACCTGGAGCTTGCCAACTTAATGAGTCTGTCTAGCCAGCTTGCTCCAGGGAGGCTCCTGTCTCTGTCTTCCCAGCTAAAAGATGGTGGAACAGTTTCCCCAAATGAACTGATTTATTATGGCAGTGACAAGAGGAGGGCCTGAAAGGAAGGAACAATCATTAATCACTTCTAACTAACGTGATCCTGAACGAGAATGTACATATATGCATTTGGCGTTAACTTGATATTAATATTCTTTTTTCCTAAGAGAGGAAACGAGACTCCAATAAGTGCTATGACTCTCCCATAGGTCAGAGAACAGTAGGTCTTGGCTGTAAATAGTAGATTGGCTATTCAAGCCCAGTTTCTCTCTCTTTTTACCCCAAAGACTATTTCTATTATAAAGAAATTTCTCTAACCCAGCCTGTAAAGAATTCAGCTGTCATAATTGCATCTTAACAACATGTAAAGAGGTATACAATTGAAAAACCGACAGCTCTCCACAGAAAGCCACAACTAATCAAATGCAGAGAACAGCTGTTCATGCAGTGTCCGGCCCTAACTAGTAACAGTTACAGTGTAACTCGTGCACTCAAGGCTCGGGGACCATTCTAGAAGAGGTGCCAGAAAAGTTTTAAGAGACAGAGGACTGGGAAGTTTGTTGTGAGCTTGTGTTTTCCACATATGATAGAGAGACTACACCCATTATATATATAAAAAAATGACTACCTAAACAAAATCTAAACAATGACATCATCAATAAGCCTGCTAACATGGAGGGGGGAAATACCACAGGGCACTACCCCTAGACAGAGGACTACAGGCAACCAAGGATTACTACGAGACAAAGAATTAGCTTTCCCTAGAGATGAGCCCCCTAACTGCTATTGAATACGAAGTGGCTACCCCTGAAATCATATACATACAGGTAACACTAAATGAACTCAGCAGGCTATATTCGTCTGCTTATTTATTTGTATATATGTATATAAAATAATTAAGAAAATAGGCCATGAATTTGAGAAAGAGTGATGGAGCATGCATGGCAGGGGTTGGAGTGAGGAGATAGAGATGGAAGGGGTAAATGATGTATATTTAAATTTTGAAAATTACACACAATGCCTCCCACAACTCCTTAAGAACACTGGACAAGTGAAGTTGTAGGCAGTTCTATAACCGGAGTGGCAAATGCCGAGCTCCTTCCTTCCTTATGGGAGCAGAACATTTAGTGGAAGCCGGTACAGAGGCAGGAAACCCGAGCTGCTATGACAAAGTTGCTGGAGGTCGAGGGTGGACAAGTTTGAGAGGAAGACGTTTGAGGAGCTTCCAGTCCCTGCGGCAGTCTTTAGAGTCTGAGTTTGTCCTCTCAGAGCTCCACCTGGTTCTTCTAGAAAGTTCTAGAGAAAATGGCTCCTCTTGGACTTCCTGGAGGAGGAATGGGAAAGTGACCATCTCCAAGTAGGAGAGGATATTAGTAAGAGACAGATTAATTATATGAATAAAATCTAACTTACTTGGATGTTGGCAGAGGCTATCCCCGTGCAAAGGGAGGAAAACAAAACTGTCTTTAGCTTCCCACATGGATTGACAAGTAGAGCACAGAAGATAGGGAAACTATTTTCTATAGTGCTGTAGGGGTGACACACACCTTGTGTTTGTTCAAATCTATAGAATATGTACTTTCAACTTTGTAATAGATATTGCTCATGTGTCATTTGGTGTTTCTCAAGGGGTTTTGATTGTCAGTTGAATGTGTGTGCATGCATGTGTATGTGTGCATGTCTGTGTTTAGGTATGCATGTGTGTATGCATGCATATATGGCAGTAGACTATATGTAATTTGCTAGCCTCCAAGGCAGTTGGACCCTCGAGAGCAGGCTTTGTTTTATTCTTTTCTGTGTAACTTTTGCTGCTCTGGCATGGCTCCACTGCTTACTGTGTGAGTGAATTGGCTGAAGCATTTCTCTTACTTTCTTCTGGGTCCATATTTTGCTTTTCCTATTTTGTCAGGGACCATTC
>JAQHUG010000194.1:1395229-1407689 GCA_028555095.1 Dicrostonyx torquatus | reverse complement strand
TTATGTCCTACTCTGCACACATCTCTGCTCAGATATCACCTTGTTTCTCAATGAAAAGAGGTGATGTTCCAAAGTAAATATCCAGACATATTATAGAGAAGTTACAGATACCTAGAAACAATACATTCTAAACATTCATATTTCAAAGCCCATTATGTTCTGCAGCTTATATAAGTAAATATCACACTTACAAGTCACTGTCCAGTAACTCCAGCTTCAGCTATGTATCAGTTATAAAGAGACCAGTTATTGTTCAAACCCTTGTCCTCTGTTCTGTCTTTGGCTTCTGGCAAGCTGTGCAAATCTGAAGGGATGAACTTGACTTTTCTTAATAAAAGTAAAAGAGGAAAGTTATCTCTGCATGAAGAGGAATCTGCTTTATTTACTTTTTGCTTGCAGCAGGTTTTGAGGGACACTATCCAATTAAACTAATACAAATCATGATTACAGCAGGGCAGGGGAGAGGGACAGCAGGGGTGGGTAGAGGATTGAAGGAATGGAGAGTTGTTTAGCAGACAGTATAAGCTTATTTCCCCTTTAAAGCTTCAGGCTTGCAGAGCTGTAGGCTGGATGGACAGCCAGCCAGATGTTAGCATTTAGATCACATTTCTAGAATGATGTACTGCTTCTCTTACAAGGAGGCAGTAGCATAAGGATGGGGGAAGCAGGAAGGTTTCCATTTCTACACGTCATTCACATCAATAGGTTCATGGGTGGCATCCACAATCTGTGTGCTTTCTGTTAAAGGTTTGGTGATGAAGTTTAGCTATTTTCTTACAAAACTTTGGGGAAAGGACTTCTCAGTGTGTTGAGGGATTTGGGGGTCTTCTGTAGACTTTTAAAGGGTTGGTATCAGATAGCTCTAGAAAAATATTTCTGGTATGATGCACAAAACAGATAAGCTAGAAATATCTGGAAGGCATTTGTAGTCTTTGAGTAATTGATGCTGAATGCAGAGACAAGAGTGGTCTGAACTCAGATGAGTCTGTGCCCAGCAGTGGGTAGGACCATTAACGTAGACAGCAAGAAGAGAGCTTGTGATTTATTCTAGTTGGAATAGTATGTCTCAGAGGACTTTTAAACTAAAATATAAAAATGATTGAGTGAGAGATACAGACCAGACAACTGTGGGACACCTGCTAGAGATACACGTCATTTTCAAAGCAAAGACGAGTGAAACCCAACTTGGCCTGTTGCTCACCTCCCAGCCTTCAGAATGATGGAGTGCTTCTACAGCAATGGTGGACAACTACCAGTGGAAAGAGGCCAGGTGTAGCTACAGTTATGGGCAATCTCCTCTCAAGGAATGATGACTGTGCCCAAGGCCTTTTTTCTTTTCATGAGTGGTCCTTTTCCAAACTTGAGATCATGCTACTTTTCAAGAGCCTCTTGGCTTCCTTCTATAGTTACTGCTAAAACTGCATTGAAATTCTCTATGGTAAGTCCTCACACAAACAGACAAGTTTTCAGAAGTAATGGAGCACCTCTACCATCATCTTAATGACATCTATCTTTTCTAAATAGGTTTTTGACTTATCCACAGGTCAATGCCATGCCTTTCATACAACTTATTTCAAGTCATTGCCAACTCTCCTGAAGTTTCATAGTCCACCGGCTTCCTACTTGATTATTTCTGCTCTCACTGCTTCTGCCCTATCTGGGCTCTCTGTCCTTTGTGTAGATGAAATTTGAAGATGATATTTGCAAAAATATTTAATATCTCTTTCTAACTCATTTTGTAAATCTTATCAAAATATAGGATTAATCTTGAAAAACCAATAGCTTTTCCTTATAATAAAATGACAATCATCGCAGAAGTATTTTCATTAGAAAAAAATTTAAAAATTTAATCATATAGAAATATTGTTTGCCGAAGTTGTTAGTACCACTACATGTAGGCATGGTATCTAATCGACTGTTTTTCTATTTGTTTACACATGAGTGTGCGCATGCACACCCAGAATTTGATCTGGAACCTGGGAATGGGAACATTAAAAATCTTTATGTACGGCATATGTCATAATCACTATTACTCCAGTTGAGAGGAAAATATATGACTGTAAAGCTTTCTTTGTACAGAATCCATCACAAGCAACTTAAAATATCAGTGTTTTTCTGGTCTACTGAAGCTTGAGAAAAACTTAAAGACTCTTTACAATATTTGATACTGCGTGATTTTTATGAAAGTAAAATAAAAAATATCAAAGTCATAATTAGTGTAGCTAGAAAGGGCAAAGAAAATAGGTTGGGTTTAGAGTGGGGGCGACTAACAGAAAGGGTAGGGGCATCTAGTCAGTCTGTAAGAAATGTAGCACTGACTCCTCTGCCCCAGTTGATGACTTTTCAGTCTCCATATAAATAAAACCTTTAAGGTATGAATGCCAGAGCTAGTTCTCCTGTTTAGAAATAGGCAAATGCATTAGCATTACATACATAGTTAACCCGAGACTCAATGCCGAAGACCATCTTATTGATGATAGTTTCCTCCCCTAGAAGAAACGTAGGAGTCAATAAAAGAACTCATCCACAAGAAGAAACCACTTTAAATGTTTTAAGTCTATTATCTTACTTTCCCAAAGGTGTCTTCAAAATCTAAAAGAAAACATTGAAAATTAATATAAGCTAGAGAAAAATGTTGGTATCTATAGAGAGTAGATACTCCCAGCACACAGAAAAATATCAATAAAAGAGTGAGTCATATTTCTGTTTGAACTCAGCTCTGATTCAATACAACTTTGTTTTTTCTAAAGTCGCAATAACATAACTTAAAAAAGTTTCACTAAATATTTATTGTATGCAGTCTAGCAGATGAAAAGAATGTAACTATTATTCTTGTTTGTTTTGAGGTTATTTACTTAGGACTAAGCATCTCATTTTTCTTGTGTACAAAAAGTAATTATGCAGTCAAAAGAAATATAGCTCATATACTTCAAAACGTATGAAAAATGTAAAACTTTATTACACACATTAATTTCTAACCAAGGACATCTCCAGCACCAGTGTAGCTGGGACAAGCCAGATAACTGATGTGTATCTATGTACGTTTCTCCCAAATGGGTTATGTAAAGGCAAATAAACAATTTCTTCTTTTATGTCTGCCTTTGTTTTATAAGTTTTCACTTCCCAATGTAGGCAATACTTTTGTTGATTTTTTTTTTCTTTTCGGTGTGTTTGCGTGTTCATATATTCTCTTTGAGTTAGCCTCGTTAGGACCCATTTCTCGTTTATTGATCCAAACTACTGAGGCTGCATCCACTTCTACATTCATCAAATCTCAGCTTTTGTGAAAACCTACACATCGTCAATAAAATGCATTCACAGTTTCCCCTACTTGGATCGTGCCCATTCTGACCTTCTGGAAATGCCAGCATACTCTTGGCAAGCCGCCTTTAGTGTGAGCCCGGCCTGCTCTGCATGCCTGCATTCTTACGCTCCCTGATCAGTGGCTCCTGGATAACAAGGGCTGGCTCCTTGCTGCTCTAGGCAGGAAGATTTGTGACTCGACTTCTGTTGTCTACTGGCTGGGGCTATCCGACGGTACCATGGACTCTGTGGATTACTTACGGGCTAAAATGGCAGGCGGTGACTAGCATTCCCTTTATAGACAGTAACTCATAGTTGTAAAGCATTTTGTTAAATGAAAGAAAAATAAGTAATACCAAACAGCAAATTTTATTCAGCCAGGGTGACAGGATTAACATTTTCAACTATCTAGTCAGAAGTAATGGAGTCTTCCTCCTGACTGAATGGCAACAAGCTGCCGCTGATCAAAGCACTTAAATTTAAAAATAAGTTAAAAAAAATAAATCTGTGAGAGGAAAGGCCAGCTAGCACATCTGAGAGTTGGTGGAGGTTAGGAAGTGGCTTAGACATAGGATAGATTTCACAAGGAAAAGGCACAAGTAATTTCCTAGACTGTTCACGGGTCCATTTGTTTAAAAATATTCTTTGTGGTTTATTTAACTTTATTTTTTATGTACATTGGTGTGAAGGTGTCAGATTCCCTGACACTGGATCTTCAGACAGTTGTGAACTGCCATGTGGGTGCTGGGAATTGAACCCAGGTCCTCTGGAAGAGCAGTCAGTGCTCTTAACCACTGAGCCATCTCTCCAGCCCTCACCGGTCCATTTTGCTCTAACATTATCTCCTTATATATTTGAGGCAAATGAGACCTGGAGATGTTAGGTAACTTTGTTCATCATTCTAGGTAGTGAGTGACAGGGGAATTCCTGGAATGAGGGCAGATTAATTCTGGACATCATAATCTGAACCCATGTCAGACTGTTACTATGATGAAGTCTGTACAGAAAACACATGAACAAGTGGGTATATATGTCCGTGTGTCTGTGTATGTATGTGTGTATGTTCATATACATGTACAGCTCTTCCTCAGAAGTATGGATTTCTGAAGGCTAGCTCTTATCTTTCCTGTACTTATTATACACTATTTACAAAAAGTAAATACAGTACAGTCATGTGTACATATTAGATAGTAGATGTTTGATAAATTAAATAAATTAACCTGAAGTGTTTGATATCTCATAGCAACAAAGATAATACTTAGAATAACATTGCAGCTACAATGTCTAAAATTCACCATAATTCAGAATAGAAATTAAAACCCTGTTTATTAAGAAGGAAAAGGATTCTCATGTGTATTCCAGGGGGCATACTACCGTTGACCCAGAATATACTAATCTCTAAATCACATAATATTTTTCTGTAGTTCGTAAGGAAATACAAGACAGAAAATGTTTATCAAGCCGTAGAGTGGTACACATTTCAGCCTCCTCTGGTAGGAGGCACATCATCAGCAGGCCCATTTTCCTGGGGCAGGGTCCTGATCACAACACATGAAGGAATTTTTCAGACGTGGGAAAACCATCTTGTTTACTCCAGCAGCTTTCAAGGTTGAAATAAATAGATTCGGCGGGAAAAGCAGGATAAATTGCAGAGGTTATTTTTGAGGTTGCAATTTATGAAATAAGCCAAGCCTTGGGGTCTGAGAAATTATATATATATGTATATATGTATATGTATACATATATATATATAATTTTTCATTGTTTTTAGCACCAATCTCAGTAGCACAATCAAAGGTATATATAAAGATAGATCATGCAACTGTAAAATTGCTGGTGTCAGGGTGGCTGAGTAGCAAGCCAGAACCCTTCACACAGAAATGGGAGTCACCTTAGAAACTTTTCCCTGTAAGATACAGCTTATTGCCAAATACTACACAGGAAGATCAAAACTTTTCTAAGAAATTATACTTCAGCTTTAAAAAAAAAAAACTTAAAACAGGGTCGGAGGACAACACACGCAGGAATGGGAGGCGGAGAGATGCAGTAGACGTTCAGTTCGGCTACAAGTTCCTCACGTCTCAGCTAGAATGATGGGGTCAGCCACATTCAGTCCTGTCTGTCTGTCTGACAACACTTCCCGAAAGGGAACCTGCCCTCCAAAGTCCCAGCAAGAAAGGCCCCTGTCTCTGTTGATCCACCACCCCCCTTCACAAGGGGTCCATCTCCACAACCCACACTTTGGGAACCATGGAGTTAACCACCCAGCAATTTAGGATAAAACTCTGTCCTATTCCCTGTGATCTCCTTGAGGGCAATGTAGCTTCAAATCTCCCCCTGCATGTGCCAGGTATATTGCTACACTTAGAGCTGGGATAGGGGGGAAAGAAAATGGTGAGTTGGAGCCTAGTGCGACCACATAACATGACTGTGTCTCAAGAACAAAACAAACCCCCAATACACTAAGCTTATTTGGTATCCGTTGTCATTGCCTCTCTCCCTAGCTCTCTTTATCTTAGATGCTGTTACCTCCTTAGCTCCCCAGGTGTTAGTATCCCATAAGAACAGAAGATGTGAAGTCTCTTCATCTTTGGTCCGAGCCTAACAAATATAACTAAATTTCAAGACAGCTCCTCACTTGCTAAATATGAGGATTTGGGCAGAGTTTGTGGCTCTATTTGTATCCGTCTGGTCAGAGATGGAAGGCGGATAGACCTGCAATTCGCATCCTGAGAAATGCCTAAAGAGCTGTTTCAGCGCGTGACAGACATGTTCTGTAGACCTCACACGATGTCCCTCTGATTGCTGCTAAGGGGGCAGGTTCAGTACCTTTGATTGTGCTGCTGAGATTGGTGCTAGAGACAATGAAAGAACCGGGACTGTGTATCCTACACTTGCCCAGCTCAGATTTCACTCGTTTATGCTCTCTTTCATATGAATTTCGTGCACCCAAAGGTTCCCTTCACTGGCGGTGCGTCAGGCCTTATTTTTGACTGTGTTAAGGAATTGTCATTGTATCTGAGACGCCCACTGTTAAGAATCACAAGAACTTGGTCTTAGGGTCATGGTATTGTAGAGAAGTTAACGAATTCCAGAGAGCCCTGGAAATCGTGAGCAACCCAGGAGGTGGTGGGTATTGTTCTAGAGCGAGACAGAGACAGCAGCAGCGATATATCAAAACCCAAAGGCTGGCAATAGACCCAGGGAAACCATGTACGTGTGTAACCACAGAACCGAAGGATGCAAGAGCGGGCACGAGACGACTATGAACACGGAAGACAGATCTGAGAAGGCAAGGGGAGTGCGCAATCTTTTCGCAGTTCAGGGCAGGCTCTGAGAAACAGCTCCCTGCTCCCCTGTGGGACCTCCTCCTGCCCAGAAACAGGGCAGGGGGAGATGGATGCACAGAGCAGTTGGCCTCCTGCCTGGAGCTTCATTCCTTGAACCACACTCCCTTTCCTCCCCTTTGGCTTATCTTCAAACACCAGAGAAAATGGAGTGGTTGAGGGCTTTCCTAAACACAGCCTCTCAGAAGTTGGTGTTTTTTTGAGGCGTGTTTTTCTTTGAGCTTTGCTGTTAAGGAGCCCTGTGAAACAGCATTTCTAAACTCCAGACGGCCTGTACTTTTAAAAAATTTCGACTTAGAACTTTTTTTAAAAAATTCTTTGAGTATATGTTGGCTTATTATGAATCCTGAGAAAAATATTACTTAGCTCTTCGGAAGAGCAGGGAGAAGGGGGCTTTGTTTTCTTTCAGCTTAAGGAAGTTTTCAGACTTAGGGGAATGAAGTGTATTACCCGAGAGAGTGGAGTTAAGTCAACCCCCCTTACTTGGTGTAAAGGAGGGGAAAGGGAGAAGGGTTTTCTTCTTTTTAAAAGGCACATTTTTATTTTTTCTTTCCTTGAGCTTCATGTTTAGGTCTTCCTCAACCAACCTATTCTCACGAAACTCATTTTCCAATTTTTTTTTAAAAAAAAAGAGGAGAAAATCACAGAGGGATTTCAGCCTTAATTTTTAATTTCCTGTTTTTTTTGTCAGTTTACGTCACAGCATGAATTTTCTTTCTATGCAGGAGAAGGTTTTGAGTAATTAATGTTGCTCTTCTCTGCGCCTCCCAGAGGGAGACCAAGCCATCAACACCTGCTTCTGTTTATTTTTTTGGTTTTTCGAGACAGGGTTTCTCTGTGGCTTTGGAGCCTACTCTGGAACTAGCCCTTGTAGACCAGGCTGGTCTCCAACTCACAAAGATCCACCTGCCTCTGCCTCCCGAGTGCTGGGATTAAAGGCGTGCGCCACCACCGCCCGGCCAACACCTACTTCTTAAACCCAGAGGAAAAGAGGAGAGCTTTGGGGATACAGAATGAACTGTACCTGTGAGGGGCTGGGGGCTTGGGTTGGGTTTTATAGGTAGTTCACCATCCTGACTACCTAGAAATTAGATAGTGCACCCCAGCCAGCGCTGGGGATGTGGATAAGCAGATTTCTCTCTATTAACACGCAGCGAGACTTCTACATATGGGGCATGCTTTCTTTCTAGTCCTCATTCACCTGTGCTTTATAAACCGAGTGTGCAGCAGTACACTTCCAAGTTGCATCTGATGCACTTCGCATCTTTCTCTTCTTGTCTCTGGTTTGAGACAGAGGCCAGGCCAGGCCACGTGTTGATCCAGCCCAGGATCCTCAAACATTTGTAAAATGTCTTTAAATGAAAGAGGAGTATACTGGATAACATGGTAAATCCTGTCCGTAATCCTCAGCCTTACAAGGAGACAAAGGAGCCCGACATTCCCTAATATAGCTGCAATAAAGATGGGATGAGGATTCTGGAAGCGCACGTTAAATAATTGTCCAAAGGGGCTTATGCAAGAAAGGCTTTGTCCCAAAATACTGGCAAAGAGGTCACCCTGAAGCAATGGGGCAAATTAACATGCAGGCATCTCAAGACTCGGGGTTGGTTGCACGTGTGTGCTTGTGTGCATGTGCGTGCATGAGCATTCACATGCACGTGCATGTGTGCACTCATGTGTACACACATATGTGCACACACACACACACAGGCTCAGAGAAATACATTCCTCCTGCTCACTGAAAGGTTAACACTAAAAGTCCCTCTTAGGGTTGAACCTTGCCAGATTTCAAACATATTCCTGCAAATGGGTTCCCCCTGCTCGGAGGAGCGGGGCTGCTTTCTGATCCAGATAATGAGTCCATTCACATGAAAAGATGCCGCTTTCAATGACATGATTAATTTCGGAAATACCTGGCATGTGAATGAAGCTGAGACTTCAAGAGAAGACTTACGATGAGAAAGATAATTAGGCAAATGTCAAGAGTCAGTGTTCTGCTTGGTGACAGGGGCCAGCCTGTCTTGGTTTTCATACATTCATTCCCGTCGGAAATGAAAGGCCTTTGTGAGGAGCTAAGGATGAGCAACCTACGGTTACATCTGAGCTTTCTTCTGCTCAGGCTTTTCTTGTTTTCTCTCCGTCACAGCCAGTGGCAAGCCAGTGGCAAGCCAGTGCCCATCTCGCGCGGCTTCTCCAAGCCCCAGACAAAGCAGTCCTTGTTTGTCACGATAGCTGAAAAATGAAAATTTATCTTGCCTTACCAGTCATCTGTTCAACGTGACCCTTGTTTTGAGTCCTTTAAAAATCCTGTTGGTTGCTTCTCCCCTCTAAAAAGAGGAAACACAAGAGGAAAGTCAGTCAAATGCACCTTAGTGTTTCTCAGAAAGGACTGGAAGGCAGTCAGCTCCTTTTTTCTCCAGTCATGCCTTCACTTTTTACTTCTTATTTTACAACACTCATTTAGGATGTGTCATGTGAACACCATGGCGTTCCTTCAGAGGACAGAGGACAGCTGGAGCGTCAGTTCTTCCCTTCCACCACGTGGATCCCAGAAATGGAACTCAGGTCACCAAACTTGAGAGCCAATGTCTAAACCTCCTGTGCCATATTGCTGGTTCCTTTTGTTTTATTATATCTTTAACATTATTGTTCTTGGCCTTGGTGAATTGGAGGATGCCCATGACTTTAGATTAGTGGTCATCTGGTGGAGATGACAATAGCAGGGGACTCCCAGTGGGCCAAGGAAGTGTTTCTCCCTTTTAGAAATAAGGAGTGTTTAGCAGTACGTGATTAGAAGCTGCCATTTTTTTTTCCTCCCTGACAGTCCATTTTAACTCTTTTTCAGAAGACTTTAAAATAGCAAGAACAACAACAAAAGACTTACAAGCACTCACATCTGCATACTTGTGGATGCTGGATGGGTAGAAGGACTTCTGAGCAAGGATGCAACCCAGCCTCTCCACTGTCTCACTTCCTCCTGCTTTCCTCTTGCCTGGAGGGGGAAGGTAGCTGTTCTGTGAAGCCATCTTCAGGCAATGGAACTCTGTAAAGAAAAGAGAGCATGACCGGAGAAAGACAATCACTAACTCTGCATGCCAATGGAAGTGTTGATTTGATACCAGTGAATTGGCAGCTGCGGCATGAACCAACTGTGTCAGCTCCAGAAAAGTTGGCTGACACCCTACCTCTGAATATGGCTTTATTTGGAGTGAGGTTCACCATAGATGTGTTTAGTTGGAACTAGACCGTGCTGGACTAAGATAGCCCTGAATTTGCCATCCCATCATGAGGAGACAGTGTGCAGACACACAGATGGGGAGCATTATGTGACGGCAGAGATGAGAAACACACAGCTGCAAGGGGAGGTAGATGGCAGACAAAGTCAGAAGGGGGCGCTCCCTGCTCCCACCCTGCCTGTTTGGGCTAGAGGGAGAGCAGAATCATATGATGATCCTCTTGCTTCGTGTCTAAAAATCTCAGAGCTTTGGCATAATCAACTCTTAAGCTGCCCAGTTCATACTTTGTAGTAATGGCCCTATGAAATTAATAGGATGGTCATGCACTGTAACATTGCAACCTATAAACTAGAGATTATGCCTTTTCCTCCATCCTAAACCCTCGCAGTCTTAGCCCAATTCCATTGCAACATATTTACTAAGAAGCACTGTCACCCATCACACATGTTGACATGGAATCTCATGTCTCCTGCATATGGAAACTCTGCTTTGAAATAGCCTGCTGAGTGTGAACTCACTCCAAACACACACAACTGCTCATCAAAGATCAGGGCACAATGACAAGGAGATGCTCTGGGTACGTCAGGCGACACTGTGTATCCAGTGCTCGGTGCCAGTCCCATTCACCTGTAACATAAACATTTAAAGAAAAGACTGATAGAAACAACTTACCCAAACTCAACCCACTTCACCCCTTTGAAAAAGAAGGGAGAGATTCACAGCAAACACTCAAGGTTCTCTAATTGCAGAGCCGGAAAGAATTAAAATTATCCATGTGTGGGAACTTCTACAGAAAAGGAGGCAATTCTATCTTTTCAGTATCATTTTAAAAGGCTATAAAATCAGAAGAGGACAGTGCAATTAGTACTACATTAGGAAATACTATGAATAGTAACTGTAACTCGAATGGTTACGTTTATTCAAAATTCAAACCCTTGTTTTAGAAATTCCACTGCTTATTCGCCGGCTGTGCAGATGACAATTAACAATGAAAACAAACAGATTCATGCTTGTTTGTGTTATTATATATTATACGACTTTTAAATTGCATTTATATTCATTTGTATGACACAATGTAAGTTAAGTACACTCCTTTTGGTTTTGAATCTTCGACACTATTCAAATCATTTGCCTTGATAACAAAGTTTACAATGGAAAGAAGCCTTTTGGTTTGGGGACGAGAACATTGCATGCGTTGGAGGTGGTCCCCCATGCAAACACAGTGTGATCACGTTCTCATATTTGCTTTTAATAATTTGCAAATCCTGAGACACTTAACATTCTATGTTTAAATATTGCCTGAGTACAAAGCATTTGCCTGCTTATGCATAATTCCATCCAGAAATTAATATCTCCTACTTATAAGGCATCAAAAACTAGAAACATTTTCCACCTTTAATGTTATAGGAATTAGCGTAATTTTAAAGCACTCAAGGATATAATTATTTATAGGTACTAAATATTAGCTAGAAGTGTTTGATCAGTGTATATAGAAAGCTGGGGAAATGAAAAGGACTCCTTAAAGTAATAAATAGCTATCTTTATACATCACTTAAAACATAATTAGGTTCTGTGAACATTCCAGATTACAGGAGAATGTGTTCCTGCATTCCTTGGAAATAAAATTTTCACATCAGAACACAGTACTTGAAACTCTTCCTGCGTTTATTTTTAAGTTAAAATGCATGGATGTCTGTTTTGTGAAGGATACAGAAACAAGTGACGTCTTAATATAATAAAAGTGCCGCCAATTGGGCTACAAGTGAACACAATAGTCACAAACCGAACTTGAGTGCAGCACGACAGCCAGCTTTGTGTGAGTGAGTGTGGGTGTATAAAAGTCTCCACTCACTGTGGTAGCTCTCGTGCATGGGTTAAATGAAGTTTGCCATGCTTCTTCTCCTGTTTTTAAAGATGTAATTCATATTTCTTCGGCGATTGGCTGTTTTCCCGGAAGATCTTGTGATCAGTCATATCCCCCCATTTTCTACTGGGTTCTTTCACACGGAAACGGTAAGGCCCAAAGGGTGCTTTTGAATGTGTCTCTAGTCCTTTCTATTCTTAAGTTGCTAATTAGTGCCTTTAAAGCACTCAGCACTGAGAGGGGAGCACGGTAGCAGAGGCGACTATAAAACTGTTTATGCGGAAGGGCATATAAAATAAGAAGGTGTTAAATCCAGTGCAGACCGAGTGCCAGGGCCCCCACCAGTGTTAACTCTATGTTTGCTTGTGCTCATTTGAAGTTCAGATGCCCGAGTTCTGGTGGTGTTGTGGGGCATGCGGTACTTCCAGATGGATTAAAACATGTTGATTTCCAAGCTGTATTTGTCTGAAGAAGTGAGTGAGTCATCAGGGAATAACAAACACTGTTTCTTTTTTAATTTTTAAGAGAGAACATGTATAGACTTAGAAAGCACACCCATCTGTATATACATGCATATACTTTTATATATAGGGATCCTAAAAGACAAGCTAAAATTCTAGTACTTGCTAAATATGTTTAGTGAGCTTTTTATTGTATTTTGATCCACTTATTTAACAGGGGACTAGATCATGAATAGAATTTTGCTTTTT
>JAQHUG010000194.1:1375246-1391211 GCA_028555095.1 Dicrostonyx torquatus | reverse complement strand
CCGTGAGGGACTGGCCCACCAACAGAGATAGTGTGCTCGATCTATTGGGAGCTCATCGAATCCAGCTGGACCAAGACTGAATGAGCATATGACCTAACTGGACCCTATGAATGTGACTGCCAGTGGGGACTGACTGAGAAGCTAATCATTTCTTCCCCAGACACAATAAACAAGTTTTATTGGACACTAGAGGATACAAGGCTTTAGCCAGTGAGGACGGTTTAATTAGCTGAAGTGCATAAGGTCTAAGAACATTGAAAAAAAAAGCCATTCATAACACAAAAATTTTTCTGATTATTGCATCCTTTTCCTCCTTTTGGTTTGTCTTGTCCATGTCTATTGTATTAGTCATTGTTTTATCTTGTAACAGTGTAGTTTATTTTATTATATTCCCTCAGAAGCCTGTTTGTTTTCTAATGAAAGACAAAAAGGAGGTGGTAAAAGGAAAACAATCTTTCAAACTTTCAGTTTCTATCGAAAAGTGAGATTTGTCCACACTTGGTCCGCTTTGGGGTGTGAAATAGTTTCTTATCCCTGAGAGTCAAGGGCCTCTTTCCAGGACTCATGTGTGTTTCCCAGGTTTTAGGGTAACACTAGATTTTCAAATCATGGGACAAAGAGATACGAACATGCTTGTCTGCACATGTTTCACTAGGTTTGTATATAAACTTTATGCATACGTGTTTATGTCCTTTAAGAAATAGTTCCTTTAGGTGCAAATCATAATAAACTATTGATTTCATGAACTCTTTATTATTATACATCTGAATACTTGGACCATTTGTTTAACTGTCTAACCCATACAGTCATTTGAAACAAACCCCTTCTTTGGCATTATAACGTTTGTGATAATAATAAGCAACCTTTTCAAAAAGTGAAATTTGAAATTTGATAATGTAGAATTTTTTACGATATTGTTTAAGTGAAAAGGATACTGACTATATTAAATATGCTTGACTATATTATAGTGTGAAATTGAGTGGTATATTTCATCTACTGGCCTCATTTTGTACCTCTTGAGTAGCTGAATGTTATGCTGTGGACTTTGTCTTACCTCGTTAACAGACTTCAATATGTGCACATATGATTCAGACTACACTTTAAGCTATACTTTTATTGAAGCATTAATTTTGGTTATCTATATTAAGATGTTATGTGATAGATCAAAGCAGTTGAAAGATCACTTTTTCTCTTGGGTGTGTTAAATTTATCCACTAAAAATCTTTTTAGTTCTACAGGTAAAGAAATCACCAAGTAGAGGTGGCGCACACAGTGGCGGAAGGCAATACCTGGCCAGATGATGGGGAAATGCATAACATTATATATGTACATTAAGCTGTGAAAGGTGCTAGCGGTTTAGAAGACACAATGAATTATTGCTTTGCATTTATGATCTATTGCAAAATAGACATAAAAAGTAGACATGTAAGTGAAATGACATCCATAGGAAAAAAAAGCTAATTGAAATTGCATAGAAATCCTATTAATTCTGATCACCAGAAGACTGAATTACTAACATGGAAACGGTTATGAGGTCTCAACCAATTTCATTCACAGTTAATTTAAGTAACGATATTATTCTTATTATGAAAACTCTGTGTTTTCAGATACAAAGCTGGATAAGACAAAGCAAACACGTGCCGGATGCTCAGATCTTTCCTTTCCTCTCCCCAAGGAGAAGATCTGCAGTTACTGCTCACATGAAATAATATGTTAAAGAATGCCCTTCCACCACGTCATTCTGTCTTTTGATTTCCATCCATTTCTCTGTCTTGGTTTGGACTGACAGTGTGATAGGCAGGAACTGCTTTCTGTAGCTAGGACCCCTCTGCCTTATAAGAATGTTGCGACAATACGTGTTTACAAATTGCTTACTTTAAGGTAGACAGGTGAAAGGCAGTATATAAGTGCCAAGTGTTATTATCTGCCTAAATCTAGCTGAGTGAACAAATCTTTTTAATGCCCATTTTAATGGCCCTGTTGTTCCATATGGTGGACTTCAGGTTCATAAAACTTCCGGAGTTAGTGCAGTCCCTGGAGAGAGCCAGATTGCCCAGGTGCACCATATTTTAAACTCAGGATAGAACTGAAAGGCACAGCTTTTCAAAATTCAGCCTCAAGCAACAGACCAGGATGAGAAAATTTCTCGACTCTTTTAGATAACACATGTTTAGTTATTAGTAGGAGAAACCATGATTATCATTTTATGCCATTTGAGTCCAGATAGATTTTGGTATTAGGACATTGCCAAGAGCTAATCTACTCCCGATTTCGGTTACACACATCACTCCGACTTGACTGGGCTCGTAGCTGTCATTGCAGGAGAATGGCATTTCTTAGAAGTTGGGCCTAGTTAGAGAAGCAGATCCCTAGGTGTTTATATACCTGGGGGCTGTATCTTTCTCTGGATTCTTCTTTCATTGCCCTCTCCTTCCTGAATGTTGTGAGCTGAGCGACTCTACCCCACTGCAACCCTCCCTATCACAATGTTCTGCTTCAGCATAGGCCCATGGCAATGGACCCAAGGGTGGGTTTGGAGTGTAAGACATAGGCACCTCTTCTTTGTCACATATAGGACCCACCAATATCTGTCTTTGGCAGCACAGTGCTCTCAGGAGTAATTTTTACGTGGAATTCCACATCTGATCAGTTTTTAAATCCTTTAATATCAACCCAAGAGGCTTTACTCTCCTTAGTCACACACCCCAATTTAAACCTTCATCACTTCTCTTCCAACCCACTACTGAAGCTTCTTAATTCTTTCTCCAGTCCGTTCCCTTATGAATTCAGATCGATTTCTTCTTGAAACTGATCTGCTTATGACTGTCATCAGGTCCGTGGACTGGGATGACATCACAGTTCCTTGGCTGCACTCTCAAAGTTTTCCAGTCTCCTCACCCAGACTTTCAGACTCGTCTGAGAGATACAAGATGAGGGTTGGGTTCCTTTGCTCCGTACTGTGGCCACTGTTTAGAAGTGCACACAGCTGCCACACTTAAGAATAAAACAATATCTTCTTTAAAAATATAGAGAAAGCAACAGAGACTTGCAAAATCCTTCATCCTGCAATGTCTATGTGGAGACATAGCTAATTCTTCTCAGGATCTCTGATTGGCTAAAGACACTTTCTACTTCCTTGATTCTGTGGCCATGCTCTCAAGTCTTTTCCTGTCTTTGTTCAATGCTCCCAGCCACAGCTAGTGTTGCCCATATCTACGAAGAACCCTGAAACATGCCATTGACTCAGCACAGTTTGCTGAGAAACTACATGAGTTCTACTGAGCACCTTGCTAGTTTCACAAGGCTATAATGGTGGTCACCTTCTGAACACATGTTGTTTTGAACTTCAGCGTTTTTTAAAGGTCAGTGGTTATTTTGGAAGGTAAAATTAAACATGATTATGCATTCTATAATTTATTTATTTGTATTTAATGAGCATTGGTGTTTTGCCCATGTGTATAGCTGTGTGAGAGTGTTGGATCCCCTGGAACAGGAGTTACAGACAGTTGTGAGCTGCCATGTGGGTGCTGGGAATTGAATCTGGATCCTCTGGAAGGGCAGTAAGGGCTCTTAACCACTGAGTCATTTCTCCAGGCCCTGACTACACTTTCTTAAGACAAGAAAAAGTAAATGTGAAAGTACACAGCCGTATCACTAAAAGGGGCACAAACAGGGAAATAAAATTACACACACACACACACACACACTCACATTCACATACCTAAAGAAGGTGTTTCATGCCAGATTGTGGTGGTACATGCCTTTAATCCCAGCACTTGGGAGGCAGAAGCAGGCAGATCTCTGTGAGTTCGAGGCCAGCCTGGTCTACAGATAGAGTTCCAGGACAGCCAGGGCTGTTACACAGAGATACTATGTGTTGAAAAACAAACAAATGAAACCAAACAACAGCAGCAAAAAAGGGGCTTCATTTAGAAGTAGGGACAACCAATATAAACCTGAGCTTCTGACGCTAAACTTGAAAGTGAGCCTGGACATAGAAGAAAAGTAGAAGGAAGAGTCTGTGTGGAGGAAATGACCCAGTAGGTAGAGGTAGTTGAGTGCGGAACAAATGTAACTCAGCGTGAAATGAGCCTACAGAAGGCTTTCCAATAAAGCTTTGTTAAAGTTCTGGAAACCAAATAAGCAAGCAAGCTCTCTTAAAATGCCCTGCAAAATCAGAATCTGGAAATCCAGGATGCAAATAATAAGTCCTAGGCAAACGATGATGGTGGTGACAATGAAGGCTTCTGGAAAGCGTTGAGTTCTCATCCATGCTCAGGTTATGAGCAATGAACTTGCCCTGCCTTTGTGTGAGCTCACATAACACAAGGAAGTTAGAATTGTGTGGTACTCATCTGGGGCATAAAATCCCGGAAGAAAGAAACCTCAAGGTATTTTGCCAAGTTATTCTGTGTTAGATTCAGAATTTCGATCAGAGAGTCCAAATCCCGAGTCCCAAGTTTCAGCCACTGTACCTTACAGTGAAGTAAGAAAAAAAAAATACAGCTTCAAGGGTGAAGCGTGTTGGTCACCTAACAGAGGAGAAAGCCTTTTCCAGAAGTTTCGAATATGACTATGAACTACAATAAGGGTTATGGGGGCAAGGAAACTTGACAGAGGTGATGACATGTGCACCATTGGCTAGTTCATTACAAAAAGGAGGAGGCAAGGACTCTGTTCTGAGAATCCTCCCTGCACAATGCTGCCTTCAGCTCAAATTAGTGCTGAATGAGGGGGTGGGATGCAGCAGCCAGGTGATCAAGGGCCCTGCAGCGCAAGATGTGAAACAGCCACGTGGCCTCTTCCTTGCCTCCAGAAGTTTCCCTGTGCTGCACTTAATAATTGCCTCCCATTATAGTCTGGCTGTCCTTCCCAGGGAAATCCACCTGATTGGGATGGATTTGGTGTGGGAATATCTGTTCCAGCCTATTAGCTGGCAGCTTTTCTGAGATTTCCCTGCCTACATCTATTACGGAGATTGGGTAATAATTCAGCCTGGGTCCTGGTTGGCCTCTTAGTTTTGGAATTACAATAATTAGTGCTGATTTCAGCCTCACTGTTAGGATTTTGTTTTCAGCTCATCCTTGGTCCTTCTTGGCAGCAGAAGCAGAAACACCTTTTTTTTTGGGACATGTAACCACATCTATCATCAGGGCTTCTCAGTGCATTTTTCAAAGTAGTTCAAAGGGTGGAGGCTCATCTTTCATGCTGAACTTGTGTTTCTGGCTAGACTTGTAGCTTCAGCCATTCCCAAACAGAAGATCTTCAAACAAAATGGCAGAGTCTGAAGTGGGGTGTCCTGGGGTCCCCAGGCCAGGCTTGTAGGCTGAGGGTCCGCTCTCAATCACCACGCTAATGTCAAAGAATGGGCAGGAAATCAGAGATGGCTAGTGCTACATATTTCATCTCACTGTCGGAAGCAGGAGAACATGGAAAAAGCTGTCATTTCTCTTGGCAGAGAACTGACATTTCTTTCGTCTGGTACTAGCTTGCCCAGCTCTGGTCACCATCAAAACAATTGAAACATGGTACTTTGGTCCTGAGTTACTATCTCCTCCATTACTGAGAGCATCATGGTTTTAGTATTAGTGTAGGCTAGTTTTCTAAGCAGTTTATCTTCAGCAATCATTTAATATCTGCAATCGTCTCATAAAGAGGTAAATATTTTCGGTAAACCCATTAGTAGAAATATAAAGCAAGACTTAATCTAAATATCTACCCACAGTGATGTGGTCAGTGAGCTGGGACTCACATGCTCACCATTAGTGCGCTCTGCTCATTGTTTATTCATTGCTGTATGTGCGTGCATACGTGTGTGTCTGCGCACACATGCGTGAACCTGGAAGCCAAAGGTCAATGTTCGGTATCGTTCTCTGTTTCTCTTTATTTTATTTTTGGAGACAGTGTCTCTCACTGAACCTGGAACTCACCAATTAGGCAAGACTAGGTGGCTAGCCAGCTACAGTGTGGGAAATTGAGGGAATCTAAGTGAATGTTTATTATTGACACAAGAACAGCCATTAGCCTCAGACTCATAGAAATGGCAAAGCCTTCTTCTTGTCAAAGAATGCATGTTATTATGGATTGATTTTATTTCAAACCAGGAGATGTAGAAACTGTCAACCATAACTTCTTCCTGGATGACTGCAATCTGTGGTTGTTCCACAGGTGTTTTATGCCTGTGTTCTGTCTTTGTCATTGTCCGAGTTAGGCTTCCAGGACCCAGACCAGTAGACCACAGAGACCCTCTGCCTCTACCCTCTTGTGTTAGGATTACAGGTGCTCCAAGGAGACTTTTTTAACTGGGTGTTGGGAATCCAAATTCAGGTCCACGTCTTCTCATGTTTGTACGGCAAGCATTTTATCAACAGAGCCACCTCCCCAGCCTCTTTTCTTACACTTTTAATCTGGAATGGTCATGGGACAATTTGTGAGTTAGAAGAAAGTCATGGGCAGACAGCATCAAGAGAGAAGGAAAGAGCAGCATGGTAGGCTCATGGCCCTGGCAGTCTGGGAGACACTTCAGAGGAGCCGATGCTAAGAAACCACCCAGGCCATGTTCTCATGTTCAGAGCAGACGTAATAACCTAGGTATCACCAGGGCCTAACTCAGAGGAGAAGCAATTGAAGGTTGGCTTCTTATATCCATTCCCACTTTACTTATGGAATAGAAACCGAGATGAAATATCCCAGGTCCTTAAATTAGGAAGCTCCAAGAAAGTTACATCAAGCTAGGTCCCAGTGCAAGAGCCAAGAAGAAGAAAGTGAATTGGCCAAAAATTACATATTAGAGTCATTTTGGGAGCTGTTTCAGTGGATAAGCAGGTGATCAAAGAGCCAGCATGGTAATTATTTTGCATTTTGTGTCTGTTTCAACCTGCCTCTACACACACACACACACACACACACACACACACACACACACGTGCATGAGCATGAGAGCACACATACATACACAATATTTAAAAACAAGAAGACTACATTAAGGAGGAAAATTGACCAGTGTTACTTTTTAGCTGATGTAATTCCTTAGAGCCTATTTGGAAAAATAAGGGGTCTTCAGGAGGGAGATCCAGTATGCTTTGTCTGGACAGACCTTTGATGATTTAATTGTAATTTTGATAGTGGAATTCTATCTTTTGATTTCTTAAATATGTTAGAATTATCAGTGGTATATATGTAGTCCTACATAATGTACGAGTCATATTTAATTAAATTAATGTAACTGAAATACTTCAGTTGGCTTAACTTGTTCATTTTCTCTAACTAAATATCAGCATATAGTGAAAATTTTATTAATCACAGTAATGAGAAATTTTATATTAAATATATATATTACATTTAGTTTAAACGTTAACAGTCGACATTATTTTAATAAATTGTGCTAAGGGAGTATATGCAGAGTGACTCTCTCATGCAGATTTTATTGGTTGCTGCATAGTTAATGGCACTAATGTGATCAGAGCCTGGATGTGATCATAAGATCAGTAGTTAAAATGATTGAAATATAAATTAGGAGCTGGAATAATTGTTTGTTAGAAGCTCAGATAATAACTGTTTGGTAATGCTTGGAGGGTCGAAGAAATAAAACATTAAAATGGGCTGCAGTGGCGTGCAAGAGGAATATTCGGAGGCAGACAAAGACACTGGGTGTTTCTAGTGGCTGCTTGACTCGCTCCTTCAGGGAGACCCCATGAGGGTCTTGCTCTGGCTCCTACTGCCTCATCTTGGTCCCTCTGTAAGCCTCCTTCCTGCAACCAGCTGCCCTTCTCCCTCTCTCCTTGTTCTGCTCACAGTCTATAAGCCATTAATAAAGATGACAGTGTGCCATTCTCTTGCCATTAAAATGCCTGAGATCTGGGAGAATGGCTTCCTGCTTCCTGAAGTCTGGAATGCCACAAATTTTTCTTTTCTTTTCTTTTCTTTTCTTTCTTTCTTTCTTTCTTTTCTTTTCTTTTTTTTTTTTTTGGTAAAGGGCTTTAATTGGTACTAAATATCTTAAAGTTGGTGGACAATACAATGATTGAGACTACTCCACTCTGCACTGTCCGGCAGAGAAGACAACCACTAGACAATGGTATGAAACTGGCCATGGCTCTGTGCCAATACCATTTCATACAAACAAACAAAGCTGGGCCAAAGATGGCTCAGCACTTGTTACTCCTGCAGAAGACCTGGGTTCAATTCCCAGCACCCACATGGGGGTTCGCAGCAATCAGCAACTCTATTTCCAGGCGTCTGATGCCCACTTCTGACTTCCTTGGGCACTAAGCACAAACTGGCACACAGGCAGGCCAAATACTCACGCATAAAATAAAATGAATAAATCTAATCAAAAATTTAAACAAACAAAGCTGAATCCGGCCCACTTGCCAACTTGCCATATCTTAGTCTATGTTGTTAACTAGTCTCCTAGCCCCTGATCTAGTGACACAGTGAGTCTCAGTGTCCTCAACCCCCTCTACAGAAGCTTTGAGGAAGAAATGAAACCCAGGGCTTTACAATCCTAGGCAGGTGCTCTACCATTGAGCCACAACCCAGACCTATTAAACGAGGCAGTGATGAATACCTTACATCGGTTTATAATGCTGTGCAATAAAGTGCAATTGGTAATCTCTTAAACCAAACCCAAATCAAACCAAAGCGAAAAAACCAGAAGTAATCTATTTTCTATATCCCGCCAGGGAAGACATTCTCTAGATAGAGTCTGATGGAAACAATATTTAATCATAAAGAAAGGTGTTTTAGGTGATTTCATTTGTGATTTGTCCTATCTGAACCGTTGCTGTGCTTCTCCCAAGGTTCTGGTGGTAGACTTACTGGAGAAGCACTTTCCTGGGTTTGGAGCTCTTGTCTACTCCCTAACCTCTTCACTCCCACCCTTTCACCAGCCCCTTCCTTTCTTGGTGTAGTTTCCCTTCCATTATTTCCCCCAGTAGTTTGACTGGGGCAGTGCAGACATAGTTCCCTTGTGGGGTTCTTGGGTACACATGAGCAATGTGTCCCCTCGCTGAACATTCCCTTCAGGAAGGTGGGCATTTGGATAAATGGTCTTTGATTTCTTCTTCTTGTGTTCTTCTGATAATGGTATAATTTTAAATTTTTCCTCCTAGTTTCTTTCCCCCGATCAACTATTTCAACTGTTGACATTAGCTATTCATTTTCAATGACTGTGTGTGTTACATTTGCTGACTTTTACTAGCGCCCCTTTATTTGCTCACTGTGGGCAAAGTGTTGTGATAAAACTGTTGGCGGAAACAAAGCATTCAAATCTATCTGTTCTCTGTAGGCCGTAGGCGGTAGAGCCTCACACATAAAGTCAGATGTGATAAGCACTGTACAAACAACACAGACATTGACAAGTGACGATGCAAAGCCTTTGTTCTTCTCCGCTCAATAGGAAAGCAGACCTTAAATGGTCTTGCTAACCAAATTATTTCTGCTGTGGGGTCTCAGACTTCCCCACCCTCAGGCCCGATATCAACCATGGTAAGACGCTGGTCATCAGCGGATCTTATGGCCACACAAGGCGAACATTACAAGCATTCAACAAGTTGGGTTGGCCAATAAGCTTAATGTTTTAATCTGTGCTCCAAATGTCTTCCTTGTTTCGTTACACTGGGTTTTTGCAATTTCCTGGGGATCACCCTAATTCAAATGCAGTTAACTGAAGGAAGTCAAACCAAGTAGAGAGCTGGACTTCGCAGGTCTTGTTTAGATCCATATCAAATGAATATCATTGAGATTTCTTAGTTACATATGATCACACATTTTATTATTATTATTATTTTCAGCTTAAGAATGTTTTTCTGACCGTTGTCATGAGACATTGACAGAGCCCAAGGCAGTAGACCTGAGCCCTGAAAGATGGGATGGTATGTTCACAGATTTCATGGTATCTTCACAATTTCATATATGTTTATTTACATATAAACCTGCATCTGATGGTTAAATGTACTTTTCATTTGAGATAAAAAACAAACATGCAAAGGGTACTGAAGCTGGACATAGTTATTGTTCATGGCATGCACACAGACGCTGATGCAACTCCAGGACTCTGAGGCCATCAAGACTGGAGAAGGGTTTCTGAGCACTTGGACATGTTTTCTCATGTTGAACATAGTCAACCCGATGACATCTCTATTCTATATGTCATGGCCTCTGTTCACAGCTTACGGTTTTTCACCAGACACTCTCGGACTTCAACCTCATGAAATCTCTTTACAGAAAATTTTTAATTTTTGTTACTGTGTGAATGTATGGAAAAATTCAAGACAGCTAACATTTTTAGAAATTGACCAAATATCTTTATTATTCTTTTTTATTTCTTTCATATATTTTTTATTTATAAATTACCTCATCTACTTTTGGCCAGAACTTTAAAAGAAAGTTGCAATTTCTTTTTTTTTCTTTTCTTTGCTTTGCTTTTCCTTTCCTTTCCCTATCTTCCTTTTTCTTCCTTTTTTTTTTTTTTTGAACTTTTTTGAGACAGGGTTTCTCTGTATAACAGTCCCGGCTCTCCTAGGACTTGCTTTGTAGATCAGGTTGGCCTCTAACTCACTGATATCCACGTGCCTCTGCCTCCCAAGTGCTGGGATTAAAGGCGTACATCACCACCACCCAGCACCTTTTCTTTGTTTTAAGCTTTCTTTTTTTTTACTTATTCTTTGTGTCTTTTACATCATGCATTTGCATCCCATTTATTTCTCTGTCCCATCATATCTGCCTTCTGCCCTTGCAACATCCCCTCCAATGGAATACGATAAAATAAAATTTAATAGAAAAAAAAGAAGAAAAGAAAAGTCAATCTTGTCACAGAAGCTGTACTTTTAACCGTTTTATCCATATAACTTTACTTGCAAGTGTTCATTGCCAAGAGTCATTGGTCTGGTTTGAGACCTGGTTTCTATTTCACTGCCAATGATGGGCCCTCATTGGAACTCCTCTTGGTTATCTTGCTGTTGTCCTGTGTCTTGGAGATCCTGTAACTTTGGGTCTACAGGAGCAATCCCTTCACGTGCTCTGGGAGATCACAGATAAGATAGATGTGTAATTTTATTTTCTTTGAGTGATTAAAAAAAGGAATGGAACAGAAGAGACCGTGAGATGGCTCAGCAGGTTAAGGCATTTGTCATCAAGCCAGACATTCTGAGTTCCATCCCAAGACACACATGCTGGGAGAGAAGGAATGCCTATAAGTTGTCCTCTGACCTCCACATATATGAACGTCCATGTGTATACACACAATAAAAAATGTGAGCAAAATATGGACAGACAAAGGATGGGCGTTGGGAAATACAATTTAATTCATCAAGATTGCCCAGCTAGTCCACAGAATGATTAGGGTTTAAACATAGCAGTGACTTAGAGTCCAAAGACTTCAGTGATTTCTTTACATGACTTTCTCCGTTATCCCTGAGTAAGAGGTGCCACTCACTCCGCTTTTAGTTTATACCCATACATCATGGTTCAGGAGCTGGGGAGAGAAATGGGAGGGATCTGTAACTTAGATCCCTCCGCCTCCCTAGTGGAGTCAGACCAACCTCGGTAGTCTGATGTCTAAGCTCTTCTTTGAGACTTCCCGGGATACACTGGTCTTTGGTGTCTGCTTTATCTCCCTGGTTGGTTCTGGTGGACTCCAGACAAGGCATAAGGCTGGGAGTGCCTGGTTGTGCTATTTGGTTGCAATGTCTCTTTAATTTCTACCATCAGCAGCAGTTTTTGGAGAGGGCCAAAGGAAGCCTTTGACACTTGTCACCTCTTCAAATGCTTTGGAACCCCTTACAGCTGAACAGCCTACACCCCCGTCAGCACTATTCCCAGCTAGATTCCTGCTCGGCTCTTCACATAACAGCCCTTTCCAAGAACATTTCAAAGTCAGCACTTTGAAACTCCTCTTTGATACCAACTTTCTATTGGCCTCCTAGCTGTTAGCAAGCACATCTCAAGGGCATAGGATACCTGCTCAGGAGAGCCCAGCTGCAGATGTCCGCCAATTTTTTTTCCCTTTCCTCAGACTTTGGCAAATACACAGCTCAGACTCCAGACCAACACCCCACACCCTTTAGAAATTCTCTAACCCTGAGCTTCAGTACTAAGAGACTCTTTAGAGCAATAGCCTGGTTTCAGTTGCTGGCCAATGAAGGACCCTAAGTTGGTCTTTAAATATCTGATGGCCTGTACCTTTCTCACACGACTGTCATAGACTCGACTCTGAGACTTCCAGCACCAAGTAAACTCTTCTATAAGTTCTCTTGGCTGTGGTGTCTCATCACAGCCATACTAAAGTAACTGAGACAGCATGCCACTCGTACAGTAGGGCATATGACAGTCAAGTGTCAGTGCCAAGTTGTAAGTAGCCTTAATGTATTCGTTTTACAGCATTCACAGGTTCTTAAAGAGACATAAAGGCCTTTCCTTCTTTTTTTTTTTCCAGGACAAATTTGCTCTACAGGGACAAGTTTGCTTTTATGATAACAAATCTTGCAGTCTCTGGGTCTTATCTCTGAATTTTGTTGGAAAGACTTTGCTGTGTAAAAACCAGAATTAATGATCCGTGTTTCTAGGTAGTCATAATTCGTTGCTCTTAATTTTGTCAGCAATAGGGCAGGTGTGGGCATCTGGAAGGCAGCTAGCTATTCCCTGAAGAACGTAGATTCATCGTCACTGGAAGAAGGCAACATTTCTTCCTTCTTCATCTTGGTACCATGCTATTTTTTGGTAAACAAATGCCAGGCTGGATGGCATGATGTGGTCTAGGAGACCCTCCCATGTCATTTTCCTTGAGTAACAGTTGCTTGGAAGCTTGCTAACGTCTTCACCAGAGTCGGGCAGAGAAAGAACACACTGATTAACCTTTCCTTGAGAGTATGCTAAATAGCTTGAATGAAAGGGAAGGATTCTTAATGGGCCTCTCGCTGGTGTCGATATGGTTTGCTGGAAGGAAACCTAAGGTTCAGCTTCAGGACATGAGGAACTTGTGTTTGTGTTGGCAAGGCAGAACTAAGGAACATGAAGCAACAGGCTAGCTGCGGGAGTGTATGATTAAGTGACAACTGAATGGTACAGACAGAAAGTGCTCTGGAGGCCTGACCCTGGGAGAGCTGGCAGAGACCACCGAGTGTTGACAGGCCTGCAGTGATCTGATATTTTTGTAAAACTCTTGCCCAGGGTTGGAGACGCAGTTGTGACACTGTGAGCATGGTGATTCCAAATATTACGGCTGGATAATGGTCTCCTTTTCTGAAGTCCTAGGCTTTGTCAGTTGAGATTACATTAGAAACTGTGCAGGACCACAGGCTGTATTTTATGCTTTCTAAGACGTCACTTCGCTAAGAATTCCAACAATTATCAGAGCTCTGGAAGACCTAGTCAGTTTTTGAGTGCCTGAGAGATGAAGGTCTACCTTCCTGCCACTTACAACTGAATGATGTTGGGCTTGTAAAGTTGCTCTGTTTCCCTCTCTCCTTTGAGTGAGGGTGATTTTTCTGCTTTCACAGGGCTGTTATGATGGCCCCAGGTCAGGTATAAGGGTGCTTGGCACACAGAAAGAGCTTCAGTACAAACAAAGTTTAACAGGGTCACTGGTGGATAAAGAAACACACACACACACACACACACACACACACACACACACCCCTACATCAAAATGGGGAATATAAAGTCAGAGAACATGGACTGTGTAAGGGTTCAGAGTGGTTTCTGAATCTAAATTCCTATTATACATGGAGAAAGAGATGTTCAGAGAAGCTAAATTAATTACTCAAGCACACATAGCCAGCCGTTCCACAGCATTTCCTTATCATGTGACTTTCGCTCTAACTTTAGCACAAGCAGTCAAATTCAGTAGCCTCTCTGTCTCTCTTTTCCAACTTTTTTTTTTTCTGTTGGCTTTATGCTACTCACCATGAGAGATTGAAAAGAAAGCAAGATGCTTAACTTGCTGTCAAGGAGTTGGTGCCACAGATGCCTCAGCCACATTACAGTTTTCAGATTCCCAGGGTGGGTGTAAAGGATGAGTTGGTCTGGTATTAACATCAAGGGGTTTTTAGGCTCAAAACTGAACCCAAACTGGTGGGGGTACAAATAGGAGTCTAGACAGGAATACTGAGCTCACATCTTTGCCTGAAATGCCTGAAAGTGATGGAAACTGCTCCTGACCCTGTAGTGGAAGATACTAATCTCTACTTTCTAGTGGTTTTGTGCGCATAAATGAAATTGTGGCAAAGTGTTTGTAGTGTAGCAAGCAGTCAGTGTTAGCTGTCTTTATTTGGAAAGAAGCAATGATGGCATCCCAATCGTTGGTGGCCTATTCAGTGGTTCCATTCTTTGGAGAACTTTCCTTGTTTGACAGAGGTTTCCTTGTTTTCCAGGATCAGCTCCAGGATACTGCAACACCCAGAAGACTCCACGTTGTTAAATATTCAACAATGACCTTGTCCTTCTAGCATCCTCAACTTGGCACCTTGCCATGTGGAATCAATGACTACAAGCTCACCTGGATTTGCTTGAAAATCCAAAAGCAGTGAATCTGCTCTCTTCTCTCTTTTAAGAGAAAACTGACATTTCTATTCCACAGCTATTTCTCAGGTTGGTTTCTGATCAGCGATCTCCTTTGGGTATCTAAGCTCTTCTTCAGAACCATTCTTCATCAGCTCTGTGACTGCACATTCTTTACAGACTTGTTCATATTGCAGGAAGAACACCGACCATTTCCTTTACGGTGACATGACTTTATTAAAGCCTTTAAAGTTTCTGTTCAGATTTTCAAACTGTGGACTCTATGATTTAATTTTTGTCAGGGGCTTTGCTAAAGGTAGGGTATCCTAAATTTAATAAATGGATTGTACATTTCTCATCAATAATGGTGCTCAATAAATGAAGGCTTGATACGAATCTCATAGCCCCTCATAAGAACTTCTTGCATTTAAATATTTGCCTTCAATCGTATCTAAAATTCTTGTTCAATCCTTTTCTGGCCACTATGATATTTCTCTTCTCTCATCTGTAAGATAGATAATTTAAAGATGTTGGTAAGTATGGAAGGCAATACAATTTAGTCATTGAATTTCTTGAATTAATTTCTGGATGCTTACTGAGAATGTTCAAGATCCCGTCTCCCTACATTTTTCTGATTTCTTCATTGGAAATCTACATTAGGATTCTGAAGGGCAGAAGCGAAACAGACAGACCACTGCACCTAGTACAGTTTCTTCAGATTCCACAAATCAAAGTCACCACTTTAATCAAGTGTTTCAATCTTACTTTCATCAAAGAGTTAAGAGGCAAAGCCGTCCAGCATCCTCATCTCACTTACACACGTAGCCCATTATAGCCTGCATAAACAAGGTTGACAAGTGGAGATTAATGAGTGCTCCCAAGTGACAAAACAACTTAATTTTCAGAAATTGTAGGAGTTGAACTTTACCAGTGTGTTTATATGAGAGAACCATAGTCTAAAAATTTCCCTAATTGATTATGACCAATAAGTAATAACTTGGAAAACAGTTTTCTGGTATACAAATAACAAATGACTCATAATAGTTAATTGAGGTATTAAGATGCATAAGGGAAGAATATTAGATTGACTAGTTAAATGATTCATAATGCAAGGTAAATAATTGGTGAGTTCATACTCCTAAGTAGAACACAGCTCATAAGCAACACCAAGAGTGCATCCAATAAAGGGAATCGTGTTTGCTAAATGAACTCCCAGCTAATTGAGTGTTGTAGCTATGTTGCCTTCAGGCGCCACTGGATCCTTGTTTTTAGCTAAAGAAGCTCACTCATAGGTCTGTCCAAGGAGAATTCTTATCTTGGATCTCATGTGCTTATGAGATTATAGAGTGAGGTTCTGCAGAATGACTCACACCAAACTTGGTCTGATTAACCATAATATGGCATCTGACACTGGATTTTAAGACTAGGTCTCTGATCACAGACCCAGTTGTGGGGGTGCAGGGTAC
>JAQHUG010000194.1:1356374-1373778 GCA_028555095.1 Dicrostonyx torquatus | reverse complement strand
CAACACCATGTTCCCAACCCTTACATATACACCAGTCTACAACACCATGTTCCCACCCCTTACATGTATACCAGTCAACAACACCACGTTCCAACCCTTACATATACACCAGTCAACAACACCATGTTCCCACCCCTTACATATACACCAGTCAACAACACCATGTTCCCAACCCATACATATATACCAGTCAACAACACCATGTTCCCGACCCCTATATGTACACCAGTCCAACACACCATGTTTCTAACCCTTACATATATACCAGTCAGCACACCATTTTCCCAACCACTATTTCAAGTTTCATGAGAAAGCAGAAGAGAGAAGGGAGATGAAAAGAGGAAGAGTGACTAGATGGGGGAATATATAAAGGAAGAGAGGGAGAGAAGGAAAGAATGAAGGGACAGGAGAAAGGTAGGTAATTTACTGAGTGTGTGAGTAGCCAAGACTGAATCTAGAACTGCTTCTCTGGTTGAGGGAGAAGCACTTACCCTCCTGTGCCTCAGTTTTAATTATGTAAAATGGGGAAACTAGCAGATGCTTTATGTATGAATGGAGGATTTTTAAATGAGTTCATACAAAATTAATTATCAGAGGACATTCCTGGCATGAGGTAACCAGCAATGGCTGCCATGACTCATGTGGTCATGGCATGGGTGTTGAATCCTCTGAGCAGAATGAGTTGATGGATGTCATAGCAAGCAAAAGCACCCAAAGCTCATCTTCCCCCATGGGTTAAAATACTGCCTTCTCTGGCTAGAGTGTTTGAAATAAAAAGAAACACACAAATATAATTTTAGAGCCTAGATCTTTTGTAGTCATTGTTTTTTTAAAATATAATTTACCATATATAGATGCCAGTGGGTTCTGTAGAACTTCCACACATTAAGAGGGAAGCTACAACTTCTTGAAGGGAATTCTACCCCCAAATCCTGCAATGTAATTGGCTTCAAACTCTAGGACATGAAGTTTTGAAATTCGTCTAAGCCATTTTACATTTCTTCGAAATGCCGTTTTGAAGCCTGTTCTGATGATGGATCATGGGTGGGGATTATTTTCTCCACGTAGGTAAACTGAGTTACCCTCCTTGGCTTCATTTCATTTTAGTTAAAGAAAAAAGAGCTCTTTCATTGTTTCAGGTTAGAGACAAGCAGTACTTCCGGAGTAGCCACAATGCGTGTTCCCTGCATTCCCTGTACCCTTTGTATGATCCACTGTGTCATTTAATTCTATCCCAAACCTTGAGACATAGGAGATACTCTGTCTTGCGAAATCTGAAGTCTAAGCGATGAGCTGTGACTCACGCTCTCTTTCCCTGAGACCTTCCACGGCTATTTGTGACAACTACTTGAGTGTCAGTCATTTCTGTCCTTCTCGTCTGAGCTAGGATCTCTTGCTGTTCACAGCCGCATGTACTGGTTTGTGACAGTCTCCTGTCTCCACCTCCCATGGTGTCGTATGAGTGGCAGGGGACTGCATATGCCTGCTACCAAGTGTACGATTTTACATGAACTCTGGAGATCCAAACTTTGGCCCTTGGGTTTGGGTGCCAAGTGCTTCACCCAGTGACTAAGTCATCTCCCCAGCCCCTCGTCCCGTTCTCACAGCAACAAAAAAAGTCTGTTATCATCAATGCTAGAATTTAATTCTGTGATTGCTTGAGACAGGATTTAGGGTTAATAAGTGAATTGATTTAAACACAGCAATGCTTTTTCTATTCTGTTGTCTAAAAAAGCAGCTCTCAGAGCCTGGGCTGTTTGGAATCCCATTAACAAGATTGGGATATACTCACATAAACAACTACTTTGATTGTTCAGGAGAGTCTTTCTGAGTTTTAGCATAGCCTCTGAATTGAGAAACAGCCCCGAGCTCTACTCCAGATGGATTGGCCCAGGGACTTCTTATGCATCTCTAGCAGAATGAGTCCTGCTTCCTGCATTTATCTTCTGTCCCCGTTCACCAGGGCTCCCTTTCCTCGATACTGGCTCAGATCAGACATCAGTCATCTAAATGGTGTCTCTCTGACAGGGTTTTGTAATAGGAAATCCTAACCCCAGCCTCTACCCCAGCTCCCTAACTCCTGCCCCACTGACCATGTAGCCCTCTTTTCTTTAGCATAACAGCTTCTGACTTTGGGCAGATTTTTTCTTTTTTCTTTCTATCTTCCTTAATTATGGAGTTTTCTCTTCCTTATACCGTAAGCTCCAGTCTGGATTTGCCTCTGATGTACTTATGTGTTCCAAATTCCCAGAGCATTTCTGTTCCATAAAGACTGAATAAAACAATAAAAACAAAAACCGAAAGAAAACTCACTTGGATTTTTCAGCAAGCCACCTTTTTTCTGTGGTTAATTCGGCCTTTGTAAAGAAATACTTTCGATGACTTCACGTTATCTTGGAGTTAGCAATAATCAGCTATTCTTTTAGGCTGCCTTTCAAAATGTCATCCCAAGATGCCATAGGAGTTGTGTTGTCACCATGGTCTGTCCACCTTATTTCACAGACAGGACAGAAGCATGCTACATGGTGGCTATGAGTCTGGGGTTGTGTTGCTGGCTAGTGGGTGGCATTTGGAGGAGAATGAACCTGAACGCTGATGGCTGACTTCCTGGCACACTCTTGTTGGTCTCTGCCACACTTCCCTACCACCCCAGCTGTTATGTGTGCTATTCTCGTGACCATGGAGAGGATGATTCTTTAAAACCCGTCAACATTTTCCCTCCTCCCTTCACTAATATAACTCCTAAGGTAAATGTTGAAGTTGAGGTGACCCTCACAGGAAAAGCTCAGGCTAGATTCTGACACGTGGGAGTGATAAGCCCAGAGCAAGTCTTTTTTGAGCTCTGCTTCTACGCATGCTTGAAAAATTCCCTAGCCTCCATCCATGAGTTCACTGGGAAAGTATGCATAAGACACTTTGGAAATAAACATACACAAGAAGTTACAGTTCTGTTGGAATGACCCTCTACCTTGGAATGTCTGCAACTGTGAGAATTATAAGACCAAGAAATATGCTCAGGCTGCTGACTTGTAAAGTTACTATGCCTTATATGGAGTCCTTACAGACAGGCAAGCAAACTTGTATAAACTAAATAGGGATTTTTTTTTCCCAGCCACTTATGTGCCTCATCCTTGACCTATTTCATTTATAGCTTCCTTTGAGATAGCGTGCCCTGAAAAGTTCATTGCCTTCTTGATGGACTCCCAACAGCCATCTTCAAAATAGCTAATTCTTTAGAAGGACTGTGATCGTATCCAACAGATCCTCGTGTGGGCCCTGACGGGCATGAGCATGATACTACAGCTGGCTGGTAGCACTTTAGTCAGGTAATTGTCTGGGGTCTGGGTGAAGTACCCCATGTACAGTTTGTTTATTATTGTTAAGAATTTAAAACATGGGCGTTCATAAATGCTTGAGTGAGTTCTGCAAAAAAAGAAGGCCAATGGACTCAGAGAAGGGCCTGCCTGTATACAGCCTACTCAACTTCTTCCTCCTCTTCTTGATATTGGAAGAAATGAAACAATAAACTAGGAACCTACAGATGAAAGGAGCTCTCTCTTTAAGAGGAGTAATGATTCTTTGACATACAATATAGAGCGGGACATTTTGAGATCTTGGTTTGCAGAGTATTTTAAAGGAAGTGATCTTAATGCTGAACTAGTCTGCTCCGAAGGCTGCACTTTCCAGAGCCCTCGCCAACAGCTCTGAAGTTCTTCCACATTCAAACCCAGCTAGGCTCTTAGTTAGGATATGGGTTCTGATCTCTGCAAGCTTCACCTTTCCTATCCCAAGAGGAGAATTGAATATAGTATCTAACGCAGAGCTGCACATAGGAAGTTAACAAGCTGGAGAAACAAAGATACAGTATCTGATGTGGGCACAATGTTTAGTAATTAATTAGAAGCAATTATTATCTTACGGCTATATTTATTAAGTGAGCGAAGTTTTGATTAAACGAGGTAGCTTTTAATTTTCATATACATTGATCAAAAAGTATCCTCCACCCCCTACCACCCAACCAGAGTCATTGTCTTAATACTCAAGTTGCTCCTCCTTTTCTGGACTTGGGGCTTCCGAGTTAGAGAAGGGGAGCAGTTACCTGAATGGTCTGTGAGAAGCGCTGGGGTTTGCCTTCATTGCTGGAATCCATCAAGCAAAGCTGGCTTTTAAGCTGGAGGCTGCAGTTAACATACGATTACAGACATGGACTACTCTGGGTTGTGTCGGCATATAAGCCGATCTGCAACACTGACTTTCAGTTGTACTGGCCCATGGGGGGACCTGCACACCGAGCTGCGGTTGCATTGGTTTGTGCATTGACCTGCATACGGACCTGCGGTCGCACTGGCCGATGTGCTGACCTGCACACTGACCTAGAGTTGGTTGTACTCGTGTATGGAGGGATCTGCCCACTACCCTAGAGTCAGTAGCTCTGGTATACAGATGATCTGCAAGCTGACCTAGAGATAAAACCTAGCAATGGACAACACAGTGGTTTTTGTATTTTTTTTTGAAGTCTAAGTGCTGGTACACTTTGTTATTGCTTCCATTTTAGGGCAGTTTCTCTTTTCCTCAGGTGTGTAGAGCTCATTTTCTGAGGAACATATTACAATTAAAAAAAAAAACAGTGAATTTAGAAAAATATTTTTGGAGTATGCTTCAGTTTTGTGGCTTTAATGTTAGCCTACTACCTGTGATTATTTATTTTCTGTATGCACACGAGTGTTTCGCTTCTGTGTATGTATTTGTACCACGTGTGTGCCTGGTACCCATGGAGAACAAATGGAACTGGAGTTACAGGTGCTGGGAACCCAACCCGCGTCACCTGCAGAGATAGTCCCTGAGCCACCACCTCTCCAGCCCCTGGTGCTTCTACTTGAAATGTGCGGCAGGAAGTGGAGGAGGCACACAAAGCAGTCTCTGTGTACAGCATATCTGGGGGGTCCTTCTAGCCCTGTTCTTTAGAGGGGATTGAGAGACTTTGATTCCTATTGAAGTGTTCTGTTACCAAAATAAACACACACGTTATATCGGGAAAAGCTAAAGAAAGGGGAGGCAAACGACGTTTATGCTTACAAGCGAGTGGCAGAAGAAGAGCGTAAACACTCCTATTCCGCGTGACCACTATCGCTTATTACAGTCTTTGATACAGCTCAGGCTCTGGGTGATCTCGACTGCGGTAAACCTGATTTTCTAGTCCTTTCTATCACTAATCGCAAAGCTTCAAGCTTTTGCTCTTTGAAGAAGCTAATGCTCACATAATATTAATATTTCCATTTTTAGCAAAGCCAGCTTGAACATTTGCTAATGCTAATGTGTGATGTGTCTAAGCATTGTAGCTAAATCGAATCTTTCATTACCGTCGATGCCCATCTCTGTTCTCGGACTTCATTTGCTGACTTTCTGCAAAGTTCAGTTTTTGTTACATGTCTGATCAAGCTTAACAGTCATTTCCTATATTATATTATCCAAAGTAATGTTTGTTTATGAGCTTAGAGTCATATTTATTAACATCCATGATTAACTGAAAATTGCCCCATGTGGTATTTCAATCCACAAATGTGTTTTGATTAGAGAAGGGACAATTATTCCATTTGCATTTGATTCTAACACAAATGGTATAATTTTCAACTCCCTTAGTCAAAGAGACACTAGGAAAGAAAAGGCCCCAGGAAGGCGGCTCATGAGCTGCTGCCTTCACGGCGTTTGGACCCTAGTGTAATTTATTCTCCTTTGTAGTGTATCTCTATAAAATAGTTTTCAGAATGCATAATTACCATAATTGTTCACATCCTCTCCCAGGTATCACGGGGGCATTATCTATTAAGCTGCAAGACACTGATCACTGTGAATGTTCCAGCCATATTCCATCCTCTCTAGGACTGTCTGCCTATTTAAATTTAATATTCAACACGTATTAGGCACATAGGATCTAGTAAATAAGAAAAACATGTTTTTTAAAAGATGATTTATGTTCTTCTTAATTCCTAGGGCTTTCTTTGAAGCTTCATGATTTGCACTAAATCCTCAAGTTGACTTTTGTCTAACTGAACAGAAGTTAGCTTTCAAAGATTGCCTAGACACGTAGTAAGGATTCTGTCTGATGTCTGATGCCCCTCGAGTCAGGTATCTGATTTTCTGAATTCAATCTGAACAATGAGTGACTCGGGGGTAGGGGACTTTAAAACACTGTTGCCTCAGTAGAGAGTCTAATGGACTCCCCCATTAAACTGGTCTGCCAGCTGGTTCAGACCTCTGATACAAGGTCACTGCTTAGGACAACTCATGGACTTACCCTGTCTGCTAGAGAGAAGAAAAACCAAATGGAACCCCAAATCTTGAGCATGTTAGGAGACTTTGAAGAAGGTTGGCGTGTTACCTTTTTATATGCAATTCAAAATTAAAACATACATACGGAGACTTGAGTTTTATTGTTGAAGACAAATAGACCCTTATGTTTTTGTTCGCATTTTTTTTTTTTAGGTTTGATTTCACAGAATGATAGAAAGGTACCAGTAACCAATATTCTCTGTGATGCTTGTTGGATGCAAGAAAGAGTGAAGGCATCTGTAAGTGAATGGACCATCAGCACACTTGTGTAATCCTAGACGTGACACACTCATTTCAAGCGTCTGTGCTTTTGATGTTACTTTGCTCTGCACAATTAATTGTACCAAACATTTTGCTCTAATTTTCTAAAACCTTTCAGTGCCTCAGAAACACCTCTTCGATGTTTCTTTTGATCAATTAAATCTGCATAGAACCCCTGTTTTGTGCCAGAATGCCAACATGAATAAATCAGCCACTTCAAATTGAATAAATCTATTTAAATACTTATAAAATATTAAGGATGCATTTGGGAAAAGCCTCTAAGGTTATTGTGGCACCCATACACCTCACAGTAACTAATTTATTAAGCAGTTTGCAAACCTGGGAAGAAAGGAAAAAGAAAAATGGTTTCATAAACCAAGAGCAGAAGCCAATTTTTCAGCTCAGATGATGAAAGGAAGCATGCATTTCTAATCAAAAAGACAGATAAGCCTTCTCTCTCCCGCCATTCCCTCACCAGCGAAGTGCCTTTTCATCATCAGCAACGTTCCATTCCTAATGGCTGCCGGGGCCTCTCCGCACCTTCTCCGCACACTGGTAATGTACACACAGCATCCCTTTGAAACAAGAGCCCATTAGCTGTGGCACACTACCTTTTCACAGGATGTTCTTCTGTTGCAAGCCATCAATGGAGTGTTAAATCATCCCTACTGGGCATGCCCAGAACCCTGTCAGAGGGATAAACTGATATTTAGAGCCATAGCATGAAAATTGCTTTTCAGCCCCCTTGAAGGACAGTTTAAAAAAAAACGAAAAGAGAAAGAGAAAGGTCAGAGACTAGATGGGTCCCTTCAAGCTCGTTCTTGTACTTCCGGAGTTCTCATCCAGAGGATGTCTTTGGGCTTTCCTTTGTGAACCTCATTCTGATGCATGCTACGCCGTCCTTTTGTGCAGAGTAGGGTCAGGGTTCACATATTGCTATTGTTTGGTTTTCCAGGTCCTTGGCACTCTAACACCCGGTATTTCCTGTGCCTTCTGAGAAGTCAATAGATGTTTGTATTAATGACAGCTGTCACTGAAAATGAGTGAAGCTCTGTAATGTCACCTGTTTATTAGTCTCCATGCCATTTCACACAGCGCTGTTGATAGAAGCCATCCTGAATGCCAGAAGAGACTCCTGGCTCCTTAATCTTGATGCTTCTGGGCCAAACATTTCCCACCTGCCAGCCTGAAACAGAGTCTGCTTGTCCTTCCTATTTTCCCGACGTAGGCTTCCTGAACATGAATGGAGATGTAATCATGCACTAGTAATGGCTGGAGCAGTTTTAAGACAGCTTATGTTAGAGAAATGACTATAAATATGGATAAAAGCACATATAGGAGTCACTTTAAAAATGTATTTCTTTAAAAGAAACGGACGGCCTGTATTAAGAAACTGTATGCGAACCTTAGCTCTGGCTTAGGTTAGAATCACTCACCAGGCTTACCACAAGTAACAAATGCTGGGGAGGCTTGAGAGTGATAGTCTTCAAAGACTAACGGATTGGACAGGAACAGAAGAATGGTTTATTAACAATAACGCATGTTTCATTTTACGCAGAGTGAAAGAGAAGAGATGCCTGATTCCTGAGAAGCTGCACATTAATGTGAAATCAAACCATTTGTTATTTTAGTCCTGGATTCCTGACTGCATTTCCATAACCCGCTTACACACCATCAGCGACTGCGTCTTATCTTTCCTCCAGAACCTTGCTGGTGCTTTGGTGAGTTATTTCCTGCCACCGAGCCTGGTGGAGGGACGTGCGGCCTTATCTTTACCAGTGGGCAGGGTGACAGTTCCCTATAGCGCTGAGGAATGCAGGTAAGATTGAGACTAAGTCAAGAATCGCTGTTCCTGGGCATCATTCATTTCCCTGCCAGTCTCAACACCTCCCGCTATTTCTCACTTCATCTGGGGCCTCTTCAGGGACCGAGCCCTGTGTGATTGCAGGGACTCTGATGTAGCCCCGTTAGATGGAGGCATTAGTTGGGAGGGGAAGAGGAGTTCCTTCAGCCCTGCAGTTTTCGACTGATAGCGTTGGTTCTTTTGATAGGTCACCGCCTCGATTGTAGTTTGGCGAATCAGGCAGTCAAATGAAATCAGAGGTCAGCGGAGCGGCACCCCTGCCTTGCCCTGCCTCTTTGGCAGCCGCAACCAGCGGGCACAGCATGAAGAAGCTCTGTAGGGTTCCATGCGTTATCTGAGAGACTGACCTGCTCCCTTTAGAGCAGTGATCCTCAACCACTGTAACCTTTAACACAGCTCCTCGTGTTGTGGTGACCCCGACCATAGAACTGCTTTGGTTGCTACTTCATAACTGTAATTTTGCTACTGTTGCGAATTGTCTCGTCAATACCTGGTATGCAGGATGTCTGATACGCAACCCTATGAGAACTTCAGGGTTCTCACGGACAGGATGGGAAACACTGCTGTGGAGGCTGCCTTTTCACTCCGAGGAATTCCCACTCTATCTGTCTCCTTTAAGGATAGACCGTCTGCTTTCAACAGGATCCTCAGGTCATTTCATCAACAGCAAAGGTCTCTTGGGAGGCCTTTGGGATAAGCTCCTGTTGCTTAATCCATGCTGAAAATGCCACCAAGGCAGCACATGAACTAGCATTTTAGCACATTGGACAAATACTTTCAAAACAGACCCATGGATGCAAACCGATTGTTTAAAAACAATCTCAACAAGTAAAGTCATGTTTTAGGGAAGGATGGAGGGAAAGATGCAAGCAGATAATGTCTAGATACAAAACAAAAAAGTGGAGGAAATTCCATAAAACTCAAGGCAGGGGTGGAATTGGGGGTACAGAATGGAATTGGGGAAATGAAGACGACTCAAGCCCAGAATAGTTAACCTGGTTTTGCAAGGGCTTGGTTTGAATCTCTTTCTTGTATCTTTCACTGGCATCATTTGTCAAACTTTCACATAAAAGCTGCAAAGCAGACCGACTCAGGGGATACCTTCGCTTGTCTCCAAGTGCTGAGTGGTTGACCGGGAGGTGGCTTGCCAACGCCGTCTCCAGCTTCTCTCCTGCTTTGTTTTTTACTGTGAGGCAGTTCTGAGCAGGAATGAAACCCATCCCTCCAGGCCTTTGAAACAAGCCTTGTAGCCCACTGCTTTCTCCTCTTGGATGTGTTCTTCCCTGTCTGCTTTGCAGCCTTCCCTTCCTGGGGATTTACCGATTTGACACAAACCTTTGTCCCAGATCCCATAATTTTAAACTGTATGATGGTCAGAGTTACCCCTCAGCTCTGGGAACAATGCCGAGAGGTGGCTTTCCGGTGCTGTTATGTTGTTCCGTGGATCTGCTCCTTGTCACTATTTCAAGTGCAAAGGTTGAGAGAGAGGAGGGCACGGGTATGGGGGTCAGAAGGGAGCATCAGCGGATATCTTGGTGTGCAGGATTGCTCATGTTCAAATCCATGAACAACTGATGCCTCTAAGGTCTTAAAGGGTTAGCAAGTGCTCACCTTGCTGCAGTCAGCTTTCCCGCAGGCAACAGTACAAAACCCATCCTGAAGATCAGTCCTCAGTAAAAAAAAATCTCGCTAAAATAAGAAAAAACAAAAACAATGGCAGTTTCAGAAAAGGTCAGTGACTAGAACTATATGTCCCAAGGCTGCTGGAAGTCAGCTGTCTTAGTTAGGATTTCTATCGCTGTGAAGAGGCACCACAACCTTGGCAACTCTCCCAAAGGATAACATTTAATTGGGGTGTTTTAGTCCGTTATCATCATGGCAGCATTCATGAAGACATGGCGCTGGAGAAGGAGCTATGAGTCCTATATCTTTAATCCACAGGCAACAGGAAGTGAACTGAGACACTGGGCATCGTTTGAGCGTATATGAGACCTCAAAACCCACCTCCACAGTGACACACTTCCTCCAACAAGGCCACCCCTACTTTGACAATGCCATACTTCCTAATAGAGCCACTCCCTATGAGCTTATAGGGAACAGCTACATTCAAACTACCATACCAACCTTTGCGGGGGACCTACGGACCTGCTGGGGCTGAGGCACAGTGGCAGGTAAGGCCACTGTGATGATTGCAGAGACAGTGCTCTGTGAAGGCTGACACAGCAGCAGCCTTACCTGGACTGAGGTTTGGGGTCTAACAGACACGATGTGACTTCAGTGAAGAGGACCATGTAGTGCTGGTGAACCCTTATATTAATATTTTATAGTTATTTTTCATTCTTTTGACCTTTTGCCAATTGTGCAAATGTCTTACTTTCCAGAATCATTTCCCTGATTTTAATTGTATTTCCTTTTTGCTTTGACAGCAGATAGTAACTCTGATTCTTCAGTGTCTGGGAGGACCTTCCTCCTGAGTCACACCATAAGGTCTGTCCTTATCTAAAACCAGGCTCGGTGAAATGGAATCCGTTCCCAACCAGGACATGAGACTTGGCTTCCAGAAAGTGCTCAAGAAATTGTGACAGTTCCAGGACTAGAAGTTCCCATACCAACTTCTGGCATTTGGAACTTGCTCCGACTAAACTCGATTAGACCTGCTCTTTCTTTCTACAATTTTTGATACGCATATCCGTGTTTCTGTATTATATCGCTTTACTTTTATGCAGTAACTTTCAACCACAGACTCTTTGGCTATCTCTTCTCTTCAGAAACATTTGGCATTGGCTGGGGGCCATTCTCACTGCCGCCCTGAACAGTGGGTGTGTACTGTTCATCCATTGACTAGAAGCTGGAGCGACAGTAGCAAACATCCCATACTTCACTGGATAGGGCCCCCAAGTAAGAGGCCTCTGAACACCAATTTCAAGAGTGCTGATGTAGAAACAAGACTAGCCTGTTCATATGAGTGTGTACGGCTTTGTTATTCTTTGATCCATTTCTAAGCAAGTTAGGTTATGAATTATAAATCAATAATAGTAGGAAGACACCTGCCTGTGATCCCAGCATTTCTTCATTGCAGAAACAAACTCTACCCAAGAAATTCCTCACACAGGCTTTTCTGGAGGGAAAGCAGTATGATTTAGGGAGTCAGATGTGGGGGTCAGATGAGCTCCCACACTCCTGTGACCCGCCACTAGCCAGAAGAGGCCCCACCATTGTGGGACTGATTGGATCATGACAAGGTTTTGGCTGCTGCTAGACTTGTGTCTTTGCCAGCAGTGAGTGCCATGTGAAATCTGACAGCTGTCTTCCTGTCCCCTCCAGTCTGCTGTGTCACAGGAGCCAGGGAAAAGCAGGGGCACCCACAGCACCAGTTCTGGGGCAGGTGGCACTGTGAGAAGGCTCGTCCCTAGTTCCCACTCTTCTCTCCCATTTATAAATCGTGGCAGATTTACTCAACTTCTTCCAAGGACTTGAGAGCTGTGTATTTTCTGCCCACCCAACCCTCATGTACAGGAGTATGGAGGCCCCAGTTCATGCTCAGGGGATTTGTAGGCCCCGAGTTGTGAAGGAAATGAACTGGCTTTCTTGCTTTTTCGTGTTCAGTTGAGAAAACCTCGCTGGGGACTCTTCTGATCTTTTTGTTTGTTTGTTTGTTTTTTCCTACACTTGAATGTTGCCTCTTGACATCATGCTATTTCCCCTTAAAGTTTTCCAATGAAGATTTCTTCACAGCCCTTTGTGCTCAACTCAGGCAACCCTCAAATAGAGACAGGTGGGATCTCTTTTACCCTGATTGCATCGAAATCTCACTTGTGAATCTTCCATTGCTAAAAAGGTGCTTGGATGCTTGCTGGGCGTCTGCCTTCCAAAGAACAGCTGCATGTTTTGCACCGTGATTTTGTGGCTGGCTGTTGATGGTGCCTGTCGTTCCCAGGGCCGATAGAGGATCTCTGAATGCGGGACCAATGCTGGGGAGAAATATGACCCGGTGTGGCAACTTCATCCTCTCAAGCTTCACGTGACAGCTGGGCCGATGAAGCATCATCCGTGTCCCTGGCTGAAAACTCCAGTGGCCTCCGATTCTGGTGACTTAGTCAGCGCCCCCACAGGCAACGAGACAGTTCTTGACAAAGCCTGGGGTTGACACTACAATTCCCTTGCTGGCCTGACTATTAAAATTCAAAGTAAGTATGAAGTCTCCAACGGAAAAGTTCTGACTGTAAGACCCTGTCTTGTGAGCAGATGGATGGAAGCCAAGTGCCGGGCTGCCCCCTCTTGCCAACGCTGGAGAGCTAGTCCTATCCCGCATAGCTTCTACTCTCGCTGAATAATCAGGCTCCTTCTGGCCACCTGGAAAATACAGAGTCAAACACCTGTTTAAGGAGAGGTGGTGAGCCCTGGGCCTGCCACCACCAATCCATCTGCAGCCACAGCGATAGCATTCACCAGCTGCTTTGCTTAGCATGAGCTGCAGGCACGATCCTTTGATGCGAGCTTCAACAGCACATTTAAACCACCATAACATCTGACAATTTCCACATCGGTGGGGAAGTGCAGGCTCAGAGCTGGGGTCTGCCAAGGTTTCCAGGGATGGGGGTGGTGAGGGAGGGAGGCTGCAGGAGCTCAGCCCAAGCCCCAGTGAACGAGGACTCACTGCTGGCCTCCTGAGCACTGGGCTGAGGAAATCATTCTCTGGGAGCAGAAGGTGGCTGGGTCTAGTTGGCACTCCATTCCAGGAAAATGAATGCATTCTGTTGGGAGCACCATGGAGACCACCATTTTACAGGAGCAGTTCTCTCCTTTGTCTGAGGACAGCTCAGCTTACAGAGAAAGCCTGAGAGAAAAGAGGAGTGTAAGATTTGTGCCTCTTTATTGAGGTTTGTGTACAGCATTTGTGTTACCCTTTGGGCGAGGAGGTGTTAGGTCTTTGCTCCTTTAATTCTTTAATTGTCACCAATGTCAGTCTAATGAAAATAGTCATTACACACAAGCGACGCTGTGGTGTGAGGAAACAGCACACTTCATCCAAAATATACAGGCCTCCTTTCTCAGAAGCAGAATGCACTTCTCGAGAATCTCAGGTAGTTTTTCAGGAGGATGCTAGAAGAAATTCCATAACCTGGTTATTACAGTTATTTATGAATAGTAAATCCATAAAGAGGAAACAATTGTCATGTTTGGTTTCTGGCCTGGGGTTTGCATCAAGTCAGAATCACACATGAAAACAAACCTTTTAATGAGTGTTCAGTGCACTCCAGTCTAACCATTTATTGTCCCCCAAATTTGACCCTACAATAAATATAGGTTTTCTTTTTTTAAAGATATTTATTTATTTATTACATATACAATATCCTGTCTGTGTGTATACCTCCAGGCCAGAAGAGGGCACCAGACCTCATTACAGATGATTGTGAGCCAGCCACCATGTGGTTGCTGGGAATTGAACTCAGTACCTTTGGAAGAACAGGCAATACTCTTAACCGCTGAGCCATCTCTCCAGCCCCCAAATATAGGTTTTCTAATAGCCTAAGAATCTGATACAAAGAGGGGTTAAGTCACCCCGCAGAATCTACATTGCGAGTGCTAAGGGCTGGAGTCCGGGCAGCACGACCTGAGACCCTGTGAGCAGCTCTGCTGCTGTGTGATTGGCTGGAACGATTATGCCCCTCCACCACTAGGCTGGTTAGGAGCGCATTCATTTTTAAACATCACATGACATCTTGTTTCTAGAATGCATATTTCACAGTTCTCTTAAAAAGTACTATTTCAGACAATGTTTGTCAAGGAATCTAAATGCTTTCTCCCAGAGATTTTATGTGGGCCTCATAGAGATGGGAGGTTTGGGGCCATGACTGGAGTCTCATCAGATCTGGTGGTGAACTTGGTCCCTTCAGATATTTTCCAGCTCATTACATCTAACCTTTCAGACCTCCATGATCAAAATTCTCTGGGGTTTTGTGATCAGAAGGAAACGTGGTCCGTCCTCCGGCTGTCTTCCTCCATCTCCTTCTAGTCTTTGCTCTGTCCCTTCCTCCTTTTTTTGTGTCCCAGTGTCTGCTTATTCTAGCACCAATTAAGAATGTCCTTAGCTTGTAGAGTAGGACTTGCTGAAATTCAAATCAAAATATTTGACAAAGGATTTATCTATCACCAATGAAAAGACAAGTCAATCTCAACTCTCAAGTTCATAATTCCCTTGGAAACCATAACATATCTTAGAAGGTTACTGTACCATTCAAGACCAAGATCCTCCAAGATCAGTGTTTTCCATATAGCCTGCCGATAGCCAAGGAATTTCCCTTATTGACTGGGCAGTTTAGTGTTGACTCTCAACATGGCACAACCTAGAAAAACCAGGGAAGAGAGTCTTGATGAGGCATTATCTAGATCACACTGAGCATGGCTGTGGTAGATTATCCCGTTGTTTTGTTGTTTTTTTCAGATTTTAACTATTATTTTTCTCGTGCGTGTGTGTGTGTGTGTGTGTGTGCGTGCGTGCGTGTGTGTGTGTGTGTGTGTGTGTGTGTGTGTGTGTGTAGATACTGATGGGACTAGAAGAGGATGAAGGATATCAGGAGATGGCTAATGGGATTCAGGATCTCTCCTTCCTTTGTGTAGATTCTGGGAGCCAAACTCAGATAATCAGGTTTGGTGACAAGTGCCTTTCTTATGGAGCTATCCCACCGGCTCTTAATTGTTATATATCTAGTTGCTTCAGTCCCTACCTCAACCTTTCTGAAACGATGGACTACGACCTGGATTTGTGAGCCAAATAAATCCTTTCCCTGCAAAATTACTCATGTTAGGATGTCGTAGCAACCGAAATGAAGCTAGAGCTTGAGTAACAACCCCAGAGGCAAGGAGAATAGGGTAACGGGGGAGACAAGATGAGTTAAGCTTTCACACATATTGGCTAATGTGAAACTAGCCTAAAGGCCAGGAGGGGCATGAGTGTAGCCACCTGTCCTCATGGAAGAGCTCTGAATTTAACTGTGTGATACAAGTAGTCGGTTGCCTACATTTTATTGAATTAGTCCTAATGGGAAGAAGGCAGAAACAACAGAAGGCTGCTGAGCTCACCTCACAAGTGGGAAAGCCACCTCAGTCAGGGCTTTTGGTTTGTATCCCCACCACACCAGAGGATCTGGCTGGATAGTCACAGTCTCCTGCTTGGCTGAAATAGTGATGTTTTAATCATGTGGGGTAAGGCTATGTTCTCATTTTCTCTTGGGACTCTTTAAATGATATAAAAAAAATTAAAAATAAAACATTTTTTATTATTATCACTGCATGTGCCTATATTTGTATCTGGCTCTTATGCAGGAGCGCTAGTATAAGTTTCTTTTTTATTATTAATTTCAACACACATGGCATGCCATACCATGTGTTGAATGGAAATTTTTAGGACTTCCACAACCACCAACTTCAACAGTCACCTCTAATACATTCCGACTGAAAGTGTGCAACCTTGTTGAACAAGCACGGCTAAGGCATATATTTTCATGTATTGCTATGTATGAGTGCATGCTAACTAGGTTGAAAATCAAATTATCTGTGTTAGGGTGAAGGGCTGCCGTGTGAATGCCGCCTGCTGTGCTGTGAATGAATCCTGTAAACACAATCAAAGGCATCTCTCCCTTTCTCAGGAGTTCGCCCACACCCTGCTCAAAAGACAGTTCGGCACCTTTGGCTTCCCATCGCTGCCACCGCGGTTCCCGTTTCCTGTGGGTGACAGCTTCAGCTTCCGTGCAGCGCATGAGCTCTGCCATTATGGAGGGGCGCATTCTCCCCTGAACGGCAGCCTCCTCCGGGTGACACCATTTCATGAATAATGAAAGCCAATGCAAGCAACACAAAACAAGCCTCTCACTCCAGAGCTCTGTGGAAAGTTTTCACTACCAATACCTGCTGAGAAACGTCCTGTTTTCGAAGCTCTTAATGAAGGAGGAAGCCATTTTGTTCCATTGCTAACTCACTGAAAGATCCCAACAGGAGGACAGGAGAATGTGTGGGACATCCAAAGATCTGCACCGCCAGCCAGCAGAAAGCCAAGGGCTTCCAGGCGAAGAGTGGACCACATTCTCTGAGCAACTAGGCCACTCTCCAGTTGCTTCCCTTTTGGAGTGCGCATGACAGGCGCTTTAATGGGGTTCGCGGCTTAGACTGAAGAGACACTTGGAGAGGAGGCACAGGATGCAAGAAGCCCCAGTACTTCAAAGCCATACAAGGCTGGGTTGCTGAAAAGTTCGAGCAAGCGATGGCCCACGCATTGCTGTCCCAGATCTTTCCTGCCGCTGGCAGCTTCTTAACCTAACCTTGCCAGCTCGCCACAATTCGCAATCCCTCTCTTAGGAAGGGGAAAATTAACTCCTTGAGCAATGCAGTTACCCTGATGGGTTCGCTATGGAACAGACGGTTGCCTCCTGAGCAGAACAGAAATGGTGCTGACATGAGAAATGGATTTCTCTGACTTTTCTGGCCGTTCCTTTCAGTATTGCTTCTTTCTGGCCCCCAGCAATCACTTCCCCACAAGGGCCCTGCTATTCCCTCCAGAAAGCCCCCCTGATCTCTAACTACCTCAGAACCCCAGTATTGGAGCACCTTTCAATCTCTGTCTACATCTGTTAATGGTTTGAATCTAAAGTGTTTCTCACTGGATCTTGTTTTAAGTGCCCACTCCCCAGCTTCTTGCATTTATTGAAGGTCACATTGATGGAGGGAATGTTGCTTTAAGAGGTGAAGGAGGGGGTGTTATGGTTCTGGCACTTCCGAGGCAGGCTGATCTTCAGCTTCCGGCCTGAGAGCTCTCTTTCCTGTTTTCCTCTCGGAGAGGCAGGTTCTGTCTCTCTCTCCCCACTTCCCTCCTCCCCCCACTTCTGTCTGTCTCTCCTCTGTCTCCTCTCTTTCTCCCTCTCTCTCTCTGTCTCTCTTCTTCTCCCCTTCCCC
>JAQHUG010000194.1:1301702-1326657 GCA_028555095.1 Dicrostonyx torquatus | reverse complement strand
TGGAGGGGTGTTGGATTTTATCAAAGGCTTTTTTTTTAGCATCTAATGAGATGATCATGGAGTTTTTTCTTTCAGTTTATTTATATGGTAGATTTTATTGATAAACTTTCATAAGTTAAACCATCCTTGCATCTCTGGGATGAAGCTTACTTGATCATGGTGGATGATCTTTATGGTGTGCTCTTGGATTCAGTTTTAAGTATTTTAATGAGTATTTTTGCATCAATGTTCACGAGGGAAAGTGCTTTGTAATTCTCTTTCCTTGTTGAGTCATGTGGGTATCAGGGAGACTGCAGTTTTATAGAAAGAATTTGGCAATGTTCTTTCTGTTTCTATTTTGTGGAATAATTTGAGGAGTATTTGGAGTATTGGTATTATCTCTTTGTTAACAATCTGGTCATATTCTGTGCTGAAATCGTCTGGTCCTGTGCTTTTTGTTTGTTTGTATTTTGCTTTTTATTTTTTGTTGGGAAAATTTAATGACTGCTTCTAGAGGTCATAAGTCTAATTAAATAGTTTATCTGATCTTGATTTAACTTTAGTAAGTGCTGTCTATCAAGAAATTTTTCATTTCTTTCAGATTTTCAGTTTTGTAGAATACAGGTTTTTGAAGCATGTCCTAATGATTCTTTGGATTGCCTCAGTGTCTGATGTTATTTTTTCCCTTTTTTTTGTTAATTTGGATATTCCTTTTTTGCATTTTAGTTAGTTTGGATAAATGGTATTTTATTTCGTTAATTTCTCAAAGAATCAAATCCTAGTTTTATTGGTTCTTTTTTTTCAATTCCATTGATTTCAGCCCTCAGCTTGATTGTTTTTTGCTGTCTACCCCTCTTGGGTGCATTTTGTTTCTCTTTGTTCTATAGCTTTCAGGTGTGCTATTAAGTTTCTGGTATGTGATTCTTCAAATTTGTCACGATGCCCTTAGTGCTATGAACTTTTTTCTTGCTGCTGCTTTCACTGTTCCCCATAAGTTTCGTGTGTTGTGCATTCATTTATATTGAATTCTAGGAAGTTTTTCATTTTCTTATTTATTCCTTCTTTGACACAATAGTTGTTCAGTCATGAGTTGTTCGGTTTCCATGAGTTTGTAGGCTTACTGTTGAAATCCAGCTTTAATCCATGGTGATCTGAAAGGATGCAGGGGCTATTTCAATTCCTTGAGACTTGTTTTGTAACCAAGCATGTGGTCAATTTCAAAGAATGTTCTGTGAGGTACTGAGAAGAAGATGTCTTCATTTTTATTTGGTTGAAATGTTCTTTAGATATCTGTTAGGTCCATTTGCTTCATAATGACCGTTAACTCGATCATTTCACTGTTTAGTTTCTGTCTGGATACCTGCTCCATTGATAAGTGTGGGGTATTGAAGTCTCCCACTTTTAATGTCTGAGGATTAACATGTGATTTAAGCTTTAGTATTGTTTCTTTTACTTACATATGTAGGTGCCCTTATATTTGGGGCATAGATGTTGAGAATTGAAATCATCTTTGTGGATATTTTCCTTTGATGAGTATGAAGTGTCCTTCCATATCTCTTTAGATTAATTTTTGTTGGAATACTGTTTGGATGTGAGAATAGCTACAGTAGCTTGTTTCTTGAGAAGCAAGAAAAATCTTTTTTCTAATATGAAACAATGTCTGTCTTTCATGTTGAGATGTGTTTCTTGTATGCAGCAGAAGGATGGGTCTTGTTTTCACACCCATTCTGTTAGTCTGTATCTTTTTATTGAGGAATTGAATGCATGACATTGAGAGATATCAATAACCAATGATAGTTAATTCCCATTATTTTACGTAGTTATTGGTGGTGGTGGTGGTAAAAGCAGCAGCAATGCGTGTGTGTGTATGTTTGTGTGTGTGTGTGTCATTATTCCTTCTATGAGATGCTGGTATGAGATTATTTATTGCCCGTGTTTTTTGTAGGTGTAGTTTACCTCCTTGGCCTGATGTTTTCATTCAAGTACCATCTGTAGGGCTGGATTTGTAGATAGATTAGTATCTAAATTTGACTTTATTATGGAATACCTTTTTTTTCTTCAGTTATGGCAATTGACAGTTTTGCTGGGTATAATAGTATGGGTTGGAATCCATGGTCTCTTAGAGTCTACAGCCCATCTGTCCAGGCCCTTCTGTTTTTTCATGTCTCCATTGGGAAATCAAGTGTAATTCTAACAGGTCTGCCTTTATATATTACTCAGCCTTTTTCTCTTACAGTTTTTAATATTCTTTGTTGTTGTTGTTGTTGTTGTTGTTCTGTTTGCTTAGATTTTTTGTATTATGTGCCAACGGGACTTCAGTTTCTGGTCCATTCTATTTGTTGTGTTTTAAATTTCTTGTACCTTTACAAGCATGTTTTTCTTTAGATTAGTACAATTTTCTTCTATTAATTTGTTAACAATATTTTTCTGGGCCTTAGAGCTGAGAATCTTCTACTTCTTCTATTCCTGTTATTCTTAGGTTTGGTATTTGCACAGTGTCCCAGATCTCCTAGATAAGTTTTGTGTCATGATTTTGGTTTTTTAGATTTAACATTTTATTTAACTAATGTATCTTTTTTTTCTATCATATCTCCAATTCCTGAGATTCTCTCTTTCATGTCTTGCATTCTGTTGGTTATGCTTGCATGTGTAGTTCCTCTTCATTTACTCAGAATTTTCATTTCCAGAATTCCTACTGTTTGTGTTTTATTTATTGCCTCTATTTCAATTTTCAAGTCTTGGACTGTTTCCTTCACTTGTTTGTTTGATTTTTCTTGACTTTCTTTGCTTTCTTTAAGCGATTTATTGGTTCCTTGCAAATTTTTATTTGTCTTTTTCTCCATTTCTTTAAGGTGATTTCGCATTTTCTCTTTAGGGGCCTCCATCATCTTCCTAAAGGTATTTTTAAGATCATTTTCTTCTGCTTCATCTATGTTGGAACCACTAGTGTGTGGTGCTGCCATATTGATCTATATGTCATTGAATGCATTCTTACACTGCCATCTACCCATCTTTTTCTCCAGTCAATACAGATGGGGTCTGTAGCTTTGTTGGTCATTCTTCCTCCAGGTGTAGTTGGAACCTGTGACTTTGGTGGTGGCTTTCCCTCCAGCTACAGATGGTCATGGGTCTGGTAGCCACTCTCCCTTCAGGAGTAGATGGGGCCGATGGGTCTGGTAGTCACTGTCATGGCAGGGAATGGTTGTCAGGAGAGGGTCTTATAAATTTCTTTTCTGGATAGTTTATTGTTATAATCTGTTATTCTACATTGGTGCTGCAATTGTTGGCAATTTTGGTAGGTGCCAGGATTTCATCTTCCTTCGTAAAGAATTGACTTGGGAGCAGGTTATAGTTGTTTCTAACCTGGTTAAACATTTCCTATTCTTACTGGAGAATATTGCTGTTATGGGGACTAAAGCAAATATCAATTTATTGTCATCCATGAATGTTTGTATGATGCTCAGATACATCTATTTCTGACCATGTTTATTCTTATTATAGCAGCAAAAATTAGAAAACAATGTAGCAATCAGTGCATACGTCAAACACACTATTATTACACACGCCGTGCAGTGTGTAATGAAGCTAGTGCTTCACTAGAAGCTTAAAGATAATTCAAGTTTTCTTTTTATTATTACTTAGTTTTAATCTTCAAATTATTTTATATATATGGATATTTTACCTACATGTATGTCTGTACCATATGTGCACCTAGAGCCCATGGAGGCAGGAAGAGGGCATTGGATTCCTTGGAACTGGATATATAGATTGTTGTGAGCCACCGTGTATGAAATGCATATCTAATTCAGGTTCTCTGGGGAAAAAAAAACCAAGTGAACTGATGCTGAGCCCTCTCTGAAACTCAACTTCTCTGGCTCCTGAGACACACTGGCATGCTCATCTTCTGACTCCAGTCCCTCCGACACTTTTATTGTTCTTTGACAAAGATGACTTGAGCTTGCATAGCCTTTCAATGCAGACATGAGAACCTGAATTTAGGCTGTGCTTCTCACACCTTTATCACTCATATGTCTGGTAGTGTTTAAGGCTAAGTCAGGCATGGTGATGCAAGACTAAATTTCCTAGCAAGGCAAATGACATTCCCAGAAATATATGAGATCTTTTCTAATATTTTGTTTGCTTTAAACAATAAGTTGCTATTGATAAATCTGGTGTTGACTGAGGCATTGAGTTTTATGTCATACGAAGCCCTTTTCTTTTCTAGAATCATTGCCACAATTTGTTATTTCCTTGTCAGATCTTTTGACAGTTTGCTGGCATATGATATATTCTGGTACCTGCCTGGATGAACTTAACATTTGTGTACTTCAGAGAATTATTTATAAATTTGTCAGCATCCAACATGTAATGTATTCAAGAGTACTAAGTGGCTATCTAAGGCATCTGCATTTGGAAATACAATTACAGTCTTTCTGAGGTAGTTAACTCCGGTTTCTTGGCAGTGACAATCGAGAACAAAAGGAAGCTTCCAACTAGTGTAACGATTTTTTTCCCAAGTGAATTTTGGTTTCCATTTTCTTTTTTAATAAAGATCATGTAAATTCCTTTGAATCTTCACAATTTTTAAGAAGATATTCTTAATGTATCCCTTAAAGGTTTAAGGACTAACATCATATTTTACTCCTTGTAGGTCCAAGTTGTAACACTGGATATGCTCATATCCCATCCATTTATGCATGGCTAGATTAAACATGACTTTACTGGTGTTAGAGTTGAGATACAAAAATACTGAACAATCACAGGTTTAGAGCGAAACTTAAAGAGTGTATTACATTGTGTCTTATAATCGGCACCTTTCCTTTTTCTTGGTTTCAGGGTCAGTGATACAGAAGCAGCAAGCTCAGTCCGTTTCATTGCTGGACACATTCTTGTCCATGGTAGTTGAATCATACTGCCACTGGATTTCTGGTATCTCAAAAATAATTTAGATATTTAAAAGAAAACATAAAAGGTTACTAAGACTTTTTTTTCATATATGAATACAGGATTTTTCTAAGAAGCCATGTGGCAGAATAGAATTGGAGTAGACTGCAGGTCTGGGAGTGACACATTGTTTCTCATCGTGGAAGTTACTTGTGCACTCGAACTCATTTGTTATAAATCTACCTATAATGGATGTGAGAGTCAAATGAATAAATAAATAAGTAACAACTTATGAACCAACTCATATAGATTCCGGAGAGGCTTTTCTACGCCACTGACTCTTTCAGAATCAACTTGTATAATACTTCATTGTGACTGAAGGCTGACAATGTCTGACAATGCCAACTGGCAAATGGACAAGATGAGAGATATGAAGAGCATCCTTTTACATTTTATTTTTATTTGTTTTGCAATAGCTAAGGGAAGAATGACATCCAAGGAAGAGCGAGGACATAGCAGCCTGCACTTCCCTCCGAATAGCTGCATCTGTGACAGGGCTCTGAAAGCTGTCACATAAACGGAGGCAGGCTATGAGGAAAAGGGGATTTTCTGAACTGGATCTCTGAGAAGAGCTGGGGCTAAACATGTTTCTAACTGAGTGATGCGTGAGAAAGTGCACAATGCGTGCACACCCATTCTAAACAGAGGTGTGAAATGACGAATAAGAAATAAGGTTTGGCTCAACATTCAACACGGATTTTTTTTTCCTTTTAGGAGGAAATTTGACTTGCTTCAGCCTTTAACTCCAGCTTGTGTTCTAGCTTATTTGATGACTTACATATTGTTCCTGCTTAATGTTGTTTAGCATTCTCTTTCCTACTTAAATGAGTCTCTGTGTGAGCAACAGCGTGCAAGGCTGCCACGGGCAGCAACCTCCACAGCCCAGGAAAACATTGGTTCCAGATCTTGGTTTTTAGTCCATTGCCTCCCTACAGCCCACTGTCGTCTTTCTTTGAGTGAGCTGAGCTTTACTTTGTTTTTTTGTTTGTTTGTTTTGTTTTTTAAGTAGGGATTTGAAATTATTTCTCCAAAAAAATTGAAATTAGTTTGTTCATATTGGTGCAGGGATGATAAGAAGTTGTTTTTGTTGTTGTTTTTATCTTAAAGGGAACATGAAAAAATGCCACTAGCGCTAATAGAGTTAGGGATAGGAATCTATGGAAAATGTTTCCTAGGAAACTTGGTCAAATATCACTTTTGGTTTGGATTTGGGCTGGAACTATGAAGTGCTTATGTGTTTCTTCAGGTTCTTTTTTTTTTAAAAAAAAATTAAGATTTATTTATATATTTTATGTATGCAACATTCTGCCTTCATGTGTGCCAGAAGAGGGCACCAGATCTCATTATGAGATGGTTGTAAGCCACCATGTAGTGGTGTAGTTGCTGGGAATTGAACTCAGAACCTCTGGAAGAGCATTCAGTGCTCTTAACCACTGAGCCATCTCTTCAGCCCCGTTTCTTCAGGTTCTTTTCTTGAAATATAAGTTAAGTACTGAGCACTTTCCAAATATAAGACATTATGGAAAAAGAAACAAAGAAATAAGAGAAATATCAGTGTCTTCATAGTCCCACAACTCTTTTTTTTTTTTTTTTTGGTTTTTTGAGACAGGGTTTCTCTGTAGCTTTGGAGCCTGTCCTGGAACTAGCTCTTGTAGACCAGGCTGGTCTCGAACTCACAAAGATCCGCCTGCCTCTGCCTCCCGAGTGCTGGGATTAAAGGCGTGCGCCACCACCGCCCGGCTTCCCACAACTCTTTAAAACCCACAGTCAGATAGCATTGTTTCCTTAACTTGCATTTGTCACTTGGTGGGTAGTGGCATGGGAATTGAGCAGCCAATATTCCTAACATCATTTCCACTTGAAATCTTTCTATTTCAAGGTTCCAGCCATAGCTATTGGGAGGACTTGGATTAAAGTGGTGGCTGCGTTGAAGAGGAAAGAAAGAAGAGGGAGATAATGTTTCTTACTCCTCAAATCTCATGATCAGATTTGTTTTCTCTGGAAGCCCAGGCCACATGGTCCTGCAGCACTGTCTTTGGGAGCAGCAAAGAGCCTCACGTGCTAACATCACAGGGCTGAGGCGTTCTGTGACCTCATTCTTGAGATGCCAGATAATAGTGGTCTCATTACAGTGGGTCAGTAAAGAGTGCTACAAAACCCAAGGGCACAGAAATCTAATGGCTTCACAGTGTGGGCTACGATTTACATTGGTCAGAGACCTATCCTCTTATCACATAGCTAATAGCCTTCTCTTGATTCCTTCAGTGGAAGGAAAAGCAGATGCACACACAGTTGGACAATATGGATGTCTAATACAGCCCTGAGGGGAAGAATTTAGAATGGATCTGTGGTGGTTTGAAAGAAGATGTCTCCCAAAGGAAGTGGCGCTATTAGGAGGTACGGCCTTATTGGAAGGAGTGTGTCCCTGTGGGAGCGGGCTTTGAGCTCTCTTTTCTCAGGCTTCCTTCAAGGTGACTGTTAGTCAACTTCCTGTTGCCTGCAAGATGTCAGACTCTCAACTATTTCTCCTACATGTCTACCTACACATCATGCACCTGTCATGATGATAATGGACTGAACCTCTGAAACTGTAAGCCACCCCGATTCAATGTTTTTCTTTATAAGAGTTGCCATAGTCGTGGTGTCTTTCACAGCAATAAAACCCTAGCTGAGACAGGGTCTTAGAGTACAAATGAAAAATCTCTTAGAGAGCTGGGCTCTGAAAACCACACCCTTCGGCATCACCAGGACTTAGTAGCAGGTCACTCGTGGGGAATGTCTAGGAAGAAGTTGGGAGCTGGCATGACAGGTCATATATGATGAAGAGCTGTGGCTGCTAACAAGGAAGCGTATGCCAATTGCTTCCCCCATTGAGTGGGGTGAAACCTTTCGTGAGTGTGATCTACTCTCATTTAGTTAGGCCTCCTACCCCATTAGCGTTATCCAGAGACAGGAAGCTCAGGGACTTGGACATCGTCTCAATTCTCAGAGTCTGTGTAGTGGAAGAAAGGGATCTTCATCATGCAGGACCCTAAAAATCAGAGAAGAGGGTTATCCCAAGGATGTCTTAGGAAGTGCAAGTCTTCATTGTCTCTGAAGTGTTCCGTTTCTTGTCAGATAAAGCAAGGGTTAATTTGTAAGGGATGGCTTCTCAGAAGGTTCAGCCATGGACACACATGGGACTGAAAAAGGACCACATCTAGACTTAGGACAGGAGACCACAGAAGTCACCTAATGTGAAATAAAGTCTCTTCACTTATATAAAAAGTTATCCAAACCTTTTGTCTTTAGACTTTAGCAACTCAGACTACTAATCTCATTAGTTTGTGGGTGGGTCCATTCCAAAAAGATGAGTCCATCATTAGGAGACTCCTGCCCTCTCTTCTCTACTTAATGCATTGAGTTCCCAATCTCATATATCCCTTATGGTTGCTGGCCAAATAAAAATATAAATATGAAGTCAAATTTGAATTCCAGATTACAAAAACATTTCTTTTAACTTCAGTATATGCCATGCAATATTAGGGACATATTTATGTTAAAAAAGATCTCACAATTATGTTAAATTTGACTAGCTGGACATCCTTTACTTATTTGGAAGTAGAAGTCATGTCTTTGCTCACATTCTATATGACGATCCAACAGTCACAGTGTACTTTAGCCGAAACTGCCCAGTCAGACCAGTTCAGATCATTAAGGGAAAATTATGATAATATAGAAACTCCAAATATTTCCAGCGTTTCAAGCTCTTTCCAAACAAGTTACTGCATATGAATACTTCTCCTATACAGCCAAAGTTCAAAGTCGAGAGCCAGAGTCTTGGATTAAATGGGGATCCCTTTAAGATTGTTATAATTTGTAATATTTAAGTTTTACTTTAGAATATATCTACAAGTGAAAATACTTATTTTATCATACAATGAAAAGGCCAACATGAAGGACTCCCTCCTCCCTGTTCATTCAGTAAATATCTTCATATATTATGTAATTTCTCCATAAAAACTGTTGATCAAAGACAGTAATACATTTACTTATATGAAAGCAAGAATGACAAGATAATCTTTTGGCTAAGAAAACAGACGAATGACTGCCTCAGAATAAGATGGGAAGTTGGGAAGGTGGGAAGGAGAGATTTATAATCCCAAAGGGAAATTATTAGGGATGATGGATGTATTTGCTATCTTGCTTGTGGTAATGTTTCACAGATATTTGCATATTTAAAACTTTATGAAATTATACCACTAAAATGTGCAGCTTATTGAATCAATTATATTTCAATAACGTCAAATGAAATTTAAATTGTTACAAAATGAAAATACTACGCTGCAATAAGCTGCATTAGAGTTTAAAGTATTTTCTAATTTGGTTCTGTAAGCTCCATCAAGAAAACTACACAGTGTGTTAAAATAACTAGGATCAAGGAGAGTTCCTTGAAGGAAAGAGGTGTGCATTATTTATCTCAAACACTAAAACCTCAAATGCTGGCAATAGCTCTGGTATATAAAAAAGGTATATACTGTATTTTGGATGAGTAGATAAATAGAAGCCATATAATCCCAAAGTCTAGCAGGAAGAGAGATGTAATGATTTGAATAGGAAGATATATCAGTTATGCTCGGCGGCTGGTAGCAGCGTCCTGAGCACAGTGCATCTATCACCCAACTGTGCAGTGTTCTGCAGTGTAAGCCGTAGACAAGGCTGGCAGGGACATTTCCAAAGGCTTGAGGAACTTGAGGTTCCTGTTTTTCTGCTTTGGGACTTCTGGCTTCCATTCTCCAGGACAACTAAATTTCCCAGGTGACACTGGGAAGTGGTAGCTATGCCACTTGACTTCTAGGAAGATGCCCCCCCACCTTTTTTTTTTCTTTCTTTCTTTCTTTTTTTTTTTTTGCTAAGGCTGATCCTTGGAAACAGCCATTTCTGAAGAGTCACCCGTTTTCTTATTCCATTGCCTTGGCTGCACCTCCTAGCAAGGAACTCTTGAGAAATGCCAGTTGTCCCTCAGAGGACACTGTATGCAGATAAAACTCAGGTTACTGGCAGTGAAGGAATACCAGGTAACATGTTGTCTTTACCTTCCAGGGACTCCATTATTACTTTACTGATGATTAATTCTTCCTAGATCATAACTGAATAGCAACCATTTAGAAATATACAAACACATATCTAGGCCTAGCTTAATGGCTTCAATCTTTGATTTCATCGCAAACACAGGGTCCACATCAGGCAGATTGGACCTAAAGCTATACCTACAGGAGGCCGGTAACCCTGAATTCCAACACACAGATTCATTCTTCCACCACGCAAGAAATACAGGTCAAAGGCCATAATAATAAAAACATTGCTCTATTGCATATTTCTTAAGACAAATGGGTTATTGCCTAAGGCTCAGAAATCTTTTGCTATACAGGGATTTGTGTCATAATAGCATCTGCTGTGATAAAATTTGACCTATATTATATTTCTTTACGTCTGCTGTCTAATTTCCCTTAGGGCAATGGTGTTCAAAATTTTTTAGTTGATAAAATCTTTTTTGGAGGAAAATCTTATGGAGGCATACAATAAAAGAAAACGGATGTGGCTCCGGGTAAAGGGTTAGGAGAGGAAGTACCTTTCAGACCCTGGCAGTTGGTCTACTTCCTGTCTCCTTCCCACCCTTTTACATCATGTATATGGCGTATGTTTGGGCAACAGTTCTGAAACATATTGCCATCGTCCACGTCTTCCACTTTTTAAATCAATGGAGAATTTGAAATCTACAGTCATTTGGCTTTGAAACAGTGGTTTGATTTGCTAGTCAACTGGTAGGCCATGCCACTGGGCAATGTAACTGAATCGTGGAAATCCATGTCTCTCCTCTGCGACTGCACCACAGACATCCAGTCTTCCAGGACTGAGTACTGTGTTGATCGCTCTTTTATGAAAAGCCTTTCACAACCCCTGGGTGGAGTTTTGACTTTTGTTGTTTGTTCTGTTTGCTTTCCTGTCATATCCATGAATAAACTTTGCAGAATTATTTGCAAATAAAATAGTCTTATATTTAAAGACCAACTTGAGAGACATATCTATAGAAACAGATGACTAGAAAACCAATAATTTTTTTATTTTTAAGCTAGGTGACATGTAGTTTTTGGGGAGGATGAAGAAGAACATGAACAGGCTTAGCTTTAGGAGCCAATCAAGGTCTTTGCTCAAAGCAAGTGAGGACTCACTCACTTCTGAAGGAATTCTGATCGTGATTTAAAGAGATATAGAAAAATATTTAGTTTCACTTTTCAGCTTTATGAAAGATACTTTATGTTCAACTGGATTATTAAATTTGCCTGTAAGTACAGTTGTGTTGATATTCATAGGAGTGATTCCCAGTCAGGGCAGGGCTCGTTTGTGGGTTTAAATGGTCAAGGGTTAGTGTATGCTTTTGGCAGTCAGAGGATGGAGCTGGACCACATACCCTCCAATGTACTGGGGAGTCCTGAGAAAGGAGCCAGGATCTGTGGTTGTTATACAAATAAGCTCAAAGTGTCTGCACTGTTTATGATACACTGAGTCTAAAAATTAGGGAGAGATTTAACTCTCCTCTTGTTCAAGTCTTTTAATTGATCAACTTTGTTTTTTGGAAGATTCATATGTTTGTTTTTAATGCGTTGATCGTATTTACCTCAACTCTCTCATGTTTCCCACCCTGTCAACCCCTTCCTTCCTCCTACAAGTCTCTTTCTAGCTCTCAGGTGGGTGGGTCTGTTGTTTTGTTTCCCCAGAGTTAACTACAGCTGGAGCCTGTTGGGCTAACTGGAGACAGTGACGCCCCTCCCTTTATACTCACCAATCATCGCTAGTTCCCCAGAGTAGAGTAAGGCTTGCTCACTTTGTCTGAAAGCTATGTATTGGGAATACCCCCAGCTTCCCTACAGAGCATCTTAGTGATATGCAAATGCATTTCAGGGTTTTTATCTCAGAATGCTACTAACCATATTAACCTAGATGCTATTTTCCCATTACCCATTTTAATTTTCATGTATATGTGGTTATGGACCTTTACAGTTTGTAATTCTTATTAATTCTAGTTCAGAATAACAAATGGAGTTATAACAGGTACACATTTTTTATGGTAGATTTAAAACATTAGGCTAGTGGGTTTTCATCCTTGTTGACACTTTGGAACACTATGTAGTTGTCTTAAATAGGGTTTCTATTGCTGAGACAAAGCACCATGACCAAAAAGCAAGCTGGGGATGAAAGGGTTTATTCAGCTTATATTTCCAAATTATTGCTCATTTCACCAAAGGAAGTCAGCATAAGAGCTCAACAGGGTAGGATCCTGGAGGGAGGAGCTGATGCAGAAGCCACGGAGAAGTGCTGCTTCCTGGTTTACTTCCCATGACTTGATCAGCTTGCTTTCTTATAGAACCCAGGACCACCAGCCCAGGGATGGCACCACCCACCATATACTGGGCTCTGTCCTATGGATCACTCATTGAGAAAATGCCTTACAGAAGGTGTAGTAAGATGTACGGGCTGTGTTCCCAGCATCTGAGAGGAGCACGAGCCCTTTTGTTCTGTCCCGCCCGGCTCCCAGCCATGGGCCTGCTTTTGGCCCTGGCTAGCTTATACCCGAAATAATTACACATGAACTGTATTCATTTGAATACTGCCTGGCCCATTAGTTTTAACCTCTTATACATATTAGTTTAAACCATATCTAGTAATCTGTGTGTCACCACGTGGTTGTGGCTTACCCGGAAGATTCTAATCAAAGTCCAACTTGGGCTGGAGAAATATGGCATTTGCCCCAGTGCCTTCTCTCTCACAACCTTCTGTTCTGTCTACTCCAACCACCTAAGGGCTGCCCTATCCTACAGGCCAAGGCAGTCTATTTAACCAATGAAAACACAGAAATAAAAAAGGACCCTCCTACACCAGAAGGATCTCATAGAGGCATTTTCTCAACTGAGGTTCCTTTCTCTGTTAACTCGAGCTGGGGTCAAGTTGACACACAAAACCAGCCAGTTCAGATGTGTCCAGTTCTATGCAGCATAGGATCTCCAGCGGCTTCTTTGACCTCTTATTATATACCAGTAGCATACATACCCTGAAATTGTAGGGACGAAAAATGACACAAAGTATCTCTGAATGTTTAGGGAAAGATGAGCTTTGCTGAGTACTTGCATTAATGTAACCTGGGGCAACAGCTGTAGAATTATTCGTGGGAGTCATCTTTTCATTTCTTACTGGTTGTTCAGCCAGCTCAGCAGCCCAGTGTCCTCTTGTCACCACCTTTTGGATACAGTAGCTGGCCCTTCTTTCAGGCCTCTAGATTTGTTTGACTAGAAAGGACACTGAATTTGGAAGGGCAGGGCCTAGTACAATTTTGTGATAGCTCACCTATAATAAATAATTTTATGCCTTTGACCCATAAATTTTTGTTAGGTACCTACAGCTCTGAGACGCTTCATTCAATTTCTTTCTGACGACCTCTATAAAAATGTGTTCAACTTTTGGCAATTCTTGGTGTAGTTTGGCAGACAACATGACAAACATACTGAGAAGATGCAAATAAGTTTAAAAGCAATGATTATTATTTTTTTTAAAAAAAGCATTAAAAGAATTTTAAAAGAACACAATCTAACTAATTTAACTTCTCTTCCTTTTCCTTCCTTCAAACCTTCCAAAATATTTCTCCCAACTTTCTTTCTAATTCATTGCCTCCTTTCTCATCAATTGTTTTGTTGTTACATGCAAATATTGATATATACTTATATATATAAATGTATATATATTATAAATATAACATGCTGAATGCATATAATGTTACTTTTATGTATGCCTTAGGATTGAATATTTGGGGTTTGACAACTAACTGACTATTGGTGTGCTGTTGCTTGAAAAAGACCACTTCTTCTTTTTCCTAGCCTTATTCAGTTGCCTATAGATGTTTGTGGAGGGTTGAGGCCTCACGGGTTTTCCCCATGCAATTTGGCCTGTCCAAGGTGTCTTCCTTGCTCAGCTCACATTTTGGGTAGTCATATGCTCTGCCTTTATGCATGTAGCCTAACAACAGATGTGATAGAACCTAAATTTGTTTACAACCTTTTTCCTTTTAAATTTTGTTCATTTATTGTTAGAAATAAGGCAACTTATTAAGGTAGAAAAGCAAGCAAGAAAGGAGGGAGGAAGGGAGGGAGGAAGGAAGAAGGAAGGAAGGAAGGAAGGAAGAAAGGAAAGAAGGAAGAAGATACTTCCAAATGTAGAAGTGATCCAGTGAGCTGGATAAAAATTTCTGACCTCATATGGACTATTTACATAGCACTGGTCTTCTCTCAAGTCTGGATGGTTTTCTGGCATCTACTCCCCTTCCACAACTCCTCCCTGAGAGTTACAAACTCAAACATTTTTAAGGAGAACTGAAGGGTGAAGCTCAATCTTCATAGACTCCCTATGCTACTGAGAGATAACATCCCTTCCTAAGACAGACTAATGAACGCCCTTCCTACACTCTCTGTTGCCTAGAGAGAAGGCTTTGATTTTTCTGTAGGAGTTGTATGGAGCTCTGTATCATTAAGAATTTACTTTGAAGCTGTCATGTATCCCAGAAGACCCCAATTTTACAAGGTTAATACTGCATACAATGAATAGTAACGTGATGCCAACCAATGACCCAAGAAAGTGAGAGCCAGGAAAGCCATCTTTGTATAGGCATAATTTGTTTGTGACAGGGTTCTCTCTGGCTGCACAACACATTTCCACAGAACTACTAAGGCAAGCTGAGACTTCTTGGTGCTTACTCTTAGGGACTCTGGAGAAGACTTATGAGTCCTTTAGCTTTCCCTTCATCAGCTGTCCCCTCTAATGACATAGATCTGGAGCTTGCTAACCACATGACTTCCCTTAGAAGCACTGAGAATGTTTTTTGCTGTGTTGACTGTCTTTCTATAGAATACAGACTAGTTAGAATCCAGTCAGTGAGAGTTCCAGAACCTTTCTGATCAATGGACAGGTGACTTATGAGAACTCCAGGACCCTTTTTTTTTTTAGATATTTTATTATTCTCCTGGGACCTAATTGACTTGGAGATAAGAGCAAAAATATGATCTGTTTTCCTAATTTCATTTTGGCTGCTGCAATTAGGTATCTGAAAAAAGCAAACTAGGGAGAAAGCCCACAATTCCAGGTTGCAGCGCATCATGGAGGTCAAGGGGGCAGGAAATAAAACAGTCAGTCACAACCTATTCGTAGCAGAGCAAAATGCATGCATGCATGCATATTCCAATCCTCAGTTTCTCAACCCTTACACAGTTCAGAGCCCAAAATCAGGCGCCTTCCATCTCAATTAATTAAAGCAATCAAGAGAATTCCCTACAGATAGGCATAGTGCTGATGAGATGTAGAAAAATCCCTCATTGAGATTCTCGTCCCACGTGACTCGAGGTTGTGTGAATAATTAAAACTCACTGTCACAACTTCACCTTGTCAGCCTGACACACAAGCACATCACCTCTTGTCTCTAAAGTCCCATGGTTATCTACTAACGTAAAATATAATTCAACTCTAAAAGTCCCCATACTTAAAAAAAAAAAAAGCAACCTTCAAAAATTCTGAAGTCTCTTAACTGTGCCCTTTTACAGGATAAAAGCCAAGTGACATACTTACAGCACACAATGGCACAAGAGAGTGCGTTCTCATCCTAAAAGGAAAACAGACCGGGGCATCATTTGGAAGAGTCCCATCTAAGGAAAGCAGGATCCAGCAGAAAACAGCAAATTATGAAGCTCCATGTCTACCATAGGGGGCTCATAACATAGCTTTCAGGGGGTTCACATATGTATTCCTACCTTTGCAGTGCTATGACTTCCAGCATGTAAAGTTGCTCTTCAGTGCTGCAACTTCCAGCATGCACAGTGGCTCTGCAGCACTGCAACTTCCAGCATGCCCAGCTCCTTTGCAGAGCTGCGACTTCCAGCAGGCATGGCTCCTTGCATTGGCTTAGGCTGACTCTGTTCTAGACTTGCAGCTCCCTTTTGGTGGTTGCCTCATGACTCTGGCATTTTTCAGTCGCCTGAATGGGTAAGTCAGGGTTCCCCAGAGGCAATGTATTCTTGAGTAAGCATCTAATATTTGGTGCCATATCTCCGTTAGCCAAGATTTACAGGTCCCGGAATCAAAGCGGAGGAATGGGAATGGTACCACTCACCATCATGCCTGGTAACTCACTAGGAAACATTTTGCCTCCTGTTTCCCATGGTCTCGTGCTCTATTGGCCTAGGAGTTTTGGTTCCAGAGGGGTAGTGTGCTCCTGCCAGGAGCCATGATGAACATTCTGTTGAACTGAAATATTTGTTCTCCTACCGTCCTACGTCAACAGAAGAAGAAAGTGTTAGAGAGATAGTTGGTCTAGACAGCAGGGGGAAACTGCTCTGCTTTTCTATTGGAATTCAGAGAAGAAGATGGTGACGGGAGTACAGGAGTTTCTTAAGAGTTTCTAGGATTCAGTATGTCTGTGATTAACGTCAGTGAGAACTATAAAACCCAGTCCATGCAGGATCATACATGACCCAAATGATTCAGGAACAAATGCCTTGGTGGCAAGGGATCTTGTTCATATATGAAGAATTTAAAATAATAATGCAATCACAAAAGCATGGGACTTAAAATGTGAGTTTTATTACAGGGCCTGGGCATGACATGGGTTATTTAAATATGTTAATGCTTATTTATTCAGTGAATACTGGTGAAGGTTGAACGTGCCAAGTACCATACAAGATAGGGAGAGAAGTAACTGAGAGTGACAATCTCCCTCCACGGCCAGTTGTTTGGCTAGGTAAATTTACCTTATAGCCCACTGAAGTGACTCTAGTAAAATGGTCAGGACTATGAAAAGAGAGGTCATTTGGATGAGTTTTACTTTGGAATCACATCAGGTCAGTGGTGAGTGTCTGTCTAGAGGCGATGAAGAAAACAACTCAAAGGAGATAGTCTTTGCGTGAGACTTGGATGGCAAAGAATGAGATAAGAAAAATGCATGGAAGACAGGAAGAGAAAAGAAGTATGCAGTCTGGCCTGTTCACAAGGACTGGGACAAGAGTGAAGCTAGCTAGGTTATGGATGGTCAGGAGATCAACACAGTGAAAATTTTAAGTTTAAGGTAAGCAAATATTAGGAGATATGCATATAAAGATGGACTTATTTATTTTAAAAAGTGCTGAATCCATGCCAGGAAGTTTGGATATTACTTTGGAAACAGTAAGGGCATAACTGGATGCAATCACACAGGCTTAAAGTCTTATACATGTGGGCAAAGCACCAGTTCCCATGGTGTAATGGTTAATGCTCTGAACTCTGAATCCAGCGATCTGAGTTCACGGCCCAGTGGAACCTGTTCCTTGAGGAAGAGACCCGGTCAGTCATTCCCATCAACTGAGACCATGAAACCCAATATGATGGACTGCCCATGAATGCTTTAGCATTGCTGAAAACATGTTTCATTTTTTCACATGTGGACAAAACAGTAGTTTTGATTTTTTTTTCTGGATAGTGCTGTAAACCAACAGAAAAAGTAGGAACTAACAACAACGTTGTCTTGAAAATCTGGAGCCCCTGTGCCGGTGAATGTGGCTCACTCTGAATGTGTTCTTTCTTCTCGATGGAACACTCTGTGGCCAGATCCTTAGGAAAATCAGTAAAATATATTTCGAAAAAGAAGTTCCTAAAAGTCATAAAAGACTTGAGCTAGTGTGGATGTGTTGCAGCTGTTTCTAGCCAGAGCCAGAAAGTGAAAACGATGCAGCTGACACAGGCCCCCTCGTAACTTTCATTGAACAGACAACATCCCTTTATCCCCAGCACCCTAACTCTACTGACTTCTTATTTTAATGTGGAAAGAATAAAAAAAAATGTTTTGAAGTTAATAAAATATACAACTTGACCTGGTTAATTTGAACCAGTTTGCAAACTCCCTTTATATAGAGACAAAAAAGAAAAAAAAATAAACCTACAGATTAGAAAACTCTTGGCAAAGTCCCTGCCTCTCATGTTAGCAAATTCTTTGCTAGTTCCATTTCCGGCTCCCCAGACATAAGAATGAATTAAGACTGAAAGAACAAGCCCTGGATAATTATATTAAACTCTTCTTTTTTTTTTCAGTAAGAAAAAGTGTGTCACAGTGTACAGATATGCTTAAAGCAACATTGGCTCTGACCTTCTAAGTTTTGGATCTTGGCCCCAGGATTTTGGATCCAGAAATCGAGAACCCTTGGCCAAAGACACTCTCTGCCTTTCTGATCATTGCAGATTTTGTTGTTAATGGAAGTGATAATGCAGCCAGCGAGAAAAATTGAAGGGTAGAGGTGGCCCGAGCAGTGAGGACTGGCACAGTCTGGACTGGCTCAAGATAGCTGACTCCTGACTTACTGTGGTTCTGAATCTTAAGAAACTGCTCTGGCGATCAAGCGAGGCGAAATGCATTCTGGGAAGAGCTGTCACCCTGGAGCTGAGGAACTGTTAGATGCTGCTTGTCATCTCCTTTCTAATGTTCTCTTGGCGTTGCCCCATAGTTCACCTTTCCCAGAAGGCTTTCCTGCCGAGGCCACTCCCCCCCACACCACCTTTCCCAACATCGCTTTTCACCTTGTCTCACTTCTCTAACACATCTTTCATTCCTCTTTTTGCAGAGATGGCTGTAGTCTTGGCACTGTGTTCAGTGCTATGCATTGCACTGCCTGATACTTTGCTGAGGGCATTCTGAAAGAACATGGCGTTCGGAAAAGGGGTACGGAAAGTGCAGCCTCTAGCCACCGTGCAAGAAAATTTCCTCTGAATAATCCCCTTTATTGCTGTCATAAAATATACTACTATTCTTATTGCTTTTGGCAGTAAGAAAGAGCCAATAAAAAGATACCTTCCCTACTGGACCTCATATGCTTAACTATTAGGTGAATTCTGAACAGAAAGCTGACCATATATGAAAATGCCTGATTCTTCCAGTGACAGCCATGCCACTCAGATTAGGGAAGTTTGATTCTGTACTTAACGTGGTCCAGAAAAATATAAACCTTTATATCTTAAGTGTGACCGTGCTGCTGGCCCCTCCAGTGTTTTGAAACGGAGCCTTGTGTCAACGTCTTCTCCAGGCCTTTCCTTGAGAAGTGCTCTGCCGCTTACTCTCAGAGCCCTTACATATAAAAATAAACACGCATTCAGCCAAGGAGGTCCCTGATGCCTTGCGGTACCACAACACGTTTTCGAGTCATAAATCACAGCTCTGACAGGCCCGTGATGATGTATTGTGTGACTACATCACAAGGACACTGCTGCTGATGTGTTAATGTAAGAGGTCCTAGAAGCCTGCGACTTCGCAACGTGGTGTTCACATATAGTCACGGAGAGATTTGAAGGTGGCAAAATTGAGAAATAGAGTGACACCCGGAGTGGTTCTGGCTGCCAGTCACCTTTTTTTTGTGACAAGTCATGGACCCCAAATAGAAAGCTCCCACTCCCGAGCATTAGTGTTCCCCCTCTCTGACTGACGGTGGGATGGTGTAACTCAGGGAGGGGTGGCTTTCCCAGACCCAGCATAGCATGAGCAGCTGTTGGGAGAGCCAGGCTGGAGGCTGAACTTCTGAGACTCAGCCCCCTACTCTTGCTGACAATTCCAAGTTTTCCAGGGAATAAAATAGCCCCTTATACCCACATCCTTAGCCTCAACAAACAGCAGGTCCAAAATATTTTTTTTAAAACTGCATCTTCACTGACCCTACCCTTTCTTTGTCACTGTGCCTTAAGCAATGCAGTATAAGAAGTATTTACATATCATTTACATCCTATTAGATATTATAAGGAATCCGGAGATGGTTGAAAGCCCATGGGAAGATGTGATATATGCAAATGCAATCTTAAACAAGAGACTTGAACATCCATGAAATTTGCCTCGAGAGGTTAAAGCCAATCCTCTGTGGATACAAAGGACTAAATGCTTATCCTATGTCATGAAACAGGAGCTCTTTTCTAACCGTTAAATAAAAGCGCTCTTTCCCTGGGCCTCTGGTGAGCAGTGGAGTCTGATGGACTTGGGCAGAGGACCATCTCATTGGCTGTGTATCCACTGCTATACTGACTGTTCCAGCATTCACAGTATCTGGCGATCCAACCAGGCCAAATGCCAATCACATATCAATCTTCAATAGAACGAACAAAATAAAACAATTCAGTATGTCTATTCCTCATATCGGGAGCATTTATGGAGACTTGACATTGAGGAAAAGTATCAGCATCAGGTGTGGATTATGCCTTGCCCACAAAACAATGAATTACATACCAGCTCTCTAGCTTCCTAATGGAAACAATAGAAAAACTCAAATGTCGTTTGTGAGGAAGACTTAAAAAAATGCTATCTGTCAAACCTTTAACTGTCCGTCATGTCCACCCAACCTATGACTTTGGTGGTTTTTCACTTAACTTGTCGCAGTTCAATTTTAAGAAATTGAACAAGGAAAACCTGAAACAAGTTGAAACAAAAGAAGCTTTAAAAAGTCATTTAGAACCGGGCAGTGGAAGCTCATGCCTTTAATGCCAGCACTCGAGAGGCAGAGGTAGGCGGATCTCTGTGAGTTCGAGGCCAGCCTGGTCTACAAGAACTAGTTCTAGAACAGGCTCCAAAGCTATGGAGAAAAGCTGTCTCGAAAAAACAACAACAAAAAAAGTCATTTAGAAGTTCAATAAAAGTTATGAGACAGAAAAAAATATCGTGTAAATGGTATGTGTTTGGTTTGTACATAGGCTAAGACATTGTCTTGCCATTGAAAAAGCAAATTAAGATTTTGAACTAGATAAAAAATGGCTGGGTGTGTGACACACCCATTTAATAACTCTAGATTTAAGGATGTACAACTCACTTTTTTTTTTTTTTGGTTTTTCAAGACAGGGTTTCTTTGTGGCTTTGGAGCCTGTCCTGAAACTAGCTCTTGTAGACAAGGCTGGTCTCGAACTCACAGAGATCTGCCTGCCTCTACCTCCCGAGTGCTGGGATTAAAGGCATGCGCCACCACCGCCCGGCTCACAATTCACTTTTAAAATTCAGCTATCAATGATCTTATTGAAATATAGTATTATTCACCTTAAGTTAGCAGAACAGTATATTTTCTCCATAACATTGTGGAGTTCATAGTTTTCTAAGCAAGACAAGAGCCTAGAAACGGTAAGAGAGGATATGATGCTCATGGATGCTACGGGATAACTGTCTTCTGCTTTCCTAACACTAGACTGATATATTTTGTGAGTTCCTATTTTTCTCTGCGTGCCTCTTTCTAGGGACTTACACTCCTTTTCTCTGTAGACTTGCTGTACAGATGTGGGCAAGGCCTGCCTACAATTTCCAGGCTGCTTCTTTATTGCTAGTGTGTGATCCCTTGGTGCATTTCTGTTGACGGTATTGGCATTTATGAAATCATACATTTCCGATGTCCTGACTTCTTTCCTACAAACTTAAAACTTGCATGCCCCTGAGAACATTATTTCAACACACATTAGTAAAAGATTTCTTTGAAGAGACAGACCAGTTTCCATGACCTTATTGTATAGTTCAAAGTGTTCTCAGATAATTTTTTATTCAGGCAGTACTAGCTAGTAAGTGTGGCAGCCTGGAACAAGAGGAGTGTTATTACTGCCCACTAAATGCTAGAGGCCCATTATGTAAATGACAGCTCTATCACTCAATGGCTGTCTTCTGGCCTAATGGAGTGAGTTTGGAGAGCATTGTCACTCTGTGAACTCACCAACTCTGGCTCCCTGCCACCTGAGAAGGCCACACTGACCACTCGATGGCTGTCGCGATCCAAAGGACTCTAAGGTTGCCATAGAGAATGATGACAAAATCCCAAGGGTCCTGTGGCAAGACTCCAGACCTTTGAAGTACTTCAGCTCTCGGACCAGTGTGCTTATGGTAATGTTTGTTGCTCTTGGCCTTGAAGCTAATCTGTCCCATTCCCAAATTGAGCATCTGGAGAAAGTATGATTCCCAAGAACTGCTCCCAGAGGCCATATCTATCTCTTCATTACCAGAATAAAAATATCCCCAGCTACTCCAACATACAAAGCTAATGAAAAGCTGTCTTATTTAACCCAGCTGGATTATATTGATGATCTATAGGTCAATTTTCCCCCTGTTCTCTTCCATCTCCCGTCAACTCAAGGGCACAGAACACTTAAACAGATGTCCCAAACATCCTCCTTGTTGTCACTCCTCAGGACTCATAAATTACGTTTGTTCCAATAAATCTACAAGGCATTAATGGGTGGGACCCAAGGGAGGCCAATGTAGACCCATGTGAACAGCTTTCTCTTCTGCCACAGGCCAACACCTACCTCTGAGTGATTCAGGCTTCTTCCCTGCACAATTAGAGTCTCATTTAGCTAAGTAAGCTACTTGCATTTGTATCTGATGCCTCAGACGTGAGAGAAGAGTGAGAAACTATAGAATGGAATAGTTGTCCTTCTAGAGGCCTGCTCCAAAGTCTCTAGATTTCCCAGCGATTGAGGATGTTTCCCTGCATCCTTCAGTGAGGTAACAAATGCCACTCCCCCATTACAAACACGTTCCAGGGCCCCTGAGAGCCAAGAAGAGCCCTCTCACACCAAGTGCCAAGCTATTTTAGAATCTCTGTGGGACTCTTACATAACATGGCTGCCATCTTGCCCTGCACTGTGCCTCTAATTCTTTATCAAGGCCCCAAAATGTTCATCCAAGTTCTTCTTTTGGGAAAAAAACCTCAATGTAAAAGTTCGTATTTGATCATTCAAATCGACTTGTCCTGCTTTAACTCCTAAGAACTGAATCGGGGGGTTTGGGGGGGTTCTTTTGAAGGGCCACTAAGAAGTTCTTTTTTATATTATTGTAATGGGGGGAGGAAAGGGTGTTATAAAATTTCAGACTTTCTTCTCTGTAGGGCACATTCTGAAGCATGGTGGGTTATGAGGTTTTTCAGTTTGAGAGACCATATGCCTTGGCCTCAGAGACTCTTAGAAATAGGAATTAGAAGGGAAATGAGAAGACAGTAGAGTTTGGGAGCTTCTTTTGAGAGCCTACAAAACATGAGAAAGGAGAAATGAGACAGTTGGACAGTGATAGCCTGGAGGTATAGAGCAGGGCAAGGAGGGCAGCATGCTGCCTTCAGTGCTGGGGTACACCAGCATTCCTAAGAACCCCATCTGTGGCACAGACCTCTGCCCCTCTGCATGCTGCCTTCAGTGCTGGGGTACACCAGCATTCCTAAGAACCCCATCTGTGGCACAGACCTCTGCCCCTGTGTATGCTGCCTTCAGTGCTGGGGTACACCAGCATTCCTAAGAACCCCATCTGTGACACAGACCTCTGCCCCTGTGTGTGCCGCATCTCTATCAGGGGCCAGTCGTTCAGGATGCTCCAATGACGACAGAACAGGAGGAGGTCTATGTTCTTTGCTACGGTTAAGCTCTGTTGGATGCAGCAAACCCAGAAGGAGGAAGTGACCTGACAAATGGCCTGACTGAGGAAATCCCACCTTCACCAGGAGAACACAGTCTCCGAGAATTTCAGGAACTTTGGGGAAACCTTTAGACTCCCACAAAGTATGGGAAGTATGCGAAGAGCAGGAAGGCCTCCCCTGTCATACGGATCCCATCCATCATCACGCGAGACATTTCTATAGTGCACTCATCTGGGGTGTGTGTGAAGATTAACCTTGGGATATCCTCAAACATGGATAGTCCGTGATTTCATAACTTATTTTTGCCCAATGTGCTCTGGCCCTCATTTTTAACTTCTACTGCAAATGTCACTCCTATTTTGTCATTGGCTCTGAATATACACCAAGATCTAGACCTTAATCACTAACTTGCTGTCCCGCTATAAATTTCGGGGAGTCGTGACCACAACCCAGTTGTGCGTAGAGACACTATTTTCCCACTTTCGATATGGACCCTCTTCTCCGTCCCCACTTCCCTGTGGCAGTTTCTTTGTTTTCCTCTCCTTCTCCACGCCTTCATGGCCAGCCCCTCCCTTTTAAGTCCTCTTCAGTCCTTAGTGAACTCCGGTGACCTCAGGCTGATACAGTTGCTTGGGAGACCAGTTCATCAAGAGCTGCAGACAGCAAGGGCTGAGGGGAAGCATCCGCTCCTCAGAACTATGGTCCAGAACTGCCCTGAACCAGATTAGTAACAGTGACCTGGAGGTGAAAGGCTCCTTATTCCATTACCACCCTCCCGAGCGATCTCCCTAATCCAGCATCCCTTTGTTTAATTGAAACATTATTTTCCCTCTGTAGGCCAGGGCACTCAGGTTGGTGCAAGCGTGTTCATCTTTCCGCCGATTTCCATCTCTGCAGACTTACCTCTCAAGCAATTACATCCACAGGTACAAATTTACTTTGTTCCTTCCTGGGATTCAGCATTAAAGGCGAAATCTCCAAGCTCAACATGTTTTCCTCCAGGCTGACCCAGGACACATATTAATTAACCTGGTGCTTTGAAAAGCTTGAGCTGAGAAAGCCAAGGAGAATATCGCTCTTGGGATATGTCTGCAACCAGCAGCGGGAAGAGAGTGAAAAAAAATCACATTTATTGCCACGTGCGGTGAGCCCACAGTTAGCGAGCAGGGCCAGGCTGTTCTGGAAGTAGTTGCCTAGTGTTTTCCACATCTTCTGCACCCATTGTTGATTTAAATGCAGCTCATCTGTAAATGTCTCTCTGAGATATTCAGGTTCTAGCATGAACCCGGCAGTGAGGGAGACTGGGGGCGTCCTTAGCGACCTGGGACATGCTTGTTGTACCTATTAGGTAGAATATGGAGCTGGCTGACATGGCACGTGTTTTTTTGCTGAATGACAGGTGTAGGAAATTTACGCGGGCTGCCTCATTTTCTGAAGTTGCACTCCCCTACCCCCGAATCAGGCATCTGCCTTTCTCGCTGCTGAGTAGTGAACACTGTTTCTACCCCATCATGGGGCTGTTTACTGCTGAGGTCAAGCCACCGGCCTTCTCTCAGACTTCGCTCTCTGTAACACCAAAC
>JAQHUG010000194.1:1261997-1281340 GCA_028555095.1 Dicrostonyx torquatus | reverse complement strand
CTTATCCTCTCTACAGGTATGGTGTGTGTGTGTGTGTGTGTGTGTGTGTGTGTTTGTATTGCAAATGTGTAGACCAGAAACTGTGTAAGTCAACTGAAACCAGAGGAATGAAGCCTTGAGCCATGTGAAACATTCTAGAACTTGTGTGAAGGTTCTAATACACCCTTTCAGCTTGTCAATCTACAACATGGAGATAAATTGATTAATAAGTATGTCAAATTCATATGCTACACTCTTGTTCTTGGTGATGTTTAGGGTCTTATAATAATCATGACAAGTTATAGTATTGGTTTCTTCAAGTTTCTTTTCTTTGTCTCTTTACACACTTTGCTTTCCCCTTGTCTAAAATGCAAAGCCAAATTATTTCCTTTGAAACATTAAGAAAAAGAGGGCAATGATTCTGGGAATGATAAATTTTTACTGTTCCTCCAACTCAAAAAAAGGATCATTCCCTAGGAGACAGAGAGCCACGTTTCCTTGTGTAGTAATGAGTGTGGGCCCCTTGTTCCATCCCACCCTTCCCCGGTTGCCGGGCTAGCTTATACCTGAAATAACCACATGAAAATTATATTAATTTAATTACTGCCTGGCCCATTAGGTCTAGCCTCTTATTGGCTAACTCTTACATCTTGATTCAGCCCAAATCTAATAATCTGTAAGTCACCACAAGGTAGTGGTTTTACTGGGAAAGATTCAGCATGTCTGACCCTGGCAGCTTCATGGTGGCTCTCTCTCTCACTTGGCCTTCTCTCTCCCAGAATTCTGTTCTGTCCTCCCTGCCTAAGAGTCTTCCCTATCAAAAGGCCAAGGCAGTTTCTTTATTCAACCAATGAAAGCAACCCAAATACAGAAGGACCCTCCTACACCAGCCTTGCACAGTGCTTTATGGGTAATTTCACTGTTCTTACAACAGTTTTGCATGATCAGTATTTATAATCATCTATAATTTCATAGGACAGAGCATCTGGTCACACAGAGCAATGCCTTTGCAGATGCTTTCTTTCACTCCTTGTTCCTCTCTTGGTTCCTGGGATTAGATAACTAATTAAACTGCTCATATAAGACTTTTCCCTCAGTTGTTGCTACTTATGAAACTCAGTTGAAGACACTGCTCAAGCTGTAGTGAATGAAAAATAGCCAAATTAATAAATGACTGATGATGTCATGCCTTGTGTGCATCTGACTCCGTGCTGTTGCCTATCTAGGCTCGGGAGCATTTATCACCACGTTACGCTTCTGCGGTGTGGCCTTGTGTTTCTCTATTAAATTCAGGTCATGAAAAGGGAATGTAATGATGACAGCAACAAATGTAAAGACAGCACGATCCATGTTACAATGAACATACCATACCCAGTGTGCATTAATGTCCAGTTTATTTCAGGCAAAGTTCTCATAAATACTATCTTATGCAAGCTGCAACTTGGGCCAGTAGTTTTCAGGGGTATCAAGGTCATAAGGTCTTTGCTTATCTTGCCAGGCAGTATTCTTAGGCACTAGATGAACTGGGAATATGAATCATTCATGGCCTTAAAGGTATTTCCATACACACACACACATACACACACACACACACACACATTCTTATTCTTCTTTATAAGGCAACTCTGCAAGCAGATTTGATAGTGAAGAAATGTTTTGGACTGGCTTTTCTCCAACAAGTGTTACAAGCCTAAACTAATAATAACTTAATAATAAACCTTTTAGAGCTGTTTTGAAGAAATGAGCCCCTTGCCCTGGAATCATGGGTTTTCCATCATTTTTTTGTTGTTTGTTTTTCGAGACAGGGTTTCTCTGTGTAGCCCTGGCTGTTCTGGAACTCAATCTGTAGACTGTACTGGGCTTAAACTCACAGAGATCTGCTCCCTGTCTCTGCCTTCTGAAGGCTGGGATTAAAAGCGTGTACTCCCACTGTCCTGTGGGGTTTCTGTTTTTTACCCAGCAATTTGCGTATGGTTTCTCAAACATTCCTCAACAGTGGCAGCTTCATGCCCTCTCTAAAAGAAGGAAGCCATCAACCCTATTGGATCATTGTCAGAGAAGCCAATGTTAATTTTAGAGAGCTCCAAGCATCATTCGTTCACCAGAAACGCCTACCTTCTTCCTTAGAAACTAGACTTGGAGGATAGTTGCTCAGTTTCTAGTCATTCGGGGTTTAGTGACCATCGTTCCCTAGTGTGGCCATGGCGACATTACTAAGCTGATGCTCATTCACTATTTGCCAAATATGGTTCCTCTCCACAGAATTTACGCCTCTTGCTTGGGCAAGACAGGCTCTGGATCCAAAGCATTACTATATGTTTGCCCGGCTTATGTCCTTCAAAGAGCAGAGACACAGAGTCCTTATGAAGAAATTTCTCCAAGCTTTCGCTGCCATCCATTATCCTTGGAGCATCACTGCTGTGAGCCGCTGGGTTTGTGCTGCGATAGCCCCCCTGGCTTTCCAGTCCTCTGCCTTTCTAGCCACCTGCTTCACTGGCTTCCTGAATCACAGGTTAACTTCCTCTTTCTGAATTCTAGAAGAAGCTTTGTGGATATTGGAATTGTGAATCAAGTGGACATTTTTACTATGTTAATCCTACCGATCCATGAGCATGGGTGATCTTTCCATCTTCTGATATCTTTCTCAGTGACTTGGAGTTCTTGTCATACAGATCTTTCACTTGCTTGGTAAGTGTGACACTAAGATACTTTATATTCTTTGAGGCTATTTGTAAAGGGTGTTGATTCTCTGATTTCTTTCCCAGCCCATTTATCTTTTGTATATAGGAGGGATACTGATTTTTTGAGTTAATCTTGTATTCAGTCGCTTGACTAAAGGTGTTTATCAGCTTTGGAGTTCCCTGGTAGAGTGTTTCGGGTTGCTTATACATGCTATATCATCTGCGAATGATACTTTGACTTCTTCCTTCCCAATTTGTATCTCCTTGATTTCCTTTAGTTGTCCTGTTGCTCTAGCTAGAACTTCAAGTACTCCATTGAATAGGTATGGAGAGAGGGGACAGCCCTATCTTGCTTTTGATTTTAATAGAAATGCTTCTTCTCTCCATTTGATTAGATGTTCATTAAAATGTTTTACGTTTTCTGGAAAGAAGAGTCTTCTGATTTCATTTGGAATTAAAAAACAGGTCCTTACTCCCATGTTAAGAAGATACTTTCTGTAAGAATGTTATTAAATTCCCTGCTAGTCATGGGTATAGAAAGAGATCCAAGATGACACGATTTCATTTTGGTGACCTGTGGGTCTTACTAGATAATTTGATAAGCATGTCATGGTAAGTCTGAGAGGTTTGGATCCCTGAGGAACTATGACAGTTTCTCTGATGAAAAGTCATCTAAAATATTTTCTAATGACCTCTGTCTCCCAATACCCATAGTCTTCTCTCCTTGTGTGTGGTCTCAGCCTGGTGACTTAATCCTAAAGAAAGGTAATAGTGTATCACTTGTAGGGACAGATTTCACTGTCTGTTTTCTGAGCCTATTCTCTCTTCCCTTGCTTGTGTTAGTGAGGAAGGCTGCCTCATTAATAAGATTGAATCAGGTGACCAAATTCTCACAAGCATCTCAAGCCTTCAGTCCAACAGCCAGGATTCACTGAATTCCACTTATGAGCAGATGACAGAGTTTATAAGTGGGTGAGAGACCCTGAAACAGATGACCCAGGTGAGCTAGCCAAGATTCCTGACCCACTGATAATAAACAGTTTGAAGGTAATTCATTACACAACAATAGAAAATAAATATGTACAATCCCCCTCAAATTATTGGTTTTAAGTGCTGTCTCTCTTTTTGTAAACCACCATACTAGCATCTTCTGGTCACAATACCCAGGAAATGTCAGTAATCTATAATCTCCTTTGAATCCAAGCAGTCATTTTCCCTCTTGGATCACTAGGCAACATTCAACCTGTCAGAAACTAGGGCATACAGATTCTATTATAGCCACTATATTTAATGCAGGAGCCCGGATAATAAGGTCAGAGAGGTATTTTATAGCCTTAGACTGGCATCATATCTTTTCTAGACTAAGGGCACTTTCCATGGTTCTGATTGAAAATAGCACTTATTTTTTTTTCTTCCCCCTGATCAGTTATCTTTACTGAAAATGTGCATTGCTGTCGCTCGTCACAGGGAGGACTTGTATTAGACACCATGGGCTTGCACCTGAATACCCAAGTGATGCATTACATGAATATAATTTACATAATGAGCCAGGCCGAAAGTGCGTGTTAGAGTGAACACGCTCGTCAACATTTAGAAATGTTGCAATCCTGACAGAGATCAGCCTCTTAGAGCGAAGGAGAGAATAGTTATCCATCTCCCACACACTTTTATCCGAGGCTGTGTTCCAAATACTATTTATAAAGAGAATCCCGAGAGTTTACTCCGAAAATTATATAGATTTTTGTCCTGCATCCTAATGTTAGTAAAGCCAGCACTTTGGGTTTACCTGGCTGCCTTGCAGAGTTTTTTCTAGTCTTTCAAGGATTGTGTAAGATTAAACTCAAGCACCAAGTGTATTTTATGGTTAACTTGCAATTTATAATCAGGCAATAATTAATATCAGTTAAAATGAGATTCTTAAGGAATTCTACTTTGGCGTCTCATTAGTGCCTGGCTTATAATTATAAGGCTTTGCGAAGGATGAACAAATGATAATAAATTATGATAGTATTGGGAGCCATGGGATAATGAAAACAGTAGCTTTGCCCATGTTTCAGTGACTTCACACTGGCCTTGCCTCTCCCCTGCTGCTTTCGACTGTCTTCACACTCTAGCAGGGCTGCCTCAGGCCTTGACAATTACACTTGAACTTCAGAATTAATTTAAACTTTCATTAGGTCTAGGCTTCCTGAAACTGGGTACAACACGCTCTAGATATCTAGGCAGAGTGCTCAGAGTGCTGGCAGTACTGCACAGACTTGCTAATGGATCTGAAATGAAAATATTGCCTGTATTAACTATGAAGGGAAATGCTTCCACCCCCCCCCCGCTGCCGCCCTGCCTTGGAATTTGAAGTTTAGGGATACATCTAATATGATATCGAAACATGTCTCCATGATAGAAGACAGAGCCAACAAATGAATAAACCACTCTGTGTTTCAGAAGCCCCGCCCAACCCCACCAACAAGTCGTCTTGTAAAAGCCAATACAATTTATAAGACAAACATGTTTTTGCATCTTTAAAATATTTATCTCTGTTCCCAACTAAATCTCTGGTCTTAAAGATGCTTTCAGTAGTCAAGACTGCCTTGAGCTTGTCACAGACCTCATGAGCACCATGCTTGATAGTTTGGAGCACACCATCTCTGGCTGAACACCGGAAGCAAGAGAGCCAGAGGAATGCAAGAAGACTACCAGATCCTGGCATATTCTGGCATTTATTTGCCCTCTAACCTATTGACCTTGGCAAATTTCGTGAGCAGGGAAAGCCTGAGCTGAACACTGACTTAAAGGGAATGTATCAATCTTGGTCAAATGCTAGCTGCTTATCCGGGAATGCTTGACATAAAAAAGCATTTTTAAGTTTTGACTTTGGAGAAAGACCCAGTTTTGAGGGCTATGATGCAATTGGAGGGCGATGGCATTGAGGAGGGTGGTTCACTCCCACCTGGCTGACTTTCTCTTGCCCTTTGTTTCTCTCCTGTTCCCACCCCAGGTCCTCACTGGATGCTGATTTTTCACAAAACAGTGCCCTCCACATCGCCATAAGACTGGTCTTTTCACTTTGATTTTTATTTTCCAATCAATTTAGAAATGTTCTTCTTTAGGAATTTTATATGTAATACATAATACAATGTATTATGATCATAGTTAATCCCCCACTCCAATACCTTCCTTTTCTTAGCCTCCTTCATTTAAGGAGCCAATCAGCTACCTCCTCCATCCATTCATTCAAGCTTTACAGTTGCTTTCTGATTTGGGATTGGATGGATTTATTTGGTTTTAAATCCCAGACCTACTGCTCACTTGCTGTGCAGACTTAGATAACCTGCTAAGCCTTTCTGGATATTTACAAGCATGCGTGAATGTATCCATCCTAACCTTTCACTATTTCAAAGGGGATTTAAGGCCACCAATCCATTTATGCTTTGGTCTTCCCTTCTGACATTTCCTTGGCATTTTCTTCCAGTGCTCTGTCATTTCCTCATAATTCTTGCTCATTTCTGTGGGTTTTCTTTGGGTTTCCCATTTCATGATCTGACTGCTCTCTCATTAACTCTTCTTCCTAAGACGACACTGGGAATTTCTGTGTTAGCCAAGATGGCATCTCAGTGTGCTGAGTTCTCGAGGCTGAGACCACAGCAAAGATGACACGAGTACATAAATGTGTGTGAAAACAGAAGGACGGCATGAGAGTCTGGCCTGTGTTTCACAGAGTAGGTTGCCTACATGGTTTACTTACCCAAGAATGGCTCAACACTGCATTCTATGTCCGCTGGGTAGTGATCTGGAAATTTATAAAAGTGGGGATGATTTGCTCAATGTGCGTGTGAAAACCTGTTTAAGAGGCTTGGGTCTTAACTGTTTGCCAGTGAATAACATCATTAGACATTACCAGTTCATGATGTCGAGGACAGCCATGACCCACCACCTGAAGCAACAGTGTAGAAACTATCAGCTTTTCCTTGTGAGTTGTAGCAAGCCAGTAACTGCTGAACACGCAGCCTGTTACTCCGTAGGAGGATTGTTACAAGAAAATCGCATTGCTTATTTTGTTTATGCTGATCTCAGGTAAATAATTTAGTACATTTTGACACAAGAAAGAAATGTGAGCTCCACTATATTTTGTGACTATATGTTCTAGTGGTGTAGGAGGGTTCTTCTGTATTTCTTTGCTTTCATTAATAAAGAAGACTGCCTGGCCTGTAAGATAGGACACAGCCCTTAGGTGGGTGGAGTAGACAGAATGGAAGGCGGTGAAAAAGAAGACACTGCCAGAGACGCCATGATGCTCTGGCCCGAGATGGATGCAGGTTAGAATCTTCCAATAAGTGACACACAGACTATTAGGAATGGGTTAGTTTAAGATGTCAGGGTTAGCCAAGAAGAGGCTAATGATAATGGGCCAGGCACTGGGGTGTGTCTGTGACTGAGCACACCTACCCCTTGAACACTGCTTCCCATTGCATGCCAGCCAGCTTCATGTAGCGCTGTCATTTTCATTGTGGTCTGCACATTAATATCACCAGGGTAGCTGTTCCAACGTGCCCAAGCCTGAGTTCCAACCATATTGAGTGTTAATTTAATTGCTCTGTGGCAGAAACCGGGCAGTGGAATTTTTAAACACTTCATTAAAGGGTTCCTTCGTGCAGCCAGATTGATGATTTTATTTCTTTTGCCAACCTGACAGTGTCCGAGTTCCTTAAAAAGAACCAGACAACCCCGACAATGTTCGAGTGCAGGCATGAGGCTAATGCATCAGGGAGCTAACCCTCAGCCCCGAGTTCTTCCTGTCAGACCTTTGACTGAGCACGAAGAAGAGAGCGGACGAAAGAAGGGTTCGTTTTGTACGGGATCAGCTCTTCAGTGCTGGCAAGTTTCCCTGGGATTGCTGGCTTCCCAGCATGCACATGATGTAATGCAGCCTGGGCCCTGACATCCATCAAACTGTGCCTTTTTCCCTTCTTGGCTTCATAAGGCAAAGACCCAGGGCTGTTGCGTGTCAGTTGGCGTCGCCTCTCTTTGTTCCTGAGGAATAAGGAGCTCTGAGTTTCCAGCTTTTATAGATTTTTTTCTTTTTCTCTATCTCTTTCTTTCTTTCTTTCTTTCTTTCTTTCTTTCTTTCTTTCTTTCTTTCTTTTCTTTTCTTTCTTTTTTCTTCCAAAACAGAACCCTGATCAAATCTTAGGAAAGAGAATCAGTAGCACAATGGAAGTCCCATTTTAACTTTTGCGTAGGAAAAGCAGCTTTTAATTTTTTTTTCGTAGCAATGCTGTCTGTACCAAGTTTCATATCAGGAAATACGAAGTCACTGAGAGCCTGTTGCTAAAATGAAGCCAGGCTCTCCTGCCTCTCTTCCTCTTTCTGGTTTCCTTCCCTGAAACGTGGGTTCACGACAGCTTGTTGTTGGGCAGGGCATTAGCCTTTTGTAATTTATTGCTTTTAGATTAAATCTGGGGAAACTCGATATTGCAGTTGAGTGATTAGAGCAATACCCCTCGGAGTAATAAATTTTCTTTGGTGCTGCACATCTCCATATCATGTTTCCTTTCTAATTACATTTACATAAATGATATTCTGTAAAATTAAATTAACATTCAAACGGTTACCCTGACAGGGAAAGACAAAAATTAGTTACCAAGTTGCATCTTTAAAAAAAAAAATTCCTAGTTCTTTTCATAATTTGAATCACTACCCTCTTGCAAGTGCCAGCCATCAACCAAACACCAGTTCCTGACTGCACACGAGTGCTTGTCACCAGCTAAAGGGAACGCTTTGTTTCCTTCCTGGAGGCTCGGACCATCTGACACTATGGTGTCTTTTCCGAACTCAGCTGCTAATTAATTGCTGCTCTTTCTTCAGGATTCCAGCTTTGAAATTCTTCGGTAATCATGGGGACTCTCAGCTTGAACGTAAGCATAGCGATGCATTCCGATCCTGATTCCTTCCTCCTTCCCTGCAGCTCTTTCTAGGCTTGCTACTCTATTTTGTTGGTTAAAGGGGAAGGTATAGCCTTCTAAGACCCTTTACACACATCCTCCAGTGTAGCTGCATCTTTTGTGGGATTTCCAACAGCATCATCAAGAAATCAGCCTCCTTGTCAAGGGAGAGAATACTGCTACTGCTGTGCATGCATTACCTGAAGACAAATTCCAGCACCCTCGCCATAGTATTTTCTAGTAAAGCCAATCAGCTCCTTTTGTGATCATGATTTCATATAAAATATGTTTTCATTCATATGAGATAAGTCAGCTATCCACAGAGAGGCTATCCCAGGACATTTAGCTGCAGTATCCCTGCGCAGTAGACGCTTATTATTGCCTGTACGGGTTGGACTGCCTCCCATCAACATGGATCACTTTAATAAACCAGTGAGTAATTATGAAAGAAGCAACTGCAGATCCGTTCATACAGAGTGACAGGAGGATAACCGGGGAGTTACATTTCTATGTCTGGACCCTTTGTTTTCCCCATCAGAAGACACGGTTTCTTATTATGTAGATACGGCAACACATTCAACAGAGTCACAACCAGGGATCCTGGGTGTACATGTGGAAATGCCTGATGGGACATGGCTATCAGGTGCCCACTCTCAAAACACCCTGTCAGGAATAACATTTTCCTCAGAAGAATAGAGGGCAAGAGGAAGACTAGAATATCTCTTAAGTCAAGCAAGCACAGCTTATCTTGGCAAGTTTGTTCTTGGCTAAGGGTCTTACCTGTGTCCTGTGTTCTTTTTGTCGTTTGAGCTTGCATTCACTTAGGTTTCAATTATTCATTGACCCTGTCTGTATTATATCTTTGCCAAGTAAAAAGGAAAGGTTAAAATATAGGGCATGAAGTATCAGTCCATCTAAAACAATACATTCTTTATACCCCATCCCCGTGCACGTTGCTCCTGAGTTTTCTACGTATTACATATGAACTTAAGCATTAGTTCTCATGTATGTCTCCCTTCTTTGTCCATCACCCATGTTCTTGACCGCAGCTCACCTGTGAGCAGCTGACGCAATTGTAGCCTCTCATGCCGTCCTTTTGCCCCACAAGCAGACTACGAAGACGTCCCAGCAGCCTGGCTTTTTACGTGTGGTGCTGGATGTAGCTCTTAGCACGTCACCCTACCTGCCAGCCTCTGTTGGGAGCTGCTGTCAGCGGACGGATGCCCAGAGCACCAGCTCACTGACCTGAGGTGAACAAATGCGACTGGTACTCCTCAGCTCCTTGGGGAGCGCTGTGGAAATTGGTCACCGTAACCCATCATTACCTGTGACTTATACACCACGGGAACGTTGCAGAAATTTATGAGTGGGTGCCATATGTCAGCTCAACATCTGCTTCCTCACGGAGGTGTTAAAATCCGACAGAACTGGAGGTATTAAAAATGAGCCTCAGGAATCAAAAATAATAAAACATAACTGTGTGGTGGTGTAGAGACGCTAAGTACTGTTCGAAGGTTATACTCAGTTTCCAAAGGGAATTTTATGAATAGTACCAAAACTAAATAGAGGCGACGCTGCCCTCCTCAGTGCCACCATCTTCTTAGAAAGCCTTAAGCTACTTTTACCAGTTCGAGAAACTTAAGTGACATGTTTTCAAAATAATAGTTTCAGTCATTTATTGAAAGAGGATGTTGATTTTTTTCCCCAGTATTTTCTGCAGTAAACATTGTAGATGACCTATGCCATTTAAACATCATACTCTCAGAGAAAGCAGATGGAGCCCATTGTCAGTATTGTGAATGAAGCCAATCACAAAATTCAGTGTCGTTGTCTTCGTCTTCTTTAAGCTTGCTGAATCCACAGCAAACTCTATGGCTCTGGTATGCTCTTGCTCAGAGCCAGGTTGGAATCTCCAGATCTCAGCTTCAGGGTGTCACACTGGCAGTTCTGAAAGACGGAATAGTGCAGTCCTTCAGATCTGCATTTTAGTTTTAGAAGTGGGATGGCAGCTGGAGCTACATCTCAGTTGTCACTGGGCTCTCAGTACCCACATCAGGTGGTTTGGAACTGTCTGTATTTCCAGCTCCAGGGACCTGACCACTGCTTCTGACCTGGGGGACATAGACTTCGTAACCACTCACACAGACAAACCTATGCACATAAATAGAGGTTTCGTTTTTTAAGTGCTGATGATGGGGAAGGCTGTATGGAGTCTCCAGTCATTTTCTCTATATTGTACAAGCCTGGATTCTTCCAAGAAATGCTTGGGCATTCTGGTCAGTGTGTTAGCCAGACACAGGGAAAGACAACCACCACTGAGGCCATACTAAGACATAAGAACAATGATACTTAAAATAATTTTAAGCATTTTAATTCATCAGTATGTTAAGGAAGAGGTAAAACGCACAGGAGCTTTACACAAGCCTGTTCCGATAGTAGGGGCTTAATCTACTGGATAATCTCATAAGAAACGGACATACCCAAGTGATGATGAAGGCCAGGAGTTTGAGCATTGATCCACAAGTAGAAGTAAATCCATTAAATTCTTACTAACTATGTTGTTAAGAATGGTAACTATGCCCCTCCAACGATTAATGTCTGGTGGGAAAACCAAAGAAATGGCCACCTGAAACAGTGTTGCAGAGTGGGTAGACCACTGATTTCGGAGTTGGAAGTCACTTTCAAAAGTTGAAATTCTTCTAAACTCTAGAATTAATTGGCTACACTTTGAACATGAACAAATATGTAATCTCCCTGGATCTCAATGTCCCGGAGAGTGAATCAGAAGTAGTGATTCCTCTTTTCATAGTGTTGAGAGATTCCATGACTGAAGAGCACGCTCCTGCCCAACCCTCTCCATCTTACCAGAAGCCACCAGTGTCAGTGATGGGGCTGACTTCAGAGTCCAGAGGTATGTCGTTCCATCCCCATGACTTTTTGTTTCCTCATCTAGAACATGGGGCATTTTGAGTTACAGGTGTACTCTTCATCACTCAAGTTTGTTGCTACTCGTTGTAGTAGCTTTGGTGAAACAATCTAAGATAGACATAACCCAGTTTTGAGAGGTGCTGCTATCATGCTCTGTGTACAACTCAGTCACACTGTGCAGGTTTCTGAAATGCACTGTCTTCCTGAGATAGAGATAACTTCTGTCATATTGATACTCTAGCTAGTCTTTGAACAAAGTTTGTGAACTATGAACATGGGCCACATGATGTATCTCTGTTTTTATTCTCAGTGTGGGATTCCAGGGACCAAGGACAAGTCTCCCTTTTCCAAAATAGAAGGCTTATATTTCTTAAACTCATATTAAAGTATGGCAGAAATTTGATCAGGGAATCATCAACCCTTATTTATTTATATCAGGCTAAGATTAGAAAGTAAAACTGAAGAGTTGAACTTTGAGTATTGATTGATGAGTACATGACTGTCTTAGACTTAAGATAATGCCGAACTCTTGATCTAAGACAAAAGGGTTCAGAGAAATCTTGGGCACACTGTGCTCCACAGGAAGCCTCTCACCTCCTCCTCTACCCAGAGAGCAGGGCTGGTGGGAAGCTGTCCTTAGCTGAATGTCTCTGATACTAATACCAACAGAGTTTAAAAGGCAATGAGGCCTTCCTGCAGTCTCTTGGCATCTACTTCCTCTAGATATCCACCGCAATAGAGCAATACCAGAAGAGTCAATCTGTGCTTCACGGTGCCCTGCCTGGGTGGCGCTCACCAGCTCCCTTGATCAAACTGGTTGAATTCATTTTCCACTCCTCTTCAGCAATGAGAGTCTGAGTGTCTCACAGTACAGTCAGGCTGAACTCACACTCAGCCTCCAACATACAAAAATTTCCAGAAATTCTTGATAAAATTTATCCAAAAAAATGACAATGACGGAAACTTAATTTTAATAATTTTGGCATAGTTAGAATCTGAGAGATTTTTCTTTCACGCTCTGGGGATGAAATAGAGTAAGTAGTAAATAACCACCCAGGCCTTGCTTTTGAAGTGTGATGACCTGACTCTCAGGACTTTTATTTCTTCATTTTTGATTAGTATAAGCTAAATTATTATATAGCTGAAATAGCTAAACTCACAAGCAAAATCAAACAAAAATAGTCACTGCAAACAAGTGAAACCCACTTGTGATTATGGCTAATTATTCCATCAGGGCACTGTTAGGCATCACAGCACAGTGACCTAGGCAACTGGACATACATGTTCTAGTCCTGGTTCTACCACTAAGTGTAACCACTCGTTCCCTGGGAACTTGGTTCTGTAATCCATAAAGAGATGTTTGATCAAGTAACCTTTGAAAATGCTTCCAGTTTAGTAGTCTGTGAATCTGAACCATTTAGGTCGATGGATTCCTGGAACTTTTGACATTTGCCCTGACTGACAGTTGGCATCCTTCTGATGTACCAGACTGTTTGCATTCTCCTTTCTAAAAAATATTTCGCTTGCTCAATTTATTCTTCTTACCCAGGATTTCTGCCACTTAAAAAGGGAGCAAAAATTAATTTTATCTAGTAAGGAAAATTCTGAATGTTAAGCTGCATGTTTTAAAAAAGGTTCTCTATATAAAAAAAATTAGTAGTTCAAAGAAATTTGTGTAATTGAGAGGAATAGAGAATATTGTCAGTTTTCTGGATCTTCCTAACTTATATTGCATAATGCTGTATGAAAAATAACGCATACACGCACACACACTCACACACTAAAGAGTACTTGTTTAGTCTTTGGGGGCTGCGTATTGTTTTGATTAAGTATTTTGCCACTCCAAAATTTATGAATAAAGTATTTATTAGCGTGTACTATGTGCGAGAAGCTAGCCAAGCACTAGCTTATACAATTTTGCTTATGATGGTGCTTCTAAAACACTAAGTCGTAAATCACCAGACACATTGTCGGGGAAGACCAGGGCTAGGACCACAGGATAGAGTTTCTCTATGGCACACTGGCCTCCTTTTACCTGAAGCGCTCTAATCTCTACCTCTAAGCATACATGTTCGGGAAATGGAGGCAATCAACCGTGAACTGTATGTCTAAAAATCATTGACAAGAAATCCCATCATAGGATTGAGGGAGTAAATTTTATGCCAAGCAGGTTTGGCATTTTGTGGTTGGCTGGCTGCCAGTTGGGTGGAAGTTAGGAAAGATCAGTAAGAGGCTTAGCATCTGAACGGATGTCCTCTGCTTCAGGGAGAGTCTTGAGGGACCCAGAGTTCTACGAATTCATTATTCTCCCAAGATTACACCTTATTTTTTATTATTATTAAGAATCAACCTGGGCCTGTCATGCTAGTTACTGAGGAGACTGAAGCAGGAAGATTGCAAATTGAACTTTACAGCATGAGTTCAAGGCCAGCCTGGGGAACTCTGCGAGGCTCTGCATCAAAACAGAAAGCAGAGATATAGCTGAGATGACTCAGTGCTCTAACACTTGCCCAGAGTGCATGGGGCTGTAAATTTAATCCCCAAGTACTGAAACAAAGGATTAGGGTTTGTAAGAGTGGGTGTTTAAGGTGACTTAGGTTCCCAAGTTAGTTCCATAAGGCTTCAATGAGGGAGGATGTTTGTGACATCACCAAAATTCTGAACTTCAGAATTTGCAATATCAAACCATTGTGGTGGTTTCGATGAGAATGCTCCCACCCCCCCATAGGCGCACAGATTTGAATACCGGAGAGTGCCACGATTTTAAAGTATTAAGAGCTATGACCTTGTTAGAGGAAGCATGTCACTGGGGGTGGGCTCTGAAGCTTCAAAAGGCCCAATCCAAGCCCAGACTCTCTCTCTTCCTGCTGAGTTTGGATCCAGATGTGGAACTCTCAGCCACCTCCCCAGCAACATGTGAGCATGCTGCCCTAATTCCTGCTCTGATGATAACGGACTAAACCTTTGAAACTGCAAACCAGCCCTAGTATAACGCTTTATTTTCCAAGAGCTTTCCAAGACATCATGGTAGGGTGTCTCTTTGCAGTGAGAGAACACTGAATAAGGCATCATCTTTTGGAATCCCATAGGAATCATTGATGATTATTGATAAGCACATAAGTGAGGTGTGGTTTTAAACCATTTGAGCATTAAAGACATGGCTGGCAGGATTTGGAGAAAAGGGACAGGTAGAAGAGTAGCTTGCCTATGTCAAAAAATCAAAACTACTTCAGGCAGAGATGACTAAGTAGGCCATATAAATTAGCCCATTATTGTGACAATGTGGATCTCCAGAATCCCTAATGGTTTATTCTCCAGCGTGACTTCTGGCTGGTTGTATGGATACATCCCTGTGGAATGTATGTAGGTCACTGGGGTACACCCTAAAGAGATGTGTGATCCAGGTCTCTCCTTCTTCTCTGTGGATTCTTGGTCAAATGGGGTAATGTTTGGGATTTTTGCTTTTGCTTTTGTTTTTGGTGTTTTCACTCTGTCATCCAAAGCAACAGTGCCAACCACCTGTCGACTGAAACTGCCAACTGTAAGCTGAAAGAAGTCCTTTCTTTTATAAGTTGATTATATCATACAAAACTGACTTAAACTACTTTCAAATAAGAAAAAAATCAGCTGTTTTACTATTTCAGTGGTAATTTCTGGAGATCGACTCAGTCTGGATTTTGGCACTATTCAATTAGTTGGAAAACAAGCCAAAGACTTAACTTTGAACCCCCTCTGCGATGTGATTTCTATGTCAAATTATTACAGTGCGGGGAAAATGACAGGCAAGCTTGTCAAAAAGTCATTTTCCACTTACCACAGATTTTAATCTATCACTTCTAAAATCAGGCACCTGCTTGGTGAATTTACATTGTCTTAGCCATTAAGGACCAATGCATTTGTGCTTTGGAACTTCATACTTTGCAGAGCTGTCTGTTCAGAAACTGACTTTTAAACATGAAGAAACATCCAGCATTAAGCAAAACAGAGCAACAACAGCAACAACAGAACAGCCTGTGAACAAGTGACAGGCTGAACCACCTGCATGGCTTGAGAGTAGCTGATGTGGGAGTCCCCTCTGTGTGCGATTATCATTAATGGATAAAGAAACTGCCTTAGCCTGTTGATAGGAGACAGAACTTAGGTAGGTGAGGAAAACAGAACTGAATTCTAGGAGGAAGAAGGCAGAGTCAGAGAGACACCATGGAGCTGCCAGAGATAGGACGCTGTGAACTTTGCCAGTAAGCCACTGCTATATGGCAATACACAGATTAACAGAAATGGGTTAAATTAAGATGTAAGAGTTAGCCAATAAGAAGTTAGAGCTAATGAGCCAAGCAGTGATTTGATAAATACAGTTTCTGTGTGATTATTTCGGGAGTAAGTTAGCCGGGAGGCCAGGAATGAATGAGCGGCTCTTTCCTTCCTGCTGCAAGTAGCAGCACCTCTGCTTCAAAGACCCTAATTACCACTGTCTGAGGACCTGTGGGCTGAGCCATGTGTGACCTGGGCAGCATCACATTTTCTTCACCACCTACCACTACTTCAAGGCCCCATCATCTGAGAACTTGCCCCTGAGCCACCGACACCCTCCCATAGAGCCCTCTTCTCCCCTACTCTAAGCCACTGACCTGGGTTAGGTGCCTGTTTGACCCATTGATAACCCTCACCTCTTTCTCCCTGCTGCTCCAGTGCTGATTTCTGAGGATATGCCGTTGGGCTCTGTTCTTGCTATAGAGGGTTTGTTTGCAAAGTCAGAGACTGAGCAAGGGCACTTCTGATACCCTAATTTATAGAACGACTAAATGGGCCACAAACTGACCTCAGTTACCACCTAGGCAATCTAAAACCTGAAAAGTTGGAGTGATAAAAAAATAGAGATACAAACATCCACTCAACAAGGGCAATATGATAGATACCTATACTAAAAGACAACCCTGGACCTAACTCCAGATACTTGAGTCCCATCACAAAAATACAGGCATTGCAAAATGCAAAAATGATATATCTCATTTAAAAAAATCTAGTAATCGCATGCCAGTGTTCTCTGAGGAAAGCAAATTGGCTGATAGAAGACAATGATAAAAATATGTAATAAGCTCATGTATAATTTGCACAAACTCCCCATGACATGTAATAATCACAACACTAAATAAACTGAATAAAGAAAGGATAGCAAAAGCTGCTGGGAAGACCAAGTCACATATAAAGACTCATTATGACATGGGCATTATGGCTTATCTTTCCGCCATTGTGCCAGGATTACTTGAACACCTAAAGTGCCATTTACTGGGTGTGTCTTCCAGTTTCTGCTTGTTACTGTCACTATGTGTTCCAGGGAAATACCATAGTAGGGCTCCAACTCCTCTGGTCTCCAAGGCTATAGACATTTTATTGTGTGACTGAGCTTACACTATTTCTAAAACAAGTCAGAACTTGCCTGTAAGTGACTGGGTGACCAGAGAGATCAGATTTTGTAGAGCTCAGGGCTGACCAGGAACATATTCATTAGACACATGCATTCAGTAAAAATGAAATGAGCGTCTATAAGGAGTCATTATGGCCTCTAAGAGCAAGAATGACTTCATCAAAGAGGGTTAGGAAGTAGGAAGGAAGAAAGGAGAGAGAAGGAAGGAAAAAGAAAGGGAGGAAAAGAGAAATGGGAATGAGTAGGGTAAATTAAATTGATTGAAATTGAGGGGCTACTATTGATAATTTCATTACCTTTTCTGCAATTGTGGTAAGGTGAGACATGAGCAATATGTTGAATTCTTTGATGGCTACTATTCAGGTAACCATTCATAATATTCTTGGTTAGTCTACATTCTTCTCCCAATTTGGAGCACTGGTTTAAATGAGGCTTCTGTACTGACTTTTAAAAATGTTTTTCTATTAATTTTGTTCAAAAATAGAATGGCTAACAACAACCATTAAAGAATGTAATGCTGAGGGAGACAGGGGAAGTGATTTTTATTAAAATCACCTGAGCATCTCTGCTGGCTGCTCGGTAGGAAGCTGTGACAGCACAGGTCCTATCTGGGTTCAAAGTTGAAGTGTGACATGAACAAATGTGTATAGGTTCATGGAGCACAAGTAATGTGCTGAGTATTTTGCTTGTCACATAGGTTTTTCTACCTCTCCACACACATATTATATAGTTGATGTAATCCTTTGAATGTACAATACTTGAGGGAATGCAATGTGTGATCACTTTATGATAATGAAGTATATTTAGAAACAAAAGCATGTTCTTCAGTCACACTGGTCCCCTTGTGGCTGCAAAGACCTATTCTCCTTAAGTGCTTGGGACTTGTCATTTTATAAAATGCATCCTGCTTTTGGTGACTTTCTCCAAAGCTCGTGATTAATGTGGGCTTTTAAACATTGTTTTTCTTTGTCTTATGTAAATAGGCTTTCTCCTCAGTATGGCTGGATGCTAGTCTTAATTAGATTTAGAAGGGAGGAGGAAGGGGTTGGATCACATGAAAAAGTTGGAAAGCATCCATGGTCGAAGAGAGGGAGAAGGGAATATATGATCAAGGGAGGTCAAGATTTTGAGGGAGAAATCTACAGAGACAACTGAACCAAATTCATGGAAACTCTGGAACTACAGACCGACAGCTGTGGAGCCTCCATGAGATCAAACTAGGCCCTCCATATACGGGAGACAGTGGTGATGCCTGGACTATGTGGGAGACACCTGGCAGTAGGACTGGGATCTATCCCTAGTGAATGAGCTAGCTTGTTGGAGCTCATTTCCTATGGTGGGATGCCATGTTCAACTTTAACGCAGAGGGGAGGGGCTTGGTCCTACCCCAACTTAATGTGCTATACTTTGTTGACTTCCCATGGAAGCCCTTACTGGTTGCAAGGAGTGGATGGGGAGTGGGCTGGGGCAGATGGGTAGGAAGGAGGTTGGAGGACGGGGGAGAACTGTGGATGGAATATAAAATGAAATTAAAAAATAACTTAAAAAAAGAAAAGCAACCATGGCGAACACATTTGTGTTAGGATAGAGGTAGCTGGGATGGAATTAAATACTATGAAATAGTTGGTTTGTTTAAATGGGAAATAATGAATACGCTTAAACTCATTCTTCCACGTTCTTATTTTGGCTAAAGATGAGAATCTTGTTTGGAAGGGAGGGTTCTCTGCTGTGGGACAATGGTCTGTACCCTGTCACTTGTATTTTATATAAATGCTGATTGGCCAGTAGTCAGACCGGAAGTAGAGGCATGTCAACAAGAATTCTGGGAAGAGGGGCATTTCAGTCTGCAGTTGTCACCCATACACAGAGCAAGCAAGATGTGACTGCTTCGCCAGTACCAAGCCATGTGGCTAACACAGACAAGTATTATGTGCTAATATAAGTTATAAGAGTTAATAAGAAGCCTGAGATAATAGGCCAATCAGTTTATAATTAATGTAGACCTATGTGTATTTCTTTGGGTCTGAAAGACTGCAGGACCACATGGGACAGAATTCTTGCTCAACAGAATAGCATGCCAATGTGGGGCTGATCTAATCTACTTAAAAGCCTGAGAAAGCTTGGGAAGTCATTTTATATAGAAAAGAATAGAGGTAAGCATGGCTTCTTGATAGCAGCACTTTCTCTTGTGGGATCTGCTTGCTAGAGGCAAGCACTCTCATTTAAGAGAGGCTTCCTGACTCAGCTTTAGCTGCAAAACCTTGCAGCTCTTTTAAGAGGTCCTGCCATGACACATTTAAATGGTGTTGAAGAAAAGCTGACTACATCCTTTTTGGTGGTGGCAGGGACCTTGAAACACCATAGAATTGTGGCAGTAAACATGGCTCTAGC
>JAQHUG010000194.1:1157051-1228295 GCA_028555095.1 Dicrostonyx torquatus | reverse complement strand
TGGTGGCGGGCAGCATGAGACCAGACAGATATTAAAGTTAAGCATTTATTAGTTGGATTATCGAGGGAAAGAAGCAGAAGGGGAGTGACAGGAATCCATTACACCTTTAAGAATGGCCAAGACCAAAAACACTGATAACTTCTGGTGGAGAGGGTGTGGGGAAAAGGGAACACTCCCCCATTGCTGGTGGGAATGCAAGCTGGTACAGCTGCTTTGAATAACAGTGTGGCAATTTCTCAGAAAATTAGGAGACAACCTTCCTCAAGACCCAGCAATATCACTTTTGGGTATTTGCCCCAAGGATACTCAATCATACACAAGGACACATGCTCAACTGTGTTCATAGCAGCATTGTCATAGCCAGAACCTGGAAACAACCTAATTTCATAGGTTTTAAATGGCTTCGCCCCTCCATCTTTGCTGCCTAAAACATCTCTTGGATTGATTCCCTTCTCTACATGTAACTTTCTCTGGCCGGTGTGTCAGTGTTCTGGCATCTCCAAAATCTTAGGTTTTCCTTTGCTACCTAGGCTTTGCTTTCATAGTGTCTCACAAAGGCCTCACAGCCTCCTTGCAAAGACTCCTCTGCAACGGGATTTGTGGGCCTCAGTGATGCTCTGAAACAGCAGAAGAAGACTACAGGACACCCTTCCTTCCCAGCAACTCTCGCATCCTATCTTTCATGCCTTCAACGCTAGCAGCCCATGGATGACCAAGCCTAGCTCAGCTCCCAGCTTGAGTTGAACTTTCTCCCGCCTTGAACGTTTATAGCAGCTTTTGTATGCTTTTGCCTTTCTGGCAGCAGAAAACTCTTTATACCTTTTATTCTACAAGTTGTAAACTTAGTTAGGTGGGGTCTTGCCCTGAGGGCACCCTTCCTTTAGCTCCAAGGCAGAGCTGGCCTTTCCTTAATGGTGTCTATCTCCTTAATAGCTACAGCCTCTCTTTGGTCACATATCTCAGCTATAACATTAAGGTTCCCACTCTCCATTCTCTTTCTTAAAACATGTATTTCTCCCAGTCCATTTGCTCCATTTTCTTTGTAGACCTGCATAAGAGAAGGCAGTAAGAATAATGCCCCAGACTCAATAACCATGCTTTCTTGACATTTCTCCTGTCAAAGAAATTAGTCCGTCATTTTATAATGGCCTCAGGCAAGTTCTTAGGACAAAGGGAGAAAGGGATAATAATTTGACTATGCATTTATGTGTGTGTTTCTATCTATCTATCTATCTATCTATCTATCTATCTATCTATCTATCTATCTATCTGGTCAAAATATCACAAGTCCCAAGCCCCTAGCCCAGATGCTACTAAAAACCTTGCTTTCCTATGAGATCTCATGAGTCCCCATCATCTGCAATGCTCAACTCTACTATGCTATAGGACCCTACTAGAATGCCTTACTAAGCTCTCCTTACACCATTTATCCTCTTTTCTAGTTCAAAGTTCAAAAGTATTTCACATGCTTCCAAAAAAAAAACCAAAATATGGTAAGGTTCTTTGCCACAACAGCTCTGGTACCACCCATGGGGTTTTCAGATCTCCAACCTTGGTTGCCAGGCTGCGGGAAGCATCATTATCTTTTGAGCCATTTCACCTGAACAACAACAAAACCTGAAAAGTACATTTTAAATAAGATTTTTCCCCCTAAAGTTTATATTTAGTGCTAGGTCCAGGAAAACACAATGTAATTACTTTAAAAATGTCTAAAATAGGAAATTCCAAACTAATACTTTCCAAAACTAAGTGAACTAGAAAACTAGAGTGAAAGAATTTAAGGGATTTGTGGTCAGGGTAGGGAATGAAATCTTTAATGATGTGCTTGACTTGGAAACATGAGGCCCTGAGCTCTGATCCCCAGTGCCCACGTCAAAAGTCAGTTGTGGTGATGTCTGCTTGTAATTCCAGTGACTACCAGATGCCAGATAGAGAAGGTGAACACCTGAAATTTGTAGGCCTGTTAGTCTGACTTTCTTAAAAAATAATGCCAAGCAAAAGGTGTAAGATGCTTGAGAACTAATGTCTGACGTGGTCTTCTGACATTATGTGTACTATGAACAGGTATACACACACACACACACACAGAGAGAGAGAGAGAGAGAGAGAGAGAGAGAGAGAGAGAGAGAGAGAGAGAGAGAGAGAGAGAGAGAGAGAGAGAGAGAGAGAGAGAGAGAGAGGAATAGAATATGTCAATACATAAAAAGAATTGAAGTCCCTTGACCTTTTAGTCATTGGTGGGAGCAAAATCTCTGAAACACGGTAGGAAAGAAATTCAGATTATTTTTCACTGGAACTCAGAATGCATTTTCAGCCAGGGGCAGTGTGGTGAAAGTCAGGTCACTTGCTGTCAAGGCTCTTCAAGGCTTTTGAAGATGTTTTCATGAACAGATGTCTAGGGGTGGGTGTGGGTGTTAATGCGGGTGTAGGCAGCAAGCCAGCTAGACTGAATGTTACAGGCCTCTTCTTTGGTCATTGCACATGGCGGTTTTTAAAAATGACTGTCCGTGGTGGGAGATAATAACTGCTTCGCCAGGGAGAACGCAGGCTTCACAGTTGACGGTGTTCCCTGATGTTTCCCTAGGACCCTCCTGTTTAAGCTAAACTTGAATTAAGAAGCTAAACAAGGCAAGTATTATTTAGTGGAGAGATAATTAAGCAGTACATGTCAAGTGATATCCCATGATATTCCAAATATTATAAATAACATTATCTAAGGAGATTCGAATCCAACCCAAGGGAGAGCTGGTAAGTAGGACAAATCTCCCATAAAACACTCTGCCCTTTCTTCTTCTCAGATCCCCCAGATGTGCTCCAAGTGATCTGGCTTTCCATTAAAAGTTCAAAAGATGAAATCCAGATGTTTCTTTCAGTCCTGTGCCCCTTGACCCCTGATGCATTTACTTGCTCTTGGAGATTTTGGTCACATGACTGAACTTTATGCTCTAGCTAAATAGCTCTGAAATGTACCCTATGATAATGGACCGTAGAGTTGTTTGGGTTGGGGATCAATTTCATGTCTATGAAGTGTTGCTGAGACTTTAAGAAGTTCCCTCTTTTCTTTCAGTTCTTTTCAAAAGAATGTCTGTGTTTAAGTCATGTTATCACTGTTCTATCTGGAATTTTAAGTGCTAAACATTTTAAGTGCCAAATCTTTGACCCACTTAGGTAATAGAGGGTTGGAATGGAAAAAGGTACAAATAAAGTATAAATATCTTTCTGAGGGTCAGAATGCCTTCTGTAGACTCTTGTGATGAGAGAGAAAACAATGTTTTCTAAAGTATACTCTTTGGCTTCCAATAACTCATCAGAAAAATCATCTGCCTCTATACAAAACACCAACAAAACTTACTGTGAGGGGAAAAAACACAAATGCATTAGCTCATAGCCATGCCACGATGACAGCATCTTTAGGAAGTCAAAACCAAGTGTTTAGAGCATTGAACATTTATCGTGGTGACTTTTTAATATGCAAAGAACACCAAGAAACAACATCCTTACATTTAAGGATGTTGTCTGTGAGGTCATTTCACCCTAGCTTTGGGCAGTTACCAAATCGATTATGAGTTGTGTCTATAAATTGAAATTATTATTAGGAGAATAACAGTAAAGACATGTTCATTTTTTAACATTTTCATAGGTCCTTTAAAATACTACTTTTGGGGAGATCGGGAGATGACCGAGTGGGTAAATTGCCTGCTGTAAAAGCATGGGGACCTGAGTTTGGGTGCCACCAGGCATGGAGGCATGCATTTATAATGCTCCCCACCCCGCAACATTTGTAATGAGGGAAGAGACATGAGTTCCCAGGGGCATGCTAGTTAGCCACCCTAACCAGAAGGGCAAAATCCAGGTTCAGTAAGACATCATGTCTTGAAAAGTAAGATGGAGTGGGATTTGAAGAAAGAGATCACATTCACCTCCCACTAGCACATGCATGCATGCCCATAAAAGATAAATAGATGTAGCATGTTTTCATAAAATAAATCTTTGGTAGTTGGAGACAGGGTTGCTTTCTCAAAAGAACCTTCACAGTAGATTTCTTTATTGCTGTGGGGAAAGATTGGTGAACATAAGGAATTGATGACAGTTAGATTCTGAAGTTTTCTAAATTTTTGTTTATAATTTGCTTTTGTAATGAAAATAGATTTTTTTTCATATGATATATCCTGATTATTGTTTTCCTTCTCTCAACTTCTTCCAGATCCTTATCCACATCTTTCTCTCTCTCTTACTTAGAAATCAATGAGGTATCTAAAATAATAATAATAATAATAATAATAATAATAATAAATACCTAAAAGCAATCATCAGTTTTTGGGTGGGGGACAAATCCATATTGGCACACTTGAGAACTATTCAGAAACAGTCGGTTTTCGCAGACAAAGGTGATTTTCACTCTTCATATTAGTGTCTATTCCTGGAAAACAAAACTGCTAGGAAGAGATGAGAAATTCTGCTGGGTAGAAAGACCAACCACAAAAGAACATAAGATATCAGTCAGGTCCTCTGAAAACACAAAGCAGTCTCACAGACCTCATACAGTTTATGTGGATGGGGAGAGTGGCCCTTCCCTTGATGCTTTGCTTCCTCTGCTCATGAGGAGGTTGCTTACCTCAGAGAACACACACATACATGCCAAAACTGGCTCTTCTCTTTACTTCCCATGTTAGGAAGATGACTTTGCTACCTGGAAGTGTTAATTGGCTCCGACTTCCTGTAGCCCCACTTATTGGTGATGAGTGTTTCTCACAAGTGAATGTTTGGCTATTTTCTTCCATTTATTTTCTTTCCAGACGTTCCTAGGCGGTTCCCAAGTGTTCGCTTCCTATGGCTCATGAGATTTGCTCATTTCAAGGGACCTGGTTGATAATGACATGGGCCACATAACACTATTGACTGGCAAACAATCAGCTTTCAGGGATCTACTAGAAAAGCGGAGAAACAGGGCCAATTATTTGGGTACAATGACATGTACAATTGGCTATCTTCTTCATTGGCTCACATAATCATTCATTTATTTAGCAACAAGCCTTTTTGTCTTTCAGAGAATGTAACGACGTTACGATAACTAGACATCCTCTGAAGAGATTGATGTCACCTAGATCTAGCAGGGTGACTACTTGGTGATCCTTTACTGACTTGGTGGATTAGCTAAACATTTGTAGCTCAGTTAACATTAATCCTTGTAATAGTCTAATGCTATTACGTAACTATGAATGAAATTGCAGACATGACCACGCTAAGGCATGGGTGAGCAGAGGGTTTTTATTGTAGGTATGAGAAAGAGAGTATGGTCTACCAGAGACATCTGGAAGAGTCCGTAGCAAATAGAGAAAGTGGATTGAACATGGCTAGCAGAATAGACTGTGCTGTGAGAGGAGAACAGGAGAGGAAGAGAAGAAAGAGGGGTAAGAGAGAGGACCAGGAGTCAAGAGCAAGGACCAAGAGAACCAAGAAAGTGCCTGGCCAAAATGGCAGGGTCATACAGGAAAGAGAAGGTAGGGAAATGAAGTGGAGCCTCTCGGATGGAGAGGTTTAAACTAAGGCATGGGATGGAAACAGCTCAGAGGAGCAACATGTACCCAGTGAGACACTTCGACCTGATAATAAACTCCACAGTTAGCTATTCCTCCTGTTTTTTTTGGGGGGGGACCTGACAACTACCCCTTCAGAAAATAGTTAAAAAATAATGCAAGTTTAAGGTATTCTTATCCCTCGTCTATACTAACAATTAAATTAGACAACTAAGATTCTCTCCTCAGAGATTTGACACATTTTTCCAGGAGTCATTTGTGCTTAGTCAGTGTTTCAGTTCGGATTCTGGTGTCATTCTTTGTCCTCTATCAGATCCTGACTTCCCCTTGAGCCCTCACCTTCTCCTCAGACAGCATGGCTGTGAGTGAACACTCACTTTCTCCTCAGATGGCATAGATGTGAGTGAACACTCACATTCTCCTCAGTCAGCATGGCTGTGAGTGAACACTCACCTTCTCCTCCGACAGCAAGACTGTGAGTGAACACTCACCTCCTCCTCAGACAGCATAGCTGTGAGTGAACACTCACCTTCTCCTCTGACAGCAAGACTGTGAGTGAACACTCACCTCCTCCTCAGACAGCATAGCTGTGAGTGAATAGTCACCTACTTCCCAGAGAGCATGGCTGTGAGTGAACACTCACCTTCTCCTCAGACAGCATGGCTGTGAGTGAACGCTCACCTTCTCCTCAGGCAGCATGGCTGTGAGTGAATGCTCACATTCTCCTCAGACAGCATGGCTGTGAGTGAACTCTCACTTCCTCAGACAACAAGGCTGTGAGTGAACTTTCCCCTTCCCTCAGACAGCATGACTGTGAGTGAACACTCACCTTTTCCTCCGCACAGCTGTGAGTGAACACTCACCTCCTCCTCCTCACACAGCAGGACTGTGAGGCAGTGCTATTAGCAGATTAAATCATATATGTTGAGATGAAGTGAAACTTCCCACTCACTCTTCACTTGCCTTCTCTACCCTGGGAGGAAGGAGGCTTGGTCGCTTTGATAGTAGTCTTTGAGGTCCTTTCACATAATTAAGTCACAGAAACAAGCCACAAAGCAGCGGGAATTCTGATTTATAGAGAATCTCCACAGCTTGGTTTAGCAGTAGGTGTCCTGTCTATTCCAGCCTGCGGCTGATAGCCATGGGTTCAAATGAACTAGTGTTTTGTTTTCCCTACTGTGAAACCACCAGCAAGGCAATCGGAGCCTGAGAGGAAGGTGGTGCGTGTGGTCCCTCACTCTGTTCTCTTCTCAGGTATCTCCTCACCTCCACTCTTGCTCTGCATCTTTTCTGTCACTACAATGTGAAAGGCTGGGGTGACAGAGAGTTCACAGAGTCAAAGGAGTAAGATAAATGCCACTTAGTTAAGAAGTGATACTCCTTCTGGTCTTAAAAACAGTTCAGCTCATTTCCCCCCATTCCCACTGACTTGCTCTGTTGAGAGTCCTCGATGAGTCCCTCCCTCTTGGGCCATTGACCCAGACTGGTGAAACTCTTCTTGACCCTTCCGTGGTAGGTAGGACATTCACAGTGTCTGATGAAATGTCTCATTGTCAGCCGATCCTGTTGGATGGACCGCAATCTAATGTTGGTCCTCCCTTCCTGCACAGACCCATCCAGCTCATGGAAAAGCCTTTCCTGTCTTCTGTTCCTCCAACTCAGGGAGGGGAGCATCTCTCTCTCTCTCCCCACCAAAGACGCAGCCAATTTTCTCTGTCTCTAGATTCTTTTGGTTCAGGTTACAGTCAAGTCAGCACCCAAAAACCAGTCCTTAATCAGGTGCCACAGGCCAAGCTCTAACTAGATCCCAAGCTCCGCCCCTTCACTTAGTTTGTGTAAGGAAGAGCAGCCTGAACCCTTTCACCCATGCTAAAGGACAAAGAAGACAACACAGGAACACACACACACACACACACACACACACACACACACACCACACACACATGGAATAAGAGTTTTAATTTTGCTGACAAATACAAAAGATGACTCTTCTTTCTCAACAAAGTTTATCTGCTGCTGATCCAGTCCTGCCTTTTGTCATATTCTGCCTGGCGTTCACGTCATTCGTCTCTCACATGGGAAGATGGCTTCTTGACTTGTTCTGTAAGCACGTGCCACTTAGCAAATCCTGCTTTGGCAAATCCAGATTCTCTGCCTCCAGTATGCGCCACGGTCTGTCACAGAGTCCACCCCAGATTCATAGATCACCTGCTAGCGAGTGGCCCAAGTTCAACAAGTATTGGAAAGAAGAACAGGAAGGAAGTTGATGCTGATATGTTCTTCAAAGGTTCTGCTTTGTATAGAGTAACCTGTTCCCTCCCTCCCTCCCTCCCTCCCTCTTTCTTTCTTTCTTTCTTTCTTTCTAAGCAGTGATCATAGTGTTAGGTAATGAACCTCAAGCAATTAACAAGTCTTCTAGAAGGTGTAAAGTGCTGGTGAACAATGCTCGTGAAACCAAGACACCAGTGGTTCACTTTGTAGACTTCATTTCAATTCCATGCCCAAAATACCAACCCAACTCAATGCCCCAGTTCTCTGATAGAGGAAAAATATAGCTCAGATTTTTGAAATTTACAGTGTCATGGACTTTAAAGGGACATTTACAAGTTGAAAAGATTGACCAGAACAAGTCACAAATGCTTGCTCAATGGCTTGGGTGCTTATAAAAAACAATCACATCACCTATTGACTCTATCAATTTTATAAAGTCTGCTAGCACTGAACTCTTACTCTTTGTTAAGCCAGGACAGAGCACTCCAGGCCGTGCTGCAGCTCACACACGAAACAGTGTAAATTAATTGGTCCCAGCTTGCACTGCTAGTGTTGAGTCAACATGGTCTGGCTGCCTTCTGTGAAATGCCAAGGAATAGATCAAAGCCTCTGGAGAATGACCCCTATTTTCCCCAAATATATGTGGTTTTCTGGAAATCTCTATCCCTGCCTTTTAAAACGTCTTTGAGTAATTCTGAGAAGACGGTGCCTATCGCTTTGTTACCCTCTATGTCCATGGCCCCCTGAAACAGGACTGGAATGAATGGTTCTGGAGGCCAAATTCTACTTTTCATCTCATGGATGGTCAGCTGCCAACCTGTCTACTATGACCAGTGCTAAGAATGATACCAACCATCTGAGCCAGACATGCTCAATTTAATATTATTATTACTATTAGGTTAGTATTTTAGGTTATTTGTGGCTGGTTCACGTGATATAATCATTTTAGTGTTCAATAAATACATGGTTCAGTATGGCACTGGACACATTCACACATCACTCATCTATGCTCCATATATTCTTAATATTAATTTCTAGCATTCATAATTATTGATAGTATTAACAATTACCAAGTTGAATAATAGAATTTCAATAAATTAATATTCAGTATAATTATTATAGTACATATCTTATTGTAGTCATAATTCTCATAATTTTAGCATTCATAGTCCACAATTCAGGGACATTAAACACATTTCAAGTTCATATACCCAGTCAGATGTGCTCTGAGTTAATATTATTAATATCAATATTAGTAGTAACTATTAGCATTGCTACTGAACAAGTATTTTATTGTGGTCAGCGAAAATACCAGCGTATTCATTGCTTTAGACAACCATGTAAGTAAGCAGTTCTGGGGCACGCAATATGTCAGTTTTGTGGAGCCATTACCGCCATTGATGCGAAAGTCCCTTTCGTTGTTTACAATGAAAACTAAAGCTAAACAATAACTCCCCTTAATTCTTTCCCCCTAAATAATAATAATATTAATTTTGAGAAATACACAGATGGGCTATAACACTACTGAGGCTGGGTTATCCCTGTACTGCTTGGGAAATTCTGACAGATGGCTGTGTGGGGGCCATCCGTTCTCATGCAGCAGATCAGCCAAGGCTACGGTGGTTAGGAACCTCGGGCAAAGGGAAGAACATTTCACCAGGCGGCCGTGGTGCACGTTTTTAATCCTAGCACTTGGAAGGCAGAGGCAGGCAGATCTCTGTGAGTTCGGGGCCAGCCTGATCTACAAGAGCTAGTTCCAGGACAGGCTCCAAAACTACAGAGAAACCAGCCATGTCTTGAAAAACCAAAAAAAAAAAAAAAAAAAAAAAAAAAAGAAAAAGAAAAAAAATAAAGGAAGAAAAGGAAGAACTTTTCAACTATTACTGTTTGTTAAACGTTTCCCCTAATTTTTAAACAAATGAAGTATGAGCAGAGAAACTGAAGAACTAAAGGATGCATGACCATGACACTTCCTGGGAGGGGAGAGTGCACCTTGTTTTCAAGAAAAGCTACAAAATGGGATGCTTGTTCAGGTGGGAGATCCCGAGGACCTTGGGTCATAGCAGCAGAGATGGACAAGTCATAAAGCAGGGAAGTCACTATGAAGTCCAGGGTAGTGTCCACCCTCCCCACGCCTCCCAGGAAGGATCTTCCTATCAGCGTGGCTGTGCAAAAGGACTATTCATTTTAGCTGGCTGAGTAGCTCCAGGGGGCCAACAAAAGCAAACAAGCCCCGTGTCCCCACCATAAATCGTCTTTAGCCGAACGATGTCTGGTTCCTTTCTGGAAAGAATGTTCTTCGCTGAGTTGCAGTTTGCCAAGGGTCATATATGACAGAAATGAAGTGTCGCTGGCAGTGATTGAAAGGGGTTCCTACTGTTTGTGGCCAATGCTCGGAGGGAGTGGAAAGGCCAATTCTGTTGACCGGAAAACAGCAGGCACTGGTAAACTTTCCCCAGGACTTCCTAAACTTTGAGTCACCTCTGAGCTCCCAACCATTCCGTCAGACCTGTGTGGGGAAAACCGATATTATAATTGCTAATCTCAGCAAGAGCCTAATGGGCAACCTGAAGCTTTTTGGGCCTTTGGTGCAATTAGGGCGGAGGGCAAGGCCAGCAGACAGGACACGGCGGGCTCCACCCTCTCCTGCCAAGCCACGCAGCTAAGGTTTCACCCCAGCCTCTTGCAGACAGGTAACTGAGCAGCACGGGGTTCCACCTCTGCCTCTGCCTCCAGTGAGGGAAATGATTCCTGCCCAAACTGGCTGGGAGCTATTAAAGGTTTAAATGTCACCTCAAAAGAACCCTTTGCTAACCTTTAAGTGGTGGCGTCTGGAGGGCTGTACCAGGCAGGATTTGCCCCGCCCAGGGAGTCTAGGGAGCTGAGAACGTATTTATTTGTGTTGCTTCTCCACCTCTCCTTTTCTTTCTTTTTCCTTTTAGGGAATTATCACTAGACCTTCAAAGGCAGCATTTGTAGGGCAACCGGCACCTGCAGGATGGAGCTTCCCAAAGAATGTTCTCTTGGCTGAGTATATAATTTCATTTAATCCTAAATAGCCCTGTCTACCTATTGTCAACAAATTCCCTTTAATCTTAACCACCACTTACAAGAATATTTACTATCAAAAGGAGACAAATCACTATTTAAATGTGGCTTTACTCAAGTCTGAAACTATGACAGTGACATAAGGTAAAATGATAATATGTAAATAAAAACTGGAGACAGATTTATCCCTGGGGAATGCTGGGCAGAGCAGTGGATTAAAGTCATGTGTGATCTGCTTTGAGTGGCCTCATTCAGACCCAGCGTTCAGTTATGACCAACAATGCCATTCATTCTGCTTACTTCAATTCATTTGGCCCTAGTTCTCAATGACCCACTGTAACCAAAAGCACCCTCCTCGTTAAGTAGATCTTGATGCTCACAGCACTTTGAAACGAAATAGATGCAAGCTGCATGTAATTTATGGGTGTTCATTCTTAGCATATGGGCATTTGTAGGAAGTGTAAGTATAGGTGGAATGAGAAGATTCATGCCAACTCAGACGGCTTGGTTATCAGAAACTAATGGGGAAGGAGAGAGAGAGAGAGAGAGAGAGAGAGAGAGAGAGAGAGAGAGAGAGAGAGAAGAGAAGAGAGAGAGAAGAGAGAGAGAAGAGAGAGAGAAGAGAGAGAGCATTAAATAAAATACCACACCCAAGACAACAGCTTTCAATTATTGTCTGCGATCCTGAAATCCTCACAATGAGTTAAAAGGAAATCTATACCAGATGGCACTTTCCTGCATTTGCCAAATGCATCAAATATTTCTGACTTTTAGTAATGGACAGCCATGCCAAGGAAGCCATGCTTTTCATCTCTTTCCTCTATTCACCGGTCCTTGAAGGCAATGTGACCTCAGGAATAACGTTCTTCATTCGTTAGAATAAAATTAGAATAGTTCTAAATGGATTTCTTTTTCAAGAATATAGAAATCAAGGAAATTATGTCCTATGTTCTTGGGCAACAGGAGCCTGATGAACCTAGACCAGAACTGGGAAGTTACAGAACACACAATCTATCAGTTATGTGCATGGTAGTGTCATCTTCAGTTAAGAACATCTCAACCTCAACTGCAAGATATAGAAATAAGTTGGAACTAGGCTAGGAGATTCCTGCCTGCTGTCTGACTTTCATGTTGCTAGATGGTTCTTCAAGGGCTCCAGTGTAAGAAAAGCATTGACAGTCTAACCCAACCATGAGCTCCCCCAACTATAACACTAACTTACCAGACAAGATGGGCTCGTTGGTGTAATCGTGGCACCTCTGCTTTGGGAGCAATCCGCTGCTTCATGATTGCATTTAGAGCTTCCTCTATAGGATGAAATTCATGTATAATGCAGTAAACTTGGTCCAACATCGATGGCTGAAGACATCCTAGACCCTAAGGGGACTTAAGATCGTTGCTTAGTTAACTTGACACAGCATGAACCCGCGCCCCCTAAACATCTATGTTTATATCCACAGGAACTGGTCTCACCCTTAAACAAAGAAATCTGTTCTTGGAGTGAACGGAGGTAAATACAAACACCCATGGCTTCACAGAATGTCGGAACGAAAGCGCAGTTGAGGGCTCAGCCCTCGAGGAGACATTAATCCTGCTGTCTTGGAGCTCAGAGAACATTGTGAGGCAGGGCAAAAAGAATATAAGCCTGAAGGATGGAGAGAATGACCGTGTGAAATGCCATCTTCTCAGTATGACATGGCCATGACAACTCTCAGCAGCTGTTTCTACCTGGCTCTGGGTCCAGTGAAGTCACCTCCCCTGCAACAGTCAGCTATAGAGGAGAGAGAGATTCTTGTTCCCCATCATGTACTGCTGACCTATTGGCAACCAGAGAGCTTTGGGAGAAGGGAAGGCGTACTGATCAGTTGTCTACCCACTGATGAGACCACCAGGCTCTGCCCTGTGAATGACTGGTGCCCTCAGAGGCTAGAAGAGGGCCAGTCTTAGGGACTGAGGTCCCAGATGATTGTGAGCTGTTGTGTGGTTGTTAGGGATTGAACCTGGACCCTTTGTAAGAGCAGCCCCGGGGTGCTTATCTGCCGAGCCATCTCTTCAGCCCCATGCCGATGTGTTCTTCATTCCTAACTGAATAAGGAAATGAGAAGAACCTCATGCATCTACATCTTCTACCCTAGGAAACATGCCATCGAAGAGGAACCAAGTGTCTGACGAATTAACGAGAAAAAGTCTTTCTTTGAACATCTTTTCTCATTATTTAGTTGAATTATACTTATGGATTAAAATATTTTATTGTGTTGTTTGCTTTCTTGTCAGCTGAGGTCGACTTTAAGCTTCTGTCACTCTGGGGACTCGACAATAAAAGCCAAACAATTATTTTTGCAAAGAAAGCTCAATCCCTCTTTGGGAAAGAGGTTGGGAAAAGTGAGGTGAAGGAGAATATCCCATAATTAAGCAGCACGCGCTCTAAGTGGCAGATTGGTTTCCACTCTCTGGAATTCATCACATGCTACTTAAAGCTGGTGATGTCTCCAGTCACCCCAGGATGACTCTGTCTTCAGGGGCTACTCTTTTCCAGTGGGTCAGGCACACACAAATTCACCTGAGAAGAAACTTCATCGATACAGGGACCCAAACGTGGTCGTTTATCAACATACTTGAATTGAATTAAATGTAAGTATCCAGAAGTAGGTAGTCGAGGCAGCCAGAGCTTCCAGGCAAATTACCCAGCAGGATAATTTATCGCTGTTGCTTCAGAGTTTGAGTGTCTTGAGATAATGGACTCCAAAGCTCTATTCTTTTGGGGTAGCCTCTATATGCCATACACATTTCAATTTATTACTGGGTAGGCTTTTTTTTTTAGTGTATGAATAGTAATTTCAGTTGTTTTCTGATAATTTAGTTCTTTTGTAAACTTGATGACACATTCATGAAACTGCCAGTACTAGCATCAAAGGAGATCTTATTATATTGGGTTAACATCGGCTTAAGCACTCAAGCATGCCAAACTGGTAGACAGTTGAAGAAAATGGTTTTGCATTGAAGTATATTTTGAAAAGTTGGAAAACTACACCATTTTTTGATAATGACCAAAGAGGAACTAAGAGTCTTTCTTTATTCTGGATTGGACGTAATCTCACCGTAGGACAGAACATTTTGCATAAATGTTCCAAGTTCCAGGACGGGGGAGTAGAATGGTAGTGATGACATCGTAAAGTTCAAGACTCGCCCCTAAGAAAGCAGCTAAGATGATGTCCTTACTTGGTTACCTCAGAGAACTCACAACAAGTGACGGGGCTTAAGTTAACAAGCTAATATTTCATCCGTGGAATGCGGAGTGCTAATGCTGAAGTGTGCCGGTGGAGGGAAGAAGCCCATACACAGCTATTTGCCCAACACAACTTTGCTGTCATGGCCTATTAAAACCAGTTTACACGAGCGTGTCGAATTTGATGAATATGTATGTGACCCTTTTCAGAGTCATCACTCATTGGGCTATGGCCCCATGGCAGGAAAAACAGCACCTCTCGTTAAACACAGCATGAGTTACAGGCATGTTATGTTAATATTTCTTCAGAACTTTAGGGGGTTTTCTTCTCGTTCTAATAAATCGTGCGAAGAAAATAATTTAAAAGTATAATTGATTGAAGAATGCCTCCCTGACTCCATATTTTCTCCTTCTCTATTTTAGGCAGTCAGTGGATTCTAGAACATGCTTTCCTCAGGAAGTTGTAGGACATGCTTGAGACCTCTGCTTTATATCATTTATTTGGAACCTCCGAAATGGGCCCCTTCCTCGGTGGGATGTTCAGGGAGTCGAAACTGAAGATCTGCGTGTGGAGTATTACAAGCCACGAAAGACAAAGCTCTCCTTGAGCCTCTGGAGCACAAATCAACCAGTTATTAATGCACAGTCCTTCCTGGTGGACGGGGTGCCTTGCGGTATTCCACAGATGCTCTCTGTGCTGATAACGATGGCTATAGTTATTGAAGTTGCAAAGTTAACGTGATTTTTGTACTAGGAGCCTTTCCGGAGTTTCATTTTCAATGCCATATAAGGTATAGAAACAGCAGTTCCAAGCACTGTGCAAAAATTCTTAAAAGACCTAGCAGAACCTCTGCCCCCACTCCTGTCAAGGCTTCGTAGGTTTGCCTCTTTGCCGTCTCACTCAGCCTTCATGGGGCCCTCCTTGATGTCTGACGTCCAGATGGTCTTTTTTGAGGGTAGACATGGCGGTTAATGTTCTTCTGAAAGATTTAAAAGGTCCAGCTCAGTGTCTGCCACACAAATTATAGCAGATCCTCAGACACGAACGCCACATTACTGGCTCTCTTAAGCTGAAAACCAGAAGCGTTTTCTCTGTGTCTACTAATGTACTCGGCGCTTATTAATTCCTTGCTCGAGGCAGGTGCCTCATAGATTTGGCCACTCTTGGATGTGCAGGACCTTCCGAAGAGAGGCTTGGCTGAGGAAGCTGATACTACTTATGGAAACTAGGATGTCCCTGCCAGAGCTTTCGGCAGTCACCCCAGGGCCAAGAGCATGGCATTAGGGCGTTCAAGTTTATGTCCTAATCCTGAAGCTATCTGACTATGGGGCCATGAAACACACGCATTTTAGATTTTACTTTTCCTTTGCAGGTTATTCCAAGTTTCCAATGGTCTACATCTGTCTCCACAAACAATGACGTTCTGCTTCCAGTACACTGAGCTGGGTCTCAGCTGCTGTTCTTTACACTGTTCTGTATCTGAGGGCTGGCAAAGGCCGTTGATCCTTGACCTTCATCATGAGTCTATTCTGCCTGTGAGCAGTTCTCAGTCACAGACTTAAGAGGTACCCACATCTTTCCCTCTTTCAACATTTCCACTGGGAAGTCTGGATCGGGAGCTAGGTTGCCCAGTGTGGTACCAGAAATACACTCCAACTTCTAGGTAGGTCTGAGAATTGTCTCTGAAATTTCTCACTGGAGCCATGGGTCTTCTGATGGACTGCCCTAGAATGTTTAAAAAAAAAAAAACCCTGCTTAAGACAGAAAAAAAATGTGTTTTCCCCAATGATAATAACCGCATTCCTCTTTGAGTATTTCCATTGTCCAAGTTCTAAGCATTTAATATACCTTATTGTTTTTGATTATTTCAATAAACTCCATCACAACCACTGTTCTTCTCAAGGCTGGTTTCAGTGCACGGGTCTGGGTCTGAATCACAAGTAGCTGAGAAGGAAAGAAGGTAAGAGTTTGCCACAAGTGCACGCACAGCTCTGCCCTAGAAGACAACTGGATTTTAACGCTGGCACTGCGTCTCCAGAATGTGGGCTTTCAACCACTGTGCCGCAGCTTGTCTCAAACTTGCCACCTCGCAGGTGGTGACAGTTTCAGAGTAGATGAAACAATAGTCTACATTAGAACTGCAAACTTACACAAAAGCAGATCACAAACCACACCCAGGTCCTCACCCCAGAAACTGCCTCCCTGTTCAGCCCTTCAATGGATGCCAGTCTTAAGTGGCACTGCGAATTTGGGTGGTGACACTGTCAATGAGGCCAGTCTCGCTGGGACCAAATTCCTCAGCCCAAGGTACGACCAAAAAGCTGTCATTGGGAGTGCTTAAGTGGAACACTCTCTCCCAGGACCTATGCCATCATTCTTCCCTCACTTGAGAGGCCCCCAGCTGGCCGAGTAGCAGCCTCAATAGCCAAAGCAATCTCCGTCCCTTGCTGTAAATCTAGCACTGGAGCTGCCAACAGACGGTGTTGGAAAAAGTCTGCTCTCTTTCCTGCCAACCAAATGGCCCCGTAGCATAAGCTTCCAAGTTTTCTCAGTCTCATAAAATTTGGCGGAGTGAGACAGTAGGGCCATGAAATTTGCATTTATCTTGTGCACCTGACACTTCCCATCATTATGATAGAGTGCTTCTCTCTTGTCGTAGCACTCTTGGCCAAGGGAGGACAGGAAAGCCGGGTAGAGGTTGGTTGGGGGGCAGGCTAATCAAAGCCAGGAAGAAGAGTAAATCTGTAGCCATGAAGGATGGAAAACAAGGTATGGGAGGGATGGAAGGCTAGGGGCTGAGGAAACACTGTCACTTAAGATAAAAGAGCTTGTCAAAGCCCCTTGCACACTCGAGCTATCTGTCTGATCCCTTCCAGAGTCCCTCTGCTGACCTCCAAGAGTCACATGGAGTATCGTCTCAGGTTGTATATACATTTATAGTAAGGCTGAAAGGAAATTGACTACAGAGTCTGCGACTTGTTGAAAAAAAGATCTTGCACTTTGTGTTAAGGTTTTTGGATAGGAGATTGACTGGGGGTACTACAGGATTTCAACTGACTTTGGGAAAACAAGAATGAAAAAATTTTCCAGTGATATACCATATCTGCTTCTTGGTTCATCTTGTTCCAAGTTCTTAATTTAAGTAGAAATCAAAACAAACAAAAAAAAGGAAACAAAGCAACCTCTGCGCTAGCATCTTAAAGAGCTTGAGCTTTCAAGCAGAGGATCAAGCCTCTCCAGTCAACTATTTGCTGGTGGTCACAGCTCGGAGTATTTTTAAAATCTGTTTTCACTCTGATAAAATACATAAAATATATTGGGAGTCTCCATAGACTTACATTGAGATTCAACAAGTTAATATATGCTATATGGAAAATAAGTGCAACATGGGTATGAGATAGCAACCTGGAGAAATTTGGAGAAATGAAGGTGATTCCAGAAACTACATACCTCAAAGGTCAGATGGTAAATGTGCCATGAAAATGTCTATATTTACTAGTATCCATAAGAATTTCTAAGACATTTTCTAAGATGCTTTTTGTTTGAAACTAATCTCATTCATGAGCATGGTAAGCGCATGCACTTTCAAGAACGTCTGGGCTACTAATTATCATCTCTCTTTGGAAAAGCCTGGGCTAGTAGCATGGCCTCTTCCTACTTTTCCCAGGATCGAATATTCTTAATTGTTACTTCCTAGTTCTAGAATAAAATCTACCTTCATTACCACATTAATTTATGCTCTATATTTTATTTGCTACATGACTTTGAAAAATGTCATTTACTATCATAATGTATGTTGTTGTAATTTAACATTATTATAGAAATCTAATATAAGTAAGAATATACCTGTAGAAAATATGTAGATATACATGCTTATATACATGTAAGACCTATGTAAAAATAACTTTGAATTAATGCATCTTTGTTTTGTGCAAATTGGCATAGTCTATGTTGCCTCAACATTGTATTTGTGGAGTGAGGACTAACGCGGAAATGTGGAAGCCTGAAACATGAAGATCCTCTTCAGCGGCATATTTTAATACCAATTATGTTTTATTGGCACATTGTTTCACGGTATAAAGTAGAGACTTCCTGACTCTGAAGGAAATGGCTGGCTTACCGTATTCATCTCTTCTGTCTTCATGACAGATTTTTATCTATTCTCCTGGGAGTGATGTCAGCTTCGCTTTATATATCTGAAAATGAATGCAGACTTTCCTAAACAACCAGGAAAAGGGCAAATAGGTTCTTAAGACCTAGATCACACAAATGATATCCTTTCTGTCTTTGCCGCATGTCATTCATAGCTTTGTTTCTTGATTTGAATTTACTGCACAGATACGATCGTGTGTGTGTGTGTGTGTGTGTGTGTGTGTGTGTGTGTGTGTGTGTGTATTCCTGGAAAAATAGCAGCTTAGGAGTTAACTTTTGTCTAACATGAATTTGTATGTGCTGAATCTTTGGTAGAAAAGTAAACAACTGATTGCAGATAAATAAAAAGAGTGACTGAAAATTCATTTTGAACACATTAACTGCAGTTTTCATAACTAATGTTGTCCTAGTTTTCCTTAATTGTGCTAAAAATCTGCAAGGACAGCATTACCGTCACTCAGTTCTTTCCACTCTCCACATCCCCTTCCTGTTTATCGCGTACAACAGGTGACGCTCGCAGGTGTTTATGCTCGGGATTGTCAGGCATGTAGAAAACTTGAAACCCATCATCCATCACACTGGACTGAAACAATTTAGGCCAACTCTCCTCAGGAATAGTTACGTCATAGGGCCTGTTTCATATGTGGTGCCTCAAAAAGGGTCAAGACGTTTGGGGCCATTATGGTACCTGCTGTATCCCCCAGGTTCCTATATTTGAACACAGGTCCCTCCCCAGTCGGTGGTGCTGTGTTAAGTGATGGTGGAAGCTTCCTGGCAGAAGGCAAGGGTACAAGAGGGAGATTTAGGGCATTCAGAGGGGGAAGGCCTTGAAGATGATGTCTGCATCTGATTCTGACCTAGTGTCTGCTCCACCAAGATGTAACAAGGGAGGCCACCAGTTCCCGCCGCCACCACAGTCAGTCTTCCCCACCTCTGTGCAGTACTCAATAATGGACTGATAGCCCCTTCATCTGAAAAGAAAATGCCTAATTTACAAGAGTAGTAGATAAGATTGAACACTAAATGAGACAAGAGCCATATGTGTATCAAGAAGCATTTTACGTTTTAGAGAGTCAAAGACTTGAATGAAGCTGACAGCATGGCATGTTTTGCACAAGAAGACTCCATATCATGAAGATAAAAAATTGGCTCTGCTAACTTCTGAACTAAGTGTTATCTCGTTAAAACTAAAACAAGATTTTAAAATTTGGTGATATGGTCCTATAGGTCATCTGAGAAAGAATGGATAAGAGCAATAATTAAAATTGTGAGGAAAAGAAAATATGAGAACAAAATAGCCTTCCTATGTCACCAGATGTAAACTAAAATATTATGAAGACCTGAAGCCAGACAGTTTGGTCCTTGAGTATAGACTAGAGATATCCAAACACACAAGGAACTCAGTGGATCTCTAAAAAGATGCTTAAACCAGAGATAAACAGAGGCTCTGTATGATTATTACAGCACATGTTGTGTCAAAGGGGAAAAATAATTTGAACTTGTAGCACATGATTCCCGCCGCAATGGAGATTTAAATGAAGATAAGGAAACCACAAAGGTTATAAAATTAAGAATAAATATTATTTTATACTTTTAAAATAGAGATATTTTAAAGTGTGACTCAAGATTTACAACCCATATTATATATATATATATATAGATAGATAGATATAGATATAGATATAGATAAGATATAGATAGATAGAGAGAGAATAAAATATTCATCAATAAAATACAGGGCTTCTATACTGAAAATGATAAAGAATGAATGAAAGAAATTAAAACTCTATAGAAATAGAAACATTCCTGTTTATATGCAAACTCAGTGGGACCCCTGTCAAAACACCAAATAGCTTTTTAAAAAAACTTTTTTGTTGTTAGAAATGGATTAGGCGATCGTAAAATTTATAGGAAATCATAGAGAACCTCAAATTGCCAAAATAATACTGGTTACTGAACAATAATAACAAATAATAGTTTGGAAAATGTATACTTTTTTTTTACAGATGATTGGAACTTTATTCATTCTATTCTGAGTTTCTTTATGGGAGAAGAAAATGCTATTACGTTGTATACTGGTGTAAAGTAAAATGAATACTTTTCAAAACAAACCAAAGGGCAAATTAAGAAGTTAAAACCCGGGGCTGGAGAGACGGCTCAGAGGTTAAGAGAACTGACTGCTGTTCCAGAGGTCCTGAGTTTAATTCCCAGCAATCACATGGTGGCTCACAACCATCTGTAATGAGATCTGGGGCCCAGAACACTATATACATAATAAATAAAATTTTAAAAAGTTAAAACTCTTAGAAGAAAATATGGGGGATGTATCTGTGTTAAAGGTTTTGTGCTTCCAAAGACACCACTTAAAAAGTGAAAAGACAAATTATGGAATGAGGATAAATATTTTAAATACATGAAAATGGCCTATAGTTGATACACAGAGGAGTCAAGAACTCAGGCTCGAAAAGACAATGTCACCAAAATAGTGCAGGGATTTGACGGTGACATCATCTTTAGGACTGAATGTTCCAAGGTTTCTTACTTTCCTCATTTCTTTCTTAAGAGGTAGAAGTGTACATTTTTTATAAATGTGACAATTTTTCACTGAAAGGATTTTTTGCCAATATTCTCTCTGTTACTCCTGGCATTTATGGTGTGTATAAACTAGTATAACCCTAAGATGAATATTTCTTCAAAAAATATTTACATTGACCCAGGAATTTCAACTGCACTTAAGATGTTAATCAATTTGATGCACTAATAAATAAATTTAACACATAAGAAATGACCTAAGTATAATTTTACTCATTCAGTGCTGTCTTTAGCGGGCAGAAGCTTGACAATATATGTAGTCGATTGGAGGTGAACATTATCATGTATGTCATATCCACATAATGACATGTTATGAAGAATTAAGAGAGAATGACGCTACTCTCCATGGCCAACACAAAAAGATCCTAAAATTTATTGCTAAGGGAAGACAGGGGGAAAAAAAAAGAAAAATTTTTGTTAGAGAAAGAGTAAACTATCCTACACAGACATTAGTATTCAATTGAGTTTTGTATTCATCAGATATAAGCTTTCTCCACTAACTTCTAAACTTAGTGTTATCTCCATAAAAGTAAAACAAGTTTACGCATACTGACAGCAGAGAAGGGAGGCTGGAGGAGACAGTGGAGTACGAGTAAAGGGGAAATATTTCATGTAACACTTGAAAGTGCTTTAACCTTTTGGAAGCAAATCTATTTTAAGTTAAACATTTCCATGATGAGGATACAAAGAGCTGATAGTACTCAGACAGATGTATACTTTCTTAAAGGATTATGGGTGGCACAACTGTTTTAGCTACAGACCTGTTCTTCCGGAAGCCATTTTGTTCACTGCGTTAGTCTTCAGAAGACTTTTGCCCTCGGCAGACTCTTACCCTAACCATACTCAGATGCCCAGAACTCTGGCAAATCTAAGGGCATTTTAAACTAAACGCTTAAAAAGTTTTACTGTTGTATAAAAAAATGATTTTAACTTTAAATAATCTGTGCAATAGTCAAATCCCAAGGGTAGTTTTCTCTCCCTCTTAGTCTCTCTCTCTCTCTCTCTCTCTCTCTCTCCTCCCTCTCTTTCTTTCACCAGGGACAAAGTTAACTTGTCAATGATTTGGAATGCACACCCAGTAGTTTCTGTTCCTCCACCTTGATTCTGGAGAGCACCACCGCCTGTGTAGTGCTCACCAACCGCACATCTGTTCTAATTAGCAGAATGGAAGGAGCACCCTTGCGTGAGTTTTCTAGTTTCCATTCTCAGGCAGGAGAAGGTGGTAGTCACTCTGTCTTGGTGGAGGAACAGGTGAGGAAAGCGTACTTCTAGAACGGGCATCTTTCCCATGAATACTTCTTTTTAAAACATAGTATTTTAGTAATGTTGCAAGTCACTGAGAATTCCATTTGTGAATATCAGAATATGAATTGTTTCTGTTTTCTTGAGACCGGTTTTCTCTGTGTAGTCCTAGCTATTCAGAAACTCACTCTGTAGACCAGGCTGGCCTCCAACTCAGAAATTTACCTGCCTCTGCCTCCTGAGTGCTGGGATTAAAGGTGTGTGACACCACCACCCAGCTAGGAAATGAAATTATAATGAGAACAACAACAAGAACAAAAATGACCCAACAACTTTAAAAAAAACAAGAACAGAAAACAGAAGAAAGAAAAATCGCTATTTATATTTGGACTGCACTCCATGTTACAAGAGTCTATGGTAGTCATGTTTAGATCTCTCCCTTTATCAAATGGATTAAGTTTTGTTTAAAAAGATTTACTTGCTTTTATTTTATATTTATGAATATTTTGACCTGCACATACACACCCACCCATGCACCCACACACCAACACACAAACACACCTATGCATCAGTATGAATTGAACTTTTAAGTTCAGAGACTAATTCCTCAGTATTAGGTCATGACATGACTGTAAATATTTTCAAGACAATTTACTTATATCACCTATTATCTCGTGTGTGTGTGTGTGTTCTTCTTTTGGTTTCTCAGGACAGGGTTTCTCTGAAGGTGTGTGCGCTCTTTTTTTTTTTTTTTTTGAGGCAGGGTTTCTCTGAAGTGTGTGTACTATTTGCAGCAGAAGAGTTTTAAATGTTTTTCCTTGGGATAAAGAGGTATCTGAAACAGTTCACACAGAAATGGGAACAGACCTCTCCACCCTTCTCAGGCCAGCTTTGCTAGGCAAGATAAAGGAATGCACTGGGGTATCTGTGTATTCAGGTATCACCTGTGACTGAGAGGCAACAGTGTAATGAATTTAATTCTCCAGGGGAATTCAGCTCATTTCATGAACACTGAACTCATTTGGGAAGTAGAAGGAAGAAGAAATATCTATCAAATATATTCATTCATGGTATCCAGTTGCATAGAAAAGTATGTCAGTTAAAATATGTTAAATCAATCACAAGTAATGTTAAAAAAAACAGAAACATTGACAAGCCAATGGAAATCACTCATCTTGACAAGTGATTATGTAGATCAGGGGAGATGCGGGCAGTGTGCTGTAAGGCTGAGGGATGGGGACGGGGGTTATATCCCTTGTTGATGTAATGGCATGGCAGATGTGTTCTAATCTAGATTAACTCTCTCGGCGTGTATGCTGAGGCTATATTATGCCATAAAAAATGAGGAAGAAAGGTCATAAAAATTGCTCCAAGGTCCCAAGTATTTGGTTCCCCAGAGAAATTCCAAACTAGGTAATATTTTCAGGCCTCCAGAACCCACACACTGCATTTTCAGACTCTCTGTCAGGCTTCTGCGACTCAGATATGAATTGAACTTCGGACTCATTTAATCTTGTTCCCTCTCACGGTTTAGTGTATACAACAGAATAAAGGAGGGGAGCAGAAAAAACTGTGGTATTGCATTGCCTTGACTCAAGCTTACCTTCTACCCTCACCTGCAGCATTCCTTCCTTTCTTCCTTCTGGATTTCAAGGCTAATTGTCACACCGCATTTATAAACGATTTATTTTTTTTATTATTATTATTTGTGTGTGTGTTTGTGTGGTGTGGAAGGCTGCCTGCCTGCTAGTGCAAGTTCCAGGGAAAGTCAGTTGCCTCTGTAGCTAGAGTCGCAGGCAACTGTGAGCCACCAGGCATGCTGCTGGAACGTGTTTCCTCTGCAAGAGCTGCCTGTACACCGAGCTGCTGAGCGGTCTCTCCAGCCCCACCCATGGTATTTCCTGAACTTTACTTCAGGTCTTTGGTGAAACAAGCCAGCTTCACAAGCGTAGCACCTCTCGCTGGCCCTTCCTATGCCCAACTAATCCCAGACCTGGGATTCTGAAAGTCTGAAAGTCTTAGTAAGCATGTCCCCAGACATTCACACCGTGTCCATCATGTAGCATATTATCTTATCACGAGGTGTGGCTCACAAACGCCCCTGACTAGGGAGAGATGAAGAAAAAGACTTCATCAGTAGAGCCGAGTAGCTCTCACAGATCAGATCGTGTGCATTTGGTTGTCTTAGTCTTCAATGGGGTATATAGCTGCATTGGAAATCTGTGATGTTTATTGTTAGCCATTGAGGAAATAGATTTTGTGTAATTCCTGGTACTTGCTAATTTAGAAGTGATTGTGAAACAAAACAAATTAGGAGTAATATAATGCTCTATCTTTCTAGATATCTGCTTGAATACGAGCAAAAGGAACGCCATTTCCTGTCATTCTCCCTGGGATGTTCCTAGTCATATGCACCTGGTAGCTGTTAGTACCGTTCATAAAATGCTGCTGTCAGCTACAGTCATTTTCTTTTATAACTTCTATATTTGTCTTAATTTGCTGGCAATTGTTGTTCATATTTGTGGGATATAATGAGATCTTTTGATATACATATAGACTGTGTGAGGTTCACAGAACCTTAAATGCAGAACATCCAAAATCTTCTAGTTATTTGTTAATAAATAACATTATGCATTGCTAACGCGTCTATCAAAGATGAGGTGATTTAAAAACACATGGTGTCTATACATAATAGTAGACAATGCAGTTGTAAAAAGAGTAATGAAACCCTGTGTTTTGCTGTAAGGTGGATAAACACAGAAAATACCAGGTTAACTGAAACACGCCAGGCTTAGAGTTGAGCTCCAATAGGCTTTGGGAAATTCTTGAACCAGCTGAATGTGTCTACAAAACCTTGAATTTGCCTACATACTACTGAGAAAGGTCTGGAGCCTCTATGTCACTTCCAAAGGTGTCTATGACCTCTGACTACTAGAATCTTCAAGTTAGATATTCATGACACATTTTCAATAAATTATCCAATTTTAGATTGCCCTTAACAAATCATACAAATTATTTATTCATTTTTCTACTATAAACTCATGGAGTACTTCCAGGTGCTAGCCCTAAGTATAGGGAAATAAGGCTGAATACATGATTAGAATTTTTTTGAAAATATTTGCTAAGTAAATAAACAAACAGAATTAGATTATGAGGACCCTCCTCTAAGTTTTCTGGAACTGAAATGACCCTTGTTATTTAGAAAGTTGGTTATTGCTTCTAGTGCATTCTTTTAATTGAGTTACTATAATAATTATAAATCATTTCAATTAACATTAACTCCTATTGTGGCAGATATAATTAAGGGCACATATGTGACTATTTCTGCCTTTTATAATGAGCTTTCATAGTAATCACTTTTTGAACTGCAATATTAAGTATAATTACTAAGTAATCTACTAGAACCCAGAATTACTTTATAATGATATGATCTTTTCCTAAGCATACAGCATGTAGTTATTTTGAGAGTAAAACACAATAGTGACATTTGACAATTCATTATGTAACTGTTGAAATCTCACTGGTAAATGTGAGATTCCGGACATTTTAAAATTCAAAATAATGTAACTCATTTAACCACTTTTTGAAAATGAAGACATCATATTTTAAAATTTTAATTCTAAGGGAGAAAACTGTCTGAGGATATGATTTATGTGTTTTGAAGCCCAGAGGCAAGGTGCAGTGTATCTATATTAAAAATCAAGTATATGCTAACATACAAGAGTGAGATTTATAAAGCAGTTATATCTTGGTCAGCAACTAATGCTTTGGCAGGTCTATCTTTTTATAGATGTTTTAGGTTGCTTCCTAAAAAAAATTTCATCTAAGAAAATGTATTTTTAACAGATGTGGAACTCCCATTAAATCATAATAAAAAATAAAGCCTTGGAGAAAAGTTGTGTTCTTCAAAATCTGTGACTTAAAGAATCTCATTATAAATTTCCCACCCCCAACATTACAGCAATCTATAAGGCAAGGGCCAAATAAAACAGATCCCAGTGCTCTGATTTTTCGTGGCATGGAGAATTAGAAGACAGGAATGATTTAATAATGTGTGTGCTTATTTCCTAGGGCACTGTAACAAATGACCACAAATTCGGTAGCTTCAAATGACAGAAATGTATTCTTTCACGGTCCTGGAGGCTAGAAGTCACAAATCAAGATATTATCAAGGTTGGTTTCCGTTCAGAGGCTCTAAGGGCAAATCTGATCCATCCTTCTCAAAAACTCTTTTGGTGGCTATTTTGTAGAACATCGTTCTAAACTCTGTCTCCATCTTTGTATGGCTTTCTTACCTGCATATTTGTGTTTTCTGTCTCCCATCATGTCAGCAGCCATCAGGGGAGTCAGGGTAGGGTGCACCTTAAGGTTGTGTGACTGCATCTTGACATCCTTAGCTTAATTGCATCATGTAAAGACCCTTATCAAAATAAGGCTGTGTGCTGACGTTTCAGCTTGACTTTGAAGAGGCATATTTACCATTTGCAAAAATGAGTCACAGCGGTAATATCAGAGGAGGCTGGAACATTAGGCAGAGATGCTAGACCTGGGAATCAGCTCTGGCCACAATGTCAGCTTTTCTCCTGCCCCTCAACTTGCAGGGAAATATTCCTGCTTAAGGCAAAAAGGCAACTGATGTCTGCAAAGTGAAATGGCTGATCATTTAAGATAATCCAAGATGGGATAGGAGAGAGCCAGAAGGGGCTCCCTGGGCACCCACAGAGAAGCTTTGCCTCACACCACTTCTGTCCAGAGAGAAGGAGGGATTTGGGTGTGGCTTTAGGGACCAGGTAAGGGAAACAGAAGAAATGTAAGAAAATAGTAGAGATAAAAATTGGCACTGTTTGTTAGAATTCCTTGCATCTCTCCAATCTAATGTCTAGATGAAGGGGAAATCGCTACCTTGTCTCTATTTCTCACATCCCACCAAGAGTTTGACAGACACTCATCTCTGCCTTATCCCTGTCCATAGAGCATTTTAGCCTCAGTTGGTCATGAAAGAAAACTTCTTTTGCAATAGGAGGTATACTAGAGAGACTCATAACTAAGTGTTAACTGAGTATTTTCGAGTTGTCATGAACTTAATTCAGTTACAGGTGGGGGCTTCAGAACTCTGCCTAGGTTACATTGATAAATAGATAAGTTTTATATATGGAGAGTTGTTTTGAAGCGGTGTCTATCATTATAACAGAGTTAGGAAACATTGAATGATTGATGAACATTTAGAAACATATACCCATATTGTTTGAAGGACATAGGTTGTGAACCTGAGATCCAAGATAGCAGGTGATCAGTCTGTTAGAATTGAATCATTATAGTTGATCAGAAATACATGAAGATCTGTGGGTCACATTGCCTTTATTGTAACTACTGGACAAATGTGTTGTAACTGGAATGACACCAGCTTAACAACCCAATTAAGATATCTGGGTTTCTTACTGAAGTGTGGGTGATGGGAATTAATACTAGAGCAAGCACAACTCCAGGGCAACCGCATCCTTGAAAACCCACTCTACTTGAGGGACAGCTTCCCGGATGTGTTGAAGACTGATGCATAGTCCAGAGACTCTTTTTTCAAGCAGTCTCTGTTGCTTATAGAACTCTGGGGAGGGGCTTTGTGAATCTTAAAAAAACCTTGAGATTTGGTAGTTCTTTAAGTCTTGTAGGTTTTGTTTATGTTCTAAGTTTTAAGGAATCCTTCTCCAAGGTGGAATGTTTCAATTCAGAGAAAATGGCTACACAATCCTCTTATCTTCTCCCCAAGCTCTTGCATTCTTTTGGTCTTCTTTCTTGCAATATTCCCTGCTCTTTGGAGAGGATGACGTACTTGTCTAATTATTTTCTTGTCTCTACATCCGAGAGTTTGGTCACTGTGTCATGGTAACAATCACTTAGTCTCAGAAGCTTGACAAAGTATGGGTCTCCCTGCGTTCCTCCCGTTACATAAAGCTATCTTTATGACTACACTGGTGGCTGTTGATGTGACAAGAGACGGAAAGCACACATATCTGGCCTTTTCACCTTGGAGTACGTTCTACGGCAGGGCTGTTAGGGTCTCCCAACCCCTGAGGGTTTCAGTCAACAGGCTTGCACCGCTTCGTGATGCTGAGGACTGTGGAAGTGCACTTGAGAGAAATCCCACACTAGCTCAGAATTGAGAAATAGATGGTTATTTATTAGGGGGTAGACTCACAAATCAGAATCCTCTACTTGAACAGAGAACAGAAACTGAATCCAGCAGCCAGAAGGAGAGAAGTCACATGCTGTACATGGGCTTATATAGTATAAGAGGCCATGCCCCAGTGGGCAGGTAACCACAAGCTGTAAGACTTCCTACAGTGTGTTATACACATCCTGCTGTATCTTCCATTGGAACTGCCCCCTCCCCCCATCCTGCCAGCCTTGGACCCAACACTGTGACCCTTCTCTCCCATTGGCTACAGCTAGCTGATGAGAGGTTCCCAGACTGGGTAAACAATTGCTGCCTCCAGTGTACTTTGCATTAGGTATTCTGAGGGCAATATTACCCACCCCTAGGTCAAGCTTAATCTTTTCCACGTGCGTTGCTGCACTAATTATGTCTGTTATGAACTGCTGCTCAGGCTTTGTGGCCTTCTAGCAGCTGGCTAGCACAGCATTTGGGTTCCTTATAATTTTCTCTCCCTAGAAATTCTATCCTGACACAAACCTTCCCACATTTGCCTTTAAGCGACCGAGGTAGACCCCATTTTCTGCTTTGCTGTCTTTTACCCCCTCTTGATTCTCCTTACACTTTACAAACCCTCTTTGTGCAAGAGTATGGTTACGTCGCATGACGCATGCTATGCCGGGCCCTTTCATTGCTTGTCAAGAGTCTTTCCGAGTTCAGACATTTCAGGTGAGGAACATTCCTTGACACTCCTATTCATCTCTGAAACTCCCACTTCCATGTTCAACTCTGCACTTCCCCTTCTTTCTCAAAGCTTGAATCTGAGGGCTGTCCTCTATCATACCTCCCTTGTCCACAGTCTTCCTCAATGTCTGACTCTCCCCCATGCTCTCCAAGTTTAGGGTTTCCTGGATTCTCTAGCACCGATCTAACATCACTTTTTTTTTTCTTGTGCCTCCCTCCCCATGAGCAAATGGTAAAGTAACAGCTATGTCTCATTCTCTATTGTCCTATTTTCCTGCCAGTTCAAAGGTTAACATGGAGAACTTGCTGCATTTCCCTTTCCTAGTAATTCATTTCTTAAACTGGCAAGTTCACACTGAGCATCCCAGCTGCACACTTTATCGCACAGAACAGAGCAGAGCCAGTGAAGCTGCCATGACAACTTGCCAGCAATCTCAGTTACTTCACCAAGAGTGTGCCGTACTTGGTGTCTTCAACACATTCTCTGGGAACTCTTTTTAAGGCATCTTTGCAGACACCCCTCAGATTCCACTCATCAAGTAGAAACATTCTACTCTACAGCACACCGAGAAGGATGGCCAACCTGGGGTTCTGTCTAAGGTTATTCTATCCTCAGACCACCCAGCATTGTGGATCCTGGTCCTGTCACCCATATCGGTGAGTTAGGAGTAGACCACTCCATACTACATGGGGAAAGGCAGCCATAATTGTCTCTGAAAATGCTTCCAGTACACACACACACACACACACACACACACACACACACACANTTAGTTACTGTTCTATTGCTGTGAAGAAGGACCACAACAGGGCAGCTTATAATAAAGAAGTATTAATAGGGGTTTGAGTACAGAACCAGAGGGTTGTTCCAAGACCATCATGGCAGGGAGCCTGATGGCAGGTAGGCATGCACTGCTCTGCAGTACTAGCTAAGAACTTCCTCTGGTCTTCAGGCAGCAGTCGGGAAGGAGGGAGGGAGGGGGGGGTGCTATTTTGAAACCTGAAAGCCCATCCCTATTGACCTTTCCCAACAAGAGCTCACCTCCTAATTCTTCTTAAACAGTCCGCTAAATGGGAACCAAACATTTAAGTCTATGAGCCTACAGGACCATTCTCATTCAAAGGACCACAAACCACAACCGGTAAAGGAAGAGAAAATAGATAACAACACAGCAACCAGTTAGAGTAGTGTCAAAGACTCTTAAAGCTGGCTATGTTTAGATCTAAATACATAGAGCACCTAGCATTGAGTAGGAGAGCAACTAAGCTGGTATGTTTTTGAAGCATACTATTTGCTTTCGGATCTCTGTTCCATAGAGCCTATGTCTTATATGACGTATGTGGTTAACCCTCAACCCGATACAGGGATACAAACAGTTTCAACATTTTAGGATAGGAATGAGGATTAAGTGATTTTCTTTTTCTAGACAAATGATAATATATACACAATTATCAGTGTATTTTCTCTATTACCATTGACATCATTCTCATGAGCAGACATCTTCCAGGCCTATTACTAGTATTAAATACTTAATGAATTAATCTTATTAAGCTAGTGCTGTTCTAGGTGTTATAGATGCAACAGTGTCAAAATAGAACAATCTTTTCACATTCTGACCCCTTGTTGGTCTTTGGTTTATTAAGCACATACCCACTGATGCACCTGGCACACCTAAGGAATGATGACAGCTAAGTATCAAGACAGACTCCATATCTATTTTCAAATACTCAGTTCTCTCATTTAGGTTTGATTTCCTCATCTAAACTGTGTGCCCCCTTAGGCAACTAACCGTGTTTTCTCTACCATCCTCACAGCTTGTAAAAGGATTACCAAATAGAGATTTATTTTATAAGCATTAAACTAGTCAGCGGACACATGAATAAAACAATGAAATGAGTATCTGCTTTCATTGCACACACATTAAGTTAGCATTGGCTGAAGATTTTGAGTTAACTACCCTGGTCAGAGACACTTCCACACTTTCCAGAAGTTTCCCAGTGAGGGCTCTGAAATCCTGTGCTCCTATGCTGAGGGTCATATTTCACAGGCAATGTACAGGATGGGGAGGGGTTAAAATCCTACTAAAACTCAGGGTTCTAAAGGAATATATTAAATAAAACATTGGGACTTGCTTAGGATCTATCAAGATACAAACTGTAGCTGAAGGACTTGCACGGGTTCTACTTCCTACTTAGTGTAAGAGTAGAGTAAGTTGAAAATTATTATTAAATAATTATTAAAACAACATGGAGGACACATCTAAAAAACCCTTTGAAGCCTTAGTTAAGTTTCATATTCTAATTGAACCGTAACTGAAAGAAATATAAAAACACCATTTTAGAAATATCCCTTACAATAGCATTTTCTGGAATGTGGACAACTCCTTTTAATGGAGTTTCTGTTGTAATTCGATGTGAGTCATGGCATTTTCACAGAAGAAAAAGCCACATACAGACATTGTGAAAAGTGGGAGAGGGGAGAGAAATCTTGGAATTTCCTCCCATTTAGCCAAAGGAAAGCTAAAACACTGCAGATGTTTTGCTAAACCCTGGAGTCCATTGCTCAATCTGGAAGACGCTTCTTTAAACAGTTTTGGAGATTCAGTCTGACCTATTTTCTATGTTCATTCTTATGGGAAGTCAGCAAGGAAATGATTTTATAGAGAAATGACTCTGAGACCTTTGAGCTGACCCCACATGCAAACTCGTGGCCAGATGTAAATAGGAACTGTAATGCAATCGGAGGTTGCAGAACAAAACATCCCTTCTCTTGAATAGAACAAGAGGAGCCAAAATGTTCCGCAGTCCAAGTACCAGTCAAGAAAGAATGACGTAAAATCTTTGCTGAGGCTATCGGAAATAGCCAGCCACGTTATCCTCCTTGATACAGTGCACAAGATATAAGTTTCTTTCTGTAAGATTGCTCTAAATTTCTGTATTTCCGGCATCAAATAAAAAGAAACAATGATAGCTATTTTCGCTTAGGTAAACCAGGTATGGCTATTCAGGCAAATGCCGGATGAAAGACTTCAGCTAGAGCCTAAAGACTGTCTTTTGTTCATGGTTCCAAACATGCTTTCATATTGATTACACATGCCTTAGAAAATCTGTGTATGGTGTTGGAAATAGGAAAGGTACTTCTGGGAAGATAGACAACTGATCTGTTCCTACGGTAGGAGGAACTGAAGAAAAGATCTACATTTACCAGACGGTTTTATCTAGGAAACCACGAACATACTGTGCTGAACTCCAGACTTTTACCTTCCCCTGCACAAAAGAAAGCAAAGGAAATCCCATCCAACGAAACCTGTCTTACCCGGAGATAAACGCTATGTGAAGTATTGTTATAGTCAGGTTACTTTCATTTCACAGTCATCAGGGATGAAGAGAATACCTGTAGATATGACTCCCTAAGCAACACGTTCTAATTCCTCTTCTATAAAAAGCTTACAATGCTGTGCTGTTTAGATCTGTCAGATACCTAGCTGACCTATCTGTCCACATACTCAATGACACATGGTCTCTGGAATTTAAGTATCAATGCTTTCTTCCAACTCTGTATAGCTGCTCTTTCTCACTTGTTGTACTTCAAGAGTTTGTTTCAGAGAAGATCAAGGTAAGGTCCAGAGAACCTGCTTGTTTGAGTTTGTGAGTTAAATTTGCTGCACACAGGTAACACAAAAATGCACATGCGGGGGTGGGGGGACATTGATGATTGCTAGTTAAGGTGATTTCCAGGACTACCTACTTTTCAACCCACTCTGTCACTGGTGTTCAGATATGTCAGTTCCTCTTAATGTGTATTATGGCTCATATAGGAAAATGAATGGAAGATCATTATCTAGGAAGATCAATGTAATTAAATTCTAATGTTTAATGCAATGCCACTCTCCAGCCTCTCTAAGAAATAGTGCTTATGTCAACATTCCCTTCGTAGCAGAATAGAAAAAGAGGCATTTTGATTGTTGATGGATGATAATCGTATCTGCTGTTTGTGACAAAACACCATACCATGCAAACAGATCACCTCACTACAATCAGACGAGTGCCAGGTGCTATGGTTGCAGGAGCTCTGACTGTGGTGTCTGTACCCACAGTCCTCGGTACCATGAGTTTCACTGGGGCAGGAATTGCAGTCCCATCCTTTAGCAGTCAAGATGATGGCAGCAGCAACAATCACCAGTGTGGTTGGAGTTGTAATAGGAAGGCCGGTGATCACCCTGTAGTTGGTGGGGGCAGCTGGGCTGTGCATAATCCAACATCCTCCTGGGCACTGTTTGGTCAGATTCGGGGGCCCATTTAGGGGCTCCAGGAGATACTCCCTCTCCCCCAGTTGATCTTGAAGCTGAAAAGGATGATGCAGGAGATGACGGTCCCTCAAATGCACCTCTAAAATCTTCAGAGAAATCAGAGAAAGATGAAACATAAAGGTACACGCTGGCATACAAAATAAATAAATAAATAAATGGAATAAAAAATAAAAATCATGTCATGTGTCTTTAATCCTCCTGCCTCTTTCCTGAGTGGTCACATCTCACTTTTTTTTTTTTAACCTCTGAACTGGGGTTCAGCTTCAGATCTCCATACTCTTCACAGGAAGTGGACTCTGCTTCTGAGAGGAAAAGAAAATGTGTATTGGATAGGTAAAGACCCAACGGGTTGTTTTATGAAATACTTATGGGCTAGGCAAAAAGAGACTGTGAAAGAGTTGCAGTGAAGCAGCTGGAACGAGCAATGTGTGTGGAAGGCAGGTGGAGACTGTCGTTGCTTCCACATGGTGGAGTTTCTACGAGGATCTTCGGAAAGAATAACTTGGTCCGAAAAAGATAATCAAGAGGCCAGAGCAGGCACCATCTGGTCTAACAGAAGGCAAGATGGGAAACATCAACAGGGAGTTAGAATTGTTATGGAAGGCCAGACGGGGAAGCATTGATTAAGCTTATTTTGTTGATTAGGTGATACTGTGTGATTTATGCTACAGACAAGGAAAACCAAACACCCGTTCATGTGTAAGAGACAGGAGAATGCTAGAGTTATGTGTTTATCTGACTTTAGGAAAGCAGGCCTGTCTAGCAGGAAAAGCCAAATTGAGAAGGACAGCTCTTTGAGAATGTGGAAGGAGACTCATGGAGATCTAATGGTTCTCCATAGTAGGAGGGAGACAGGTTAACGGTGGGAGAGTCTATCACACGTGGGCTTTTTTGGGGGGAGGTTGTCACTCATAAGCTTAAAAGTTGTGGGCTCCAGAGGCATTCTGAAAGACATGTCATAGGAAAATCATGCTGATCAGGCTAAGAAGCTAAGGTTGGTGGACCCAGGGATTCAAGGCCGTCATGGCTGGATGGCTCACCCAAATTGGAAGTCACAGCTAAGATGTTGGATCAAATGCTGCCATTGGATATGGTAAGATGTCTCCAGACGTGTATATTATTTCTTCTTTCTTTTGTTCGTAGATGTGGGTAGGAATGCGAATGGTGCTTCTAAGTGTGGTATATATACACACACACACACACACACACAAATACACATAGACTTGCAAAGGTTGGGGGATGAGAAGAGCATGTTAGATGCCCTACTTAGCTCTTTATTCTCTGCAATTGCTTTTTTTTTTTTTTTTTTTACTAAACTTGGAGCCAGACTGGTGACCATCAAGCCCAATAATCCTCCTATCTCTTCTCCCTTTACTCTGTGGGGTTACCAATGTATGCATAGTAACATTCAACTTTTGAAATGGGGGCTGGGTTCAAATTCAGGGTCTCCCGTTTGCATGGCAACTACTCTTACCCATTGAGAAAGTTCTCTAGCCCTGAGATGTGTTTTCTAAAACCAATTTCTTGCTGGACATGGTGGCTCACCTATAATTCTGACACCAGGGACAGAGACATAAGCAAGCCAATATTTCTCTGTGAATTAAACACCAATCTCGCCTACATAACAAATTCCTAGCCAGCCAGCGTTATACAGTGAGAACGTGTCTCCTAATGATGATGATGAAGAAGATGAAGTTTTTGCTTTGTGAAGCTGTGCTGAACATTTAACCTAAGGCCTTGCACACAGCAGGCAAGTGCTCTGTCATTGGTACATCCTCAGTCACAAAATTAGATATATGAAGTTTCCATAGCTCACTTCCTTTCCACCTTCCCTCCTGCCCTGCCTCCATTTCTCTCTCCCTTTTATGACTTCCTTCCAATATTATTTACCACTGCTCTCAATATATGTTTTATTCTTCACACTTGCTAAAGAGAGTAATGTTCGCTTTCAGTCCTCAAGATGAAACAAGGCATCAAACACATAGAGAATGTTTCCATGTTCAACAGCCACAGCAGCAAGATCTCTTCTCTAGCACCAAACCTTGTCTTTGGCTTATGCTCATCATATGTCAGGAATTTAGAAAACATTATACGTATGCTAATTTTATTGACTTTCCTAAACAGCTCTCTGAAGAAGGAACCATAGTCCGTTGAAATAGATACATACAAAAAGGGTTGGCGAGGTTGTTCAGCATAAGACCTAAGGACCCAAGTTCATTTCTCTGGCCACACATAGAGGAAGGAGATAAATAACTCGGGTTTTACTCTGACCTCCCCACATATACCATGGTGCATGCTCTCATCCACTTGCACACAGTACATACACACACACACACACACACACACACTAAAATTTCAAAATGAAATATATGTTTATGGAAAGTGAAGCTTTTCCCAGGGTCATCACTGTTTTTTTTTAATGGCATCCGCACGTAAACTCAATTGCTTACTGCGTCACTGTTCCTTATTACTTCGCCATTCTATATTTTATTATACTCTATTAGGTGCCTCGCCGCAGTTGTGATGACGAGGGAGCTGAAGTTCAGACAGAGTAATGCTTTCTATTAATCATGGAATTAGACTGGAACTCAAATGTTTGTCCCCAGTCTAGCTCCTCCCACCCATACTGCCCACTGCAATTAAGTTTACCCCCAAAATAATAAGCATAAACTCTGCGCAGGAAGACGATGGATGAACCCCTCTATCCCTTTGTTGCCTCATTTCTTTTGGAAATAAATTTCTTCATAACCCAAACCTGCCGTTTCTCTCTTTATAGAATATTTGTTGTATGGAAATATGTGTAAGGTGTTAGCCAATCGTGAGACGTTACTTGGAACACACATTTCTTGGTGACAAATGTCATCTGCTTCCTAGACCCAGTACTGTTTTGTTTTGTTGTTGTTGTTGCAATCTGGAGACTGAATAAGAGGGAGTCTCCACTGCCTAAGTTAGAACTCCAGTCTACTCAAGAGCATGAAGTATGCACCTTTTGTGTACAAGGGGAAGCAAGCAGACAGGAGAGGCACTTTTAGGTGTACCCATTCGCTTCCCCATTTCACCCTAAACACTTAGAAGAGGAAGGCTTTGAGTATCAAAAGTGTTACCTTGGGCAATTCATAAAGTTGCACTGAATAGAATTATCACCTTGAAATGACAGGGTAAAACTCCCTTTACAAAAACAGATTAGAGACAAATTAGACTGTGGGCCAGGTCACTCTGATTGTTAATTAGTGATAATGGAAATACAATTAGCATAATGAGTTCCAATTACTGTATATGGAGAAATATGGGCATACTTCTTTCATAAATCTTCGTGCCAGAAAAAATAAAATGCACCTGGTTCAACAAAGCATGTCCTTCTCCTATGCAGATGTCTTTTTGGTATTTGTTGCAAGTCTTCATGGGAAGCTAAATCCTTCCTCTGGTAGGTGTCTATTTGGAAAAAAAGAAAGAAAGAAAGAAAAACCAGAATGGATTTGCCCTGTTTAGTAGCGGAGCAGTTTCATATTGGGTCAACTTGTGTTTCAAGCTTCCTAGAAAACCTCACCATCTGTTCCTTCAGTTGTGGGTGAAAAACACTGGGGAGAATCATAAAGCATCGCATCAAATGTGTTTATTGTCTTTGAAATGTCAGCGATCCCCCTTTCTGCCTTTGATAGGTTCTGAAATTGAAAAGTCAATTACAGTCACATATTTACACAAACAGAAACAGCTTTTCCCAAACTCTGCGCAAGAACGAGCGAGTGAGAAACAGCAGCTTCGCCTGCGCAGAGCTCCAGTTAGATGCCCGTGGGGATGGGAACGCACTTAGCTTTAAACAGTCGCGCTCCAGTGTCTGTGTGTTTATTGTCACCTTAGTTTTAGCTCTCTTAATTGCAGCCGCTGATGGACCTTGCCTTTCTCGGGAGGTTCATCAGCTGTGGCAGAGTCTGCCAGCTCTTCCGGCTTCTCCCTTCTAGTCCCCCGTGCTACCCTTTGTGCGATGCTCAACTGTTGACAGATTGCCTTGCAAGGCTGGTTACAACTCAGGCCATTTGGCCAATGGATGGTAATGAATGTGGACTGTTCGGCTCACATAGGTGACATTATCCCTCACGCTGGGGGAATGTGCCATCTTCCTTGTTGCACCCTGTAAATCTGATAGATGCTATTAACCTTTTCATCAAATCCCCATGGACCACTGCAATGGAGAGCCTCAGTAGCAATTGCTAAGACAAAAAAGCCCCAGCATGCCTATATTCCCTGTAAGTCTCTAAGAAATAGGCAAGTTGGCTACTCAAGTGTCTTTTCCCCAACTGCTCTTGTGATTTGCTCTCAGCTGTCAGCTTCCACCCAGGCCTCGGTGCTTCTGGCTCTCTCTCTCCAGTGCACACAAGCAGGAGATCTCGCAAGGCCTTCAGAACAGTTCAGGTCTCCCTCTTTCTGAAATGCACTTGCGGTAGAGCAGAGTGGCATCTATCTCCCGACAAGCTGCTGACCTTGTGGAGTTCGTGGAGGAAAGGCCTTCTCACGCGAACCCCTCCGATTCAGAGCACAGCTGGGCTTCGATTGTCGTTGTCATATGTCAACCTAGACAGGTCCCCTCTGTCTGTCGGGAAGCATTTGTAAACTAGATTATTTAATGAAAGAAATGCTTGTCAGCCATCATTCCCTTTCAGCAGTTTGAGTTGCTTTCTCTAAAAATGGCTTTCACACTACCACTATCTCTCCTCAAAAAGCATGCGCATGTGCACGTGCACACACGTGCACGTGAGTGCGCGCGTGCGCGCGCACACACACACACACACACACACACACACACAGAGATTCCAAATGATCATTGACTTCCTGTCAGCCTGTATTTATTATGGGATGTAGAGTGGAGTTTAAAAAGACAAGGCTCTCTCCCTAGTATTTCTATTATTAAAGTCTATATTAGATCTACACTTCTTTGCAGATTTAAACAGGAAAGGCAATGCTTTTAGAGGCACCAGAAGCACGCTGGGAAGAAGATGGACATCTAGAGCACAGGGCAGTGTTGCTCTGACAGGTATAATGATGTGTCTCTGAGAAATACTGATTATAATGGATCCTTGATAAATACTTACTTGAGCAAACTATTGACACTCTCTAGGTTTCGCTTCCACTTATTCTGCAGTTGGGGCCTCTCAAGTCTCAAATCTAAACTCTGAAAAAGCTCCACATCCAAGGCTTTTTGTGTAGTGGCATGACAGTATAACGCAAATGAGAAATTGCACACCATAAATAAGAGTATTATAAATACAGTCTAAGCTCAGGTTTGACTGTGGGTTTGAAATGTATATAAAACATGAGTGAGCTTTTGCATTTAGACTTTGATTCAACCCAGCCTCCTATTTCATGTTTAAAATTCCAAAAATCTAAAAAAGTAAATCTCAAACACGTCTGCTCTTAAGTATTTTGGATAAGGGACCATCAATCTAAATGTGTGATTGTTGGCTAAAATATTCTAAGTTTTCTTTGTACTCTGATGTTTTATGGTTGTAAGGTCAAATTCGTCAAACCAGAAGATATGAGAAAACAAAGGTTTGAAGACTTGTAAATGTCTACAAAACTTCACTAATTTTTCCAACTAATTACTTACAAGCACTTAAAATTATATATAGGTGTGCCTTAGGGTCCCATATTGAATAAAGCTTTGGGGTTCCAACCAAACTTCATTGTCCATTTTTAAAAATTAAAGTTTATTTTGATTATTTTACATTCTCTATGTAATATATATTATACGTATCTATCTATCTATCTATATATAATATGCGTGTGTGTGTGTGTGTGTGTGTGTGTGTGGTGGGCAAATGGATATGTGGCCAGGAAGGGCAGAGCCACCAGATTCCCCAGAGCTGAAGCTGGAATCAAATGCAGCTTTGAGCTGCCTGAGGTGGATGCTGGGAACTGCCAACAACCCTCCAGCCTCTCCAGCTTGGAAGCTAAAACCTATGTCGTCTGTATATGCTGCACAGAAGAAAGGGGAACTGGAAACAGAATGGTGAACCACCAATGTTTGCCACTCCTTAAGGAGCTTTCCAAACATTCCGACCGGGTCATTGATTTCTAGTTTTAACTCTTTATTAATATCTGTATCATTAATATCTGTAGCTGTGAGGAAAGGGAGGAAATGGAGCATTTTCATTGGATGCCTTGAAATCCAGAACAAAAAGAATTCTGGGTAGGCAATTAAAAAGAGCCGAGCCTGGTCTACACAGGAAGTTCCTCACAAGGCAAGGCTAGGGGGTGAGACTGTCTCAAAGAACCAAGCAAAACAAAACAAAAATTCCATTTGTAGATAGAATTACAAGTTAAACCAAATAATTTTCTATGTGAATTTTTTTTAAAAGTTAACAATCAAGTCACATTTAATAAAAAAGTAAGTTTGAAAAGTCTACTTGTTTCAAATTATCTGTATTTTTTAAAAAACCAATGAAATATATTCAATTATAACTAATTTTATTATATTAAAAATGCAGATGGCTTATTTTGCTGACACAATGCTCATTTGAATAAAAAAATGCTATAACTTTTATACTTTTTATACAAAATCTTTGATTTTCTATGCATATAATTAAAAATATTAAAAATGACCTGCGTTATGTCATACAGTGGTCAGTTTCCTGCCAAAGTAATAACTTGATTTTGTTATTCTGCTGTACTTTTTGTTGTATTGAGTTTTATAGAGAGTTATATATTATTCAAGAATATAATTGCTGTCCTTTGCTTTTATCTACTTCCTCCTTCTGATAGTCCCATTTATTCTATTATAGTTTAGACTGAGTTTTCTTTCATATATACATATGTGATTTTATGTGTCTATGTAAGCTCTAGAAATCACATATGAGAGAAAAGATGTGATGTCTGTCTGTTTGAGACTGAATGAATTTGCTTAATGTGATTATCTCCTGTTACATCCATGTTTTTCCTGCAGATGGTGTATCTCTTTATGGCTAAAAAAATTCCATTGTGCATATGAACCACATTTTCTTCATCTGTTCCTCTGCTGTTGGACATCTAAGTTGGTTTTATAATTTCATTGTGAATGGGATTAAATATTAATGTGTAGGTATCTTTGTGATATGTTCACATGGAGTCCTTTGAAATAAATACTCGAGATGGTATGTCTGGGACATACGGTAGATTTATTTTTAGGTTTTTGTGGACCTTCCATACTGGTTCTATAGTTGAATAACAATAATTTTACTCCCCAAATCTACCCAAATGTCCTAGTCTTCTCAGAAATATGTTTTACAATTTTAATAGGCACCTAGATTCCAAATAATTTTCGTCATTAATTCAGTGGCTTATTTTTAATTTTTTCTAGTATGTTCTGCATCCTTAATTTTTGAAAATGAAATATAGAGATGAATTGATATTAAAGACCTTACTGAGTATAATTGTCTTATGGAAATGGACTTTTGAAACTCAAGAATTCTGAGGTTATGTTGATGAAGAGACATGAGGGTATACACCAGTGTCATCTCTCATAGTGGTCTATAGTGTTCCCTAAATTAGCTTCTCTTAGTGCTAGGAAAACAAAACTCAGGGACTTTTTTTGCTATGCAATGGAAAAAAATCAATTTAGTGTTCATGAGTACCTAGATACATAAATAAAAGATCTATTGAAGATTTGGGGTTCTAAACAACAGAATCTAAGTCTGATTATCATCCATCAAAATTAACGTGTTGGAAACATTCAGCTTACCTGAATTCAAAACTGAAATAGACAGTTAGAAGGTAACAACATTAGCAAGCATGGAATAGTATCATTTGTCACCACCAGTGATCTCCAACTGGTTTTCAATATTTTATAATGTAGATTCAAAGATAAGAGATGTGTCCACTTCTTGGCCAAAAGATGATTAGAAGTATGTAGTAATGAGGCTAGCGGGCTGTGTCCCGCTTCCCGGCTCCCAGACGCCCGCTAGCTTATACCCGAAACAAATACACAGAAACTGTATTCATTTAAATTCTGCCTGGCCCATTAGTTCTAGCCTCATGTTGGCTAACTCTTATATCTTGATTCAGCCCATTTCTAATAGTCTGTAAGTCACCACAAGGTAGTGATCTTACCGGGAAAGATTGAGCATGTCTGACCCTGGTGGCTTTATGGTGTCAGTTCTCTGACTCTGCCTTCTCTCTCCCAGAATTCCGTTCTGTCCTCCCTGCCTATCTAAGATTTTGCCCTATCAAAAAGCCAAGGCAGTTTCTTTATTCAACCAATGAAAGAAATACAAAATGCAAAAGCACCTCCCACAGCAGAAGTACTCTAATAGTAATATTGGTAATGTGTAGGAGAAGTGAAAGGAATTTCACCATTTGACCATGTCTTAGATTTATGTAAATAATAACTTTCTGGGCTTTTTTAAAATTAAATTTTACATTATAACTTAGTAGGTCTAGCTACAGCCTGAGGCTTAGCAGCTTTGGGAGCTTTCCAGGCACTATATGTGTGTGTCCAGTGGCATAAAATTTGAACAGTAAGGCTTTACAACTGTGAACATATAAAATGATGCAATAATATAATATAAAAATGAATATGAAAAATACATATGGCATAAAACTTACATCTGAAATGTAATTGCATACATCCTGCATAGAGCAACACCAAGCATCATGCCCTCCCTAGAAATTTTCTTCCTATTTACTTTACACATTTATACCTCCCATTCAAGAGAAAACTTTGGTTCTGAATTCTAATCTAATTTTTATCTACTTTAACTAGTTTTGTCTCTCTCTGAAACTCATAAGTGGAATAACATATTGCAAACTCCTTTGTCTTTTATTTTGCCCCACATAATATTTATGTCATTCACCCATTCATGTCTTTATATTGTGGAATGGTGCTCTGTTGTATGGTTATGTCACAGTATCCATCAACCTTCTTCCCCCCATTTGATGGATATCCTGGTTTCATCTAATACTTTGCCGATGTGTTTAAAGACACCTATGAATATTCTTGGACAAGTGCTTCTTTTTACAAAGTATGTATTTCATATCTTTAAGGTAAAAATCCTGAGATGAAATAGCTGGATCATATGGTATGTCTGTAATATTTCACAAGATTGAAAAATACTTCTGCACAGCAGCAGCACCCTTCTGCTCTCCTATCAGTAGCGAGAGAATTCTAGTTGATTTGCATTTGGTGTTGATAGTCTTTTTAATTTTATCCATTCTGCTGTAGTGATAACTCATTGTGGTTTTAATTTGCTTTTCCTTGATGACAATTCATGTTGAGCATATCCGCACAAACATATTTCCTTTTAATGCTTTGCCTAATCTCATTTCCACCTATAAATACAGTCTGCCTTTGAATTTGAGAGCCACTTTTTTATAGCCATGATAGAATTTTAGCTTGGTTCTTATTTGCTCTCTAAGATTAAGCCCACTTTCCATAATTATTCCTAGCTGAAAATTTGGACTTCAAGTATGGGCTTGTAGACATGGTGACCATATTTTCTCATTAAAAATAATGTCCAGTTCTTTTTCTGATGGTATTTAAATTTGCCGTCCCCAGCTCTTGTGCTCGAATCTATTGATAGTGTCCCATGTGTGTTCTCTGACACTTGGGTGTAATTGTGGTGAATTTGAAATCCCATCCTAAGGTCACTTATTAACTATTGATGGATTCTCCTTTTTTCCACTTAATGCTAAAGTATTCATACTAACCAAGACAGATGGGAACAGCTGCAGAGTTTCTCAATGCCATTGCTGTGTCAGCTGTCTTTTGCTTCCCTCATGTGAGGAACTCGGAAGCACTTTTGTAGAGAAGGTAATTTATTCAAGGTAAAGGCATGGCATGTGGGTGGCAGGGGAAGAAAAGAAACAAAACAAAACAAAACAAAAAGAAAGCTCCAATATCCATCCATAAACCCCCTCAGTTTTCAAAGACTCACACTTTTTCTGGAACAGAGTTTTCCGGGCATTAGCAATAAAAAAAAAATGACATCTTTGACAACAACCTTGGCTGACCCACTTTAGAGCCAAATGAGGTCCAGGTAGAAGAAAGATGGCTAAGATTTCAACATCCAGGACGTGTCACCCTGACAAACAACGGTACCATTTTTGGATTTCCTATGAGGCGGAAGGGTGCCCTCTGAGATTTATAAACACATCCATAATGAATGGGAGGCTGGAGTCTAAACTGTTTTGGAGCCTCCTGTGCTGTGCCGACTAGGTCTTCTGTGATTTAGAGAGGTGACATTTACTGTGTGCAGACCGATTATTCAGAGTGACTGTTTGTGTATAGACGATATTTTAAAATGGCTTGCTGTAGATGAAAAATTCTTATTAAGTCAGAAAAACAGTTTAAGTAGATAACACTCTCTTGGTTTAGTCTGCTGTAAGTCTTACTGCTTGCCACATGGAAAGTGCTTAGGGTAGGAGGTGGTGATGCTTCACAGACACACGCTAAAATATTGTCAGAATAGACAGAATGAGAAGCTCTCGGCTGGGACCACGAAGTTAACTGTACATCTCTGCTTTTTTCCTTAGGCTTCATCATTCATGACCGTGTTTGTTGTGGGAAGACTGCTTGGCCATTTGTTCATTTCCCAGCCTCCCAGACCCTCCAAATTATTACACAGAAGCTGTATTAATTAAATCAGTGTTTGGCCTATTAGCTCTAACTTCTTATTGACTAGCTCTTGCATATTAATTTAATCCATTTCTATTAATCTGTGTAGCACCACGAGGTCATGGCTTACCAGAAAAATTTCAGCGCATCTATCTCTGGTGACGGCTTCATGGCTTGGCCCAACTCTACCCTTCTTTGTCCCAGCATTCAGTTTAGTTTTCCCCACCTAGCTCTGTTCTATCCTATAAGACCAAGCCAATTTTTTTATTAGCCAATGGTATTCACAGCATACAGAGGGGAATCCCACATCACATGTTTCTTTGCTGTTAGTGCAATACCCAGTCCACCCAACAATGTGTAGAAGGAAAACCCCTGGGAGTCTAGACTTAAGCCACACTAACCTCAGTTTTCCTTGATGATAAAATTAAAGGTTTGCATAAGAAGATTTCTTAAATCCCCATGTCATTCTTTCTTGTGATCCACTCCTAGGAAAGTATGCTTTTCAAGCCCTCAGTAATGCAGAACATGCTAAAGTCTGTTGATTGCCTTATTCCATATCAAGAATATCTTCAATGAAACTCTATGTTAGTCCTGAAAAGGAGGTGGAACAAGTATAGTACCAACTTCTCAATGGAGAAAATGAAGACTTAGTAAGTTTAAACTCCACACCCAAGATAACATGGCCGGGAAAAAAAATGGCAACAGCAAGCCCACATTTGCCTTAGCCTAAGACTGTATGCTATTGTGTTGCTTGTAGCTCTGCTGCCATTGAAAGACTCTCTGGAAGAGGCATAGCAGGTATACCCATGAGTACGATCTGGTGAAAGTATTAATGAAATACTTTGTGGGTAAATGCTTTGAAGAAGATGATCACAGCAAATAGACACATGGAATGGAATAAAGTAAGAGGCCAGGCTTTGACCCTGCTCTCGGCAGGCCCATGGTCCTCCAGGACTGACAAGCAGGTCTCCTTCTAACCAAACATCAATTTGAAACTCCAACCTTAAGCTTTCCTCTCCCAGGAAACTTGTCTTACCTTCTAGGGACTCACCCTTCTGTACTGATGGTTGATCTTCACGTCTAGACTGGTGCAGAAATAAAGCCATTCTCTTTCACCCTCCCGTAGTTCTAGTGCATGTGAATCATGTATTTCCTTTCATGTATATGTGCAGTATCTCATTTTCTCTCATCCCTTGGTAAGTAGCAGGTGATCAAAATTTGTGAATTCTACGAGTATACTCGCCCACTGTGAGAAGTCAACAATGTCATCAGACAACCAACCACAGCATCTGCTGCACCTTGGATGAGACCAGCTCTGCTCCTGCTCCAGTATTAATCTAATGAGAAGGTGGGATGTCACAAGCTTCTTCACCTGGAAAACCTACCTCTGTCAGTTCTCAGTGTTACCATCTCTTCTTCAGCACAGCATTTATTATTAGAAGAAGGCGACTTCACTTTGTTCCTCTGTTTCCCAACAGGAATGTAAGCCCTGTGAGAGCAGAGTTATGTCTGTGTTGGCGATTCTTGTACCTTCCTACCAAGAAATATTTATAATGGAAATGAAGAAATGAATGGTTACAGTTCAGGTTCTGTGACCAAAGTATGGAACCTCCAGACTTTGTCTCTAACTGCATTCATCAAATTTTATGTATCATTGAAGTATTCTATTCAGCAACTTTGAACACTAATAACAATAATACTTGACCTTTAAAGGTTTCTTCAATTGCAAAACTATTAAATAAAGAAGAACCTTTGGCATGCCACCACGTATCAGGGGCCATTATTTTGCTGAACAATACGTGATATATTTTGTGTTGGATAAATACTTTGTTTATCCCTTTATAATGCATTCATGAAATATGTAGTGAAGCGTGATTTCCTTCACAACAGTAGGACTCTCTCTGCTGGTGATAAAACTGAGTGCTGCATTGTCAAAATGAACATCTATGCAAAATGCTGATTAATACTACAGGCAAATCAGAAAGCTTATTCAATAGTGTCAGACATCCCAGACTTGAAGCTCTGCTCATGCTGAATATCCTGTAACTTTAGGCAAGGTGTCCCATCTGTAAGAACCTGGCTTTGTTCACATAGAAAATGGATATAATAATAGTATCTAGTATCATTGGCTGTGGGGAAGATTAACTGAGATAATCTTCTTATTTACTGAGACAAAAAAGAACTCAGAAACTGTTAGACCTTACTATTACTACACAGTGTTAGAGAAGGGTAGCGTACACTTTAAATGCAACTAGTAATTATGCTATATTGTTTCTGCATTTTTACTTTGTTCATCAAGCATGGCTTATTGTGCCTGCTAATTTAGTTGTAATGATGTTCAAAACATATGCTTGTTCTTCTAAGAATTCACAATAGGCAGACAAGTTTATTTGTTGTATTTGGTCGGCTCGGATCATTGTAATAAGCCGCCCCATATATAGAAAAAACTATGAATTTCTACAGCTGATTAAAAATATAATTTTCTGGAGAGTCGTGGTAAATCTCTTTTCCACAGACACCTTTTAATAAAAATCATAAATTATAAACCTACTCTTATGCAAACAATATTGGCACAACAAGAAAATGATTAAAATGCTGATAGGCTAGGTCCGTCCAAATGATAGTAGAAGCGCTAGTCACACTGGTATATGCTGAAACAAATGGTCAGAGTTTAGCTAGCGATTCTCATTTTGGTGTTCTTGTGCTGTGGTCTGTTCAAATTTTACCAAAAGCAGACAGTCATTTCTTGAAAGTATAGCCCATTAGGCCATTGTAGATCAGTGTACTGCTACTATTTTCAGAAAAGAAAAAAAAGGGGGGGGGGAAGTGGTTCAAAAATCAAGGGAATAACTCTTAATCAATGGAATAAAGTAACAGGTACTTTACTCTTTTTTTTTTCTGGATGTGGAAGTCATATTTTGTTTCCTCTCCCTGGCAACTCTACCCCCTCCTCATTGATTGGGCCATTAAATCTTAAAAGCAGACATTTTCACTTCCAAGTTGAACAAGAAAAGTTCATTTGATCAAAACCTCAGAATGTTTCTTAGGATGGTTGGAGGTATTCATAGGCTCGAGTGTAATACCCCGGTCTACAGAAACATGCTGAGGTCTGACCTCCACTTACTGATTTAAATAACATCCAGATAATCTGAGTTTTCTTCTGCGTCAACAGTCTGAATCATGAAAAGTAGAAACAAAACATTTCTGGATTTCCCACCCTTTTTATGAAGTGTGTCTTTAACTAAAGCTCACTCATACTTTCTCTTACACAGATATTTTTAATTACACTTTACCCAATCTGCCATCAGGCGCTGGCTCTCCCTCTACTTTCTCAGGAACGGTTGAGATGGTTAGTGTATGGAGATATTATGCCCGTCTTAGAACTGGGCCTCTCTTCTAATGATCAAATCTCATCATGGGCTTAACTGGCTTTGAAGACATTCTCCTGTTCCTTTGTGCTCTTAAATTTTAGGCCTGCCTCATCCCTTCCCAGAAATGAATAATCAATGCTGCCTTCCCTTATATGATTATGATGAGATCACTGGTATATTTTAATTATCCAATTTTTTAAAAATTACTTGTTTTTAATTTATTTTATGTGAATGTGTGGTTTTGCTTGCAGAAGTCAGAAGAGAGTGTCTTATACACAGGAACTGGGGTTATAGGAGGCTGAGAGCTGGAAATTGAACCTGGGTCCTCTGGAAGAGTAGTGTATGTTCTTAACTGCTGAGCCATATCTCCAGCCCTGTAATTATTCAGCTTTTATCAATTACTATGAACCTCATTTGTATTTATAAATATAATGCAATTTAACACACCATAACTATGCTGTTACTGAGCAGCTAAGTCCAGAATGATGGTGTATTTTTTTTAAATCCAGTCTAGAGCTTGATAAATTAGAACAATGCTTATTTACCTCCTCATGCATTTGCAGTAGGAGAGCATTGTGGGTTAAAGTAGTCTGATAACTGCTCCAATGTATGCTCATCTAAGCATGGCGTCAAGCTACAGATTAAGTTCAGAGGTTTTCCATGCATTTTTCATCATTGTGATGTCAGTAAACTAACCCAGATATTATCTTCTCATGAGCCCAACAGAAGGTTTCGAGAAAACCGACCTGAGTGAGCAAATATCAAGGGTTTTCTCGTGTGATGCATGTGCCTATCTCATAAGCTAAGGCACTCAAACAAGCCTGTAGTCAATGAGTGGGGAAATACATTCTATTTCCAGGTGGGACAGAATCTACATAGTCACATGACAGGGATGGAGATGTGAAAGAGAGAAAGTTGGGAACCATACCAAAGTCTACAGTAGGCATAAAAACTTAAGTTATAATACTGACTTAATATAGGCTATAGTCTTAGCATTCATATAGTGGAAATGTAGAGATTGTACTAGAGAAAGAGTGAAGCTTAATTAACTCAGAACCCAAGTCATACAACATAGTGAGCAAAGAATAAAGAATTATGACTGTAGGAATTATTACTGTAGCTAAAGACCTGCTATCTGGGAGGTTACTATCAGGAATTGGGTGAGCCACACAGTTGATGTTGAATGGGTCAAGACTTATTGCCCATTGTACACATGAAGCCTGAACTAGAAGAAATCTTTTTCATTTCTTTTCTTTTTTCTTCTCTTCTGTTCTCTTCTCTTCCCTTCCCTTCTCTTCCCGTCCTCCTTCCCTCCCTCCGTCCCTCCCTCCGTCCCTCCCTCCCTCCCTTCCTTCCTTCCTTCCTTTTTTTTCTTTGAGACAAGGTTTCTCTGTAGCTTTGGAGCCTGTCCTATAGACCAGGCTGACATCAAACTCACAGAGATCTGCTTGCCTCTGCCTCTCAAGTGCTAGGATTAAAGGTGTGTGCCACCACTGCCTGTCCCAGAGGTCTTACTTTTTGGAGGGCGGTGGTTATTGCTTTTTAAAATTTTTACAAAATCAGTAAATATTCACATTTGGATTACATTCATCTTAGAAAATTAGGAAGGGTATCTATACCAAGAAAAGAAAATATTACTTTACTTTCAACCCTCATAGCAAAGTAGAGAGTAAGAGATGTTGAAATCATGAAGGTTATGGGGCACATAAGTCAACTTACAGGATGTTTGTGATTTTATCTTACTTTATGTGAGGCATGTTCATTAATAATGTGTATACACCTTGCTATTGTGGTTTTTGATTCTCTAATGCTAACATAATTTATATTTCACTGATACTTTGACAAATACTCAATCTCACATTTTTGACATTATAAATAATGTTTTGTATGTTATAAGCATATATGAACACTTGATGTTTGAAAAAGAAAAAGGATGCTAAAAGGATTATCAGTAGCAGTTTTAAATATATTTATTTCTCAGGAATTGCAAACTAAATCCCAAGGGCTGTAGTTATGTTCCAAATTGGGAAACACAAACCGAAGGGAACAGCAATCTGATTATATGTCAAAGTAGGAGGGGAAATAGAACTTTCCAATTAGATACCCAAGGTAAATCTCTGGAGAGGGAAGGACCCAAAATTCAGCCACAGAAACAACATGTGTTAGGCAGAAAGAAAGCCTTTCTAGGGTTGATTGTTAAAATATATAAAATGAAATATAAATCCCAGAAGCAAACTGTACCCGACAGAAGAGCAATAATGCACAAAGCAATAAGAATATGAGCTTTCTACTCCCTTGGCTGACAGCTTTGGACTTCTGGGGTGGAAAGGCATGCCATCATCAGGCTACAAAGATGGAAGCAGGCTCCCTGTAGAAGGCACAATGGATAAGGCTTGTCGAGCAAGTTAACACTCCTCGTACTGAAATGACTAACCCGTTCAATTAATAGGAAAACAAAGCAAAAGTGGGTGATTACCACATCCTTTAGCCTTGCAAAAAATGGAGGTTGATAGTTGGTCCATGATCCATCAGCATCTAGCTGGTTTTCTAAGGTGGCAGAGGTAATAAGCAGATATCATTCCACAGTGGTAAGTGTCTGTTTGTAAGGCTGGTCTGCAATGACTAAATGATGGTGGGAGAATGTTCTAAAGCAAATCCTGACAGTTGAGGTAAAAGTGTCCCTTTTTGTAAATGTCTGGTAAAGAATGATTTAGTTTAAATGTTAGTCCAAGAGCCCAACTCTCTGAGAAATTTTCCTAAAATTATGACACCCTTGTAATCTCAGAATGTGCTCACTTGTTAGGAATCAAAACTCAAGGGATTCTATCTAATATGTGGCTTTGAAGCACAAAATTTAAATTTGTAGAACCCTTGACATCAAAAGATAAAGATCTAATTAATGTAACATGAGGGCCTGCTTGTTGGGGTTTCGGTCCTGCCCAGTACCCCACAGCCAACAAGTCCCAAAGAAAATCACACAGAGAGTCTACATTAGGTTATAAACTGATTGGCCCATTAGCTCAGTCTTCTAACTGGATCTTGTAACTTATATTAACCTATTGTTCTTATCTATGTTAGCCACATGGCCAGTTCCTTTCTCAGCACATGTTGCTTCTTCGGTGGTCTGTGCAGGAATGCCGAGGGAGCTTCCTGCTTCCCAGAACTCTCCTGTTCTCACCTCTACTTCCTGTCTGGTTTTCCCGCCTATGCTTCCTGTCTGGCCAATCAGCGTTTATTTAAAACATGATTGACAGAATACAGAATTGTCCCCCAACATTTCCCCCCCTTTTTTTTAAACAAAGGAAAATATCCATAGTCCATTTTTTGGGAATGTGAGTGTAGTATTCCAGGCTATTTCCGGGTGGTTGGGGACACTGATAATCTTATGGGGACCTAAAGAAAATTTAGAATTATGATTAAGTCCTGATTGGAGTATCTTGTGAGTCTTTATCATCTCAGGCCACATCTTGAATCTGTTCTGCATGTAGAACTCAGACATCTGGGCCATCTGTTCCTATTGGAGATTTCTCAGGTGGTATTCCTTGATGAAACCTGAGTTTTCTTAACTCAGAATTAATCTACAGCCCCTCATTTTCTGTGGAAACAAAAGCAAAATCTCTTCCCCAAAGTAACATACCTTTTGACTTCAATTTTGAAGTCAAATTATTTTCAAAATACCTTCCTTGGGTTAAATCAACAACATTTATAAACAAAAGTCTTTTAACAGCTGCTGCTCCTTCCTCAGCATTCAAACAATTCAAAGAGACCATAATAGCATACACTATCAAGATTCTTTGTGTATTTTTTATCTTTATGTGGCTTTATTTTAACCTCCATTTCCATCCCCACTGGCTCTCACAATCATTTTGTTTCCTCTTCTGCAAAGTTCTCTGAGCCATCAGGTTTGATGGAGGTCTCCCATTTAGGACTGAGTGTGCCACGGTCTCTAACTCTCTGAACATTGTTCAATTGTGAATCTCTATATTTGTTCCCTACTAGTGAGGAGGAAGCTGCTCCTGATTTATGGGTATAGCATATGAGTCATGACATATTTCTTTAGCAAAACAATAGTGTTTTGTTTTTCCCTAGGTCCATGACCTATCGAGTCCCAGTTCTTGGTCACCAGAGAATGGCCAGGCTTGAATTCCAGCTCATGGAAAGAGGCTTTAAATTCAGTAAGATAATGGTTGGTTACTCTCCCAACTTTTGTGTTTCAGCGTAGCATGTAGGCAGGTCACCATTGTACAGTGAAGGGTTTATAACTTTGTTGGTGTTACCTTGCCCTCTGGTAGTCCTCAGCATGCCTTCCAGTCCCATAAGCACTAGTAATAGAGGTAAAGGTTCTTGGTAGGCATCAACTTGTCTTTTGCACAATGAATCAATTATGTAGATACAGTCTTCAGTAAAAGGGCCTTACTATCATTTTGTGTAGAGCAACCAATGACCTTGCCAATAGTCTGGTTTGTTTGGAGATTTACATGAGGCCCCTTTGGTCAACAACTCAATTAGATGTAACCCATTTCTGGCACTGGTGGTTTCATTTGGTGGCAAGAGATGTCTAACTGGGGCTTGGGGGTGGGTTATCTTCCTATTAGTTGTTTATCTATTTAGACTTCTTTCATTTATGGATATTTATTAAGAAGTTTCTACTGTTGTGGTACTTCTCAGTTAGCTGTTTTCTATCTCTTGGTGTACATTATTTGCTTGTTTTTTTTAAATCCCAACTACAATGTTATGGTTAGTAGTTTTTTAAAATTTGTACTTTGGGTTCTAACAATTCCTCTTACCATTTGACTTCACTCATATAAATTCCTTATAAATTATACATACACACATATATTGTTTGTATCTTACATAAAAGAGTAGTCTATTTAATATATGCATTTTGTGTGTTTTTATTGTTTTAATGAGCTATACATATTTCTCTGCTCCCCTCTCTTCCTCCCCCTCCCTGTCTACCATCTCTTGTGCCCCCGCACTCCAAATTTACTCGGGAAATCTTGTATTTTTCTTCTTCCTATGTAGATCCATTTATGTCTTTTTTAGGGTCCTCTTTGTTGTGCAGATTCACTAGGGTGTGAACTGTAGGCTGGTTTTTCTTCGCTTTATGTCTAAAAGTCACTCATGAGTAAGTAGATATTATATCTGTCTTTCTGGATCCAGGTTACCTCATTTAGTATTTTTTTCTAGATACATCTAGTTACCTGCAAATTTCAAGATGTCATTATTTTTTACAGTTGAGTAGTACTCCATTGTGTAAATGTACCACATTTTCTTTATCCATTCTTCGGTAAAGGGGCATCTAGCTTTTTTTTTTCCAAGTTCTGGTTATCACAAATTATGCTGCTATGAACATAGCTGAGCACATGTCCTTGTGGTATGATTGAGCATCCTTTGGGTATATATCTAAAAGTGGTATTGCTGGGTCTTGAGATAGATTTTTTTTTCTGATTTTCTGAGAAAATGCCATACTGAACATGTCATTTTTCTTGATCCTCCTATTGATCAAATACCAGTGGTAAAATGCTACGTGGATGAACAGGATATTGGCGATCAAGATTGGATTACATGGTGGCAATAAACTGGAATTGCCATGCCTTGGTACCAGTTCAGGATCTTTCTCTCTCTCTAGGCATAGGTTAAGATGATCTTAGATGTGTTGCTTGGAAACTTTGACGTTATAGACAATTGAAAATTTCAATTAAATTCCCTAACCATGTGTGTTTTATTCTTTACTGATAGAAAGTCTTTTTAAAGCCACCAAATTCTAAAATACCTGGTTCTTGCTTCAGAAGTCAAGACCAACATGTGTGCCTGAATCTGGTGGACATTCTAATGGAGCATATCCTTCAAAGTTGCGGGCATGGATGGAATCAAAGTTGAGCTAAAAATGCATGAAGGCTGTGGCGGGGTGGATTCCAAGTACCAGGACATTAGCAGAAGGGTGTTTTTTGTTCAATCTGTATCTTGGACACCAGCATGGAGGAATTACTTAATGAATACAAGTGAATAAATTCTGTGAATATGATTTTTAAAACATGTGTCCTGTTTACTGAGTCCTTTCTCAAGAATGGCAACTCTAAAGAAGATGAAAGGAGGAATGGAGACGGGAGGGAAGGAAGAAAGAGGGAAAGATGGAAAGAAGAAAGTGAAGGGCAGAGCAGGAAATCTTATCAGCCAGTTGTTTTCAGGGTTTTGGCTCTACCAGGAAAAAAATCAGAGGTGGTGTTTTGTGCTGGCATGTGACATCATTACCATCCCTTGGTGCTTGACAGCAATGAGCAGGGCAGTAGGTAGGAGGAAGCTGCCATGTTGTCACCTTGCAGTCAAAGAACAGGTATTGGTACTTTTAGTGCCTCAAATCTTAGAGTCCCCATGTCAGCCTATGAGCGGGTGCTCCTGGACCTTGGCAGTGGCCAGTGTTAAAGCTCTCCACTTGGACTCTGAGACTTGGTGACCAGGGCCTGCAGATTCTCTCCCCATGGTCCTCAAGTCTTTTGTCAGCTTCCTGCTCTTTTGGCCCTTGCTTCTTTATTTTCATATTCTTTCTTTCTGCCCTCTTAGCAATCAAACTCTTTAGCTGCTTCTTCAATAATTAGCGGCAGGAAGACTCAGGTAGCTTCTCCTGTCAGGACAGCATTGGCAGCAGAGGCACATGAAGTGTTCAGGAACTCAGTTCTGGGATCAAGAGCCCGGTGCTAGCTGCTGGGACTGCCCCGGAGGCTCCCAGAACTTCTTTTGCTGCCAAGCTGCCATTGTAGCTGTTGAGAGCTTAAACCCATGGACTCAGGAAAGCACACCGAACAAACGGGCAATCCCACGTGGAAATCTGGGCAGCATGGGGTTTAGCTGGACCCCCGGGTGAGATCAGGCAGTGTCTGTTTCCCTGGTACCCATGGGGTCTTCAACTATTGATCAGCGATCAGCAGATGATGCACCCCTTCTAGGAACAACAGATTCCACAGAAGCCAAGCCTGAGGCGGGGCTTTTTCAGCCACCCGGGCATGCCTGGCAGTTGTTGACTCTACTGTTTCTCTCTGTTTCTAGCTCACTCCACATTCCTGGGCAAAAAAAAAAAGAGCCTTGCAAAGAAGCCTTCATTGGACCTGATATTGAAACCGGAAGCGAGTAGACCAAGGCCAGTGTCTACTGCTGGACTAACAGCAGTTCCTATAACCGGGTCTGTTGATCAGTCCCAATTTCTTGGTGAATAAAAGCCGTTCTTTTCAGATAATCATAGTCACTAAAGCTTGTGTTGAGGATCAGAACTGGCTTTGTCACCGATCATTAACATTTCCTTCGACAGGGGATGGTTGCCCCCTCTGGCTAAAATGGAAATGTTCATCCAAGTTTGTGAATTGTTTTTTTTTAATGTCAGCTATCAACAGCTCAGACAGTCTTCAGGAGCCAGGACAATTAGTCGCACGTTCTGTATGACTTTCTCAAAGCAGCCGTGGACTGTTCAAGGCACCTGGTGCAGGTATTAACTTACTCCGCCTGACTCCTAGACCAGGCCTTTATCACAAGGCTTCCCAGCAGCAAGAGGATTCAACAGTGGGGAGTCAAATTGCCCTGCCCCTGGTGTCTTGGCTTGTTTACAGAAAAACGAACATCATGAATGATTATAATACAAATTCAAAAAACTTATCAACACCCAGCATAATTTTTAACTGTTGTATATATCTACCAGTGACTGGAGGGGTGGGACTTTCAGTGTTCCCTCTCAGAAGGAGGAAATACTAAGGGAAGGCAGGCAGGGAGAGGAAAGTGAAAAAGAAATTATAAAGAAATCCGTGATTTTTAAGTTAGTTTTACTGAAAAAGAATTAATTAATTTAATAACTATTTTTTGCATTACGTTTTAAAATTATTTAAATCAACTCTCTTGCTTGCTCCCATTTCTTTTCTCTTAAGTTAGGAGAGAGGAATCCCAGTTTTTTGCCTCCTGGTTGGTTCTTCCACCTCTCGCAGGGCTTGTGGGGAGCCCTAACATTTGGCCCGGGGTCTCCATACTTCTTCTGCAAGGAAAGTCATAGCGCTGCTTCGGAAGAAAACCATCTTGATGACATGATTTGGTGGCTGCGGGCAGTCTTTTTGTACACACTCTTTTCTAGCGTGTTCTCTAACTAGTTTGGCGTGTTGCTGGTTAAAATTCATTCTCTTACAGCTTAGTATCCTCCCCTCCTCTGAGCTTTCATCACTCATTATTAACAGTGAAAGGTAAAGCGCGTGAAGCAGGTCCAGCCCTATCTGTTTGTGGCATGAAAGTGATGTCTTGGAGCATTAGTGGGACACGGCTCTATCTCACATAAAGTGATGCCTGGGCACACAACAAAGGTGGCCATCTCTCGGTGTCTAATAGGATCACCCACTTCAAATGTGCAACTTCCTTCTTTGAAATATTTGTTGAGATTTCATAAACCTATGAAGATTCTCAAGCTCAAACAAAACCTTCTGGGCTTTGGCGTGAGCCCTGACTCTAAAGAGCTTTCTGTTCTATAAACCGGTTAGTGGATCTGAGTCCCTGGCTCAGGGAGGCTGGGGAAATATAGGGGTGTCAGAAATAAAGAGCTGACCTCCTACTTTTTCTTTCTGATATGAAAATAAAAGACCCACGACTTTGACTGCATAAAAGTGGATCATATTAAGCACCTTTGAGTACAATTCTTTTGGTAAGACCTAATTTCAGAGTGATTAACACTTTAATATGAGACAGAAGCTCATAATTTCGTTAGAAGAAAAATAAGGTCATTATGTGTTGCCTCTTTCTTTGCAAGAAGAGAGAGAGGGGACAAGAAAGAAGGAAGGAAGGGAAGAAGAAAAGAAGAAAGAAAGAAGGAAAGAAAAAAAGAAAGAAAGAAAGAAAAGAAGGAAGGAAGGAAGGAAGGAAAGAAGATTCAGATTGTAGATTGAGATATTGACAAAATGTAAATTTGGCCCCATCAGCCGATGAGCAGGCACCACTTTGAAGAGACACAATCACAGAGATTTTGTTTGTTTGTTTTGTTTTTGCTTTGTTTTGTTTTGGGCAAGACTCAGACTCCCTTTATTCAGTTCCAGGAGTCCTGCCTGCTGGCCCAGAAAGCTGACAGGGACATAATCTTTTGTGAGAATAGAAATCAAAAGCACCTTTGAGCTTGTTCTTTCCTCAAATGTCTACACTAACTCACTTCACCCCGCTGATTTCATAGGCTTCTTATTTATTAAATATGTGCAATAAAATTATAGACATCCTTTTTCAATATTTAAATTTTTTAATGATAATGCCTTTAAAATGCACGGAACATGAATGCAGGGGCTGATGTGATAGGAGAGCCTTATTGCACGTAATTAACAGACACATAATGTCTGGTAACTAGTAATTTCCTTCTAGCTGAGTAAGGAAATAATTTAATCACGTTGATCAAATGAATCCCAGGAGCCTCGCTTAACATTATGCCAGAAAAAAAGAAAGTCTGCATTAACTGATAAAACACTAACACACCAGACTACTTAGTTTTTTAAAAAATTACATTTTCCAACCTTGTTTAGGTACCCTTAATGCTTAATAGTATTTAAAATGCAGTCTGATTTTACTAATTGGCTTAATCTGATATTTGGGGAGCATTACTTTCGAACAGTGGCAGAGGGCAGTGGCAACAAATATTGGAATGGCCAGTCCTCTTTTCTAGACTCAACTAAAACCTAAGGGTTACAATGCATATTCCCCTACCAAGGGAATGGTTCCCCAAACCCTGCTTAGACCATGTTTATGAAGTATGAAGGGAAGACACACACGTGGGGCGGGGGCAAGGCACACTCAGAACACTCCGTTATTTTCTTCCTCGAAAATCTGTTTCCAAGAATATCTTTCCATCCAACAAGCAAATGTAAACCACACTTCTCGTCTGTAAATTCCGACTTACCATTCAAATCAGGCCAAGAGGTAGACTGTTTTCTAAATCATTCCCCAGATTTCCGCTTGATAACGGATGACCTAATAGAGAGACAACCTGGTATATTTTTTTTCTGAAATCTTTTGTGGGCCTTCCCATTGTTCTTCTGAACGGCTTAGGAAGGGAGAAAGCCGCCCTCACCATCCAAAGGCAGCTCCCTGTAACGAGGTGATATAATTTAACACTTGCCTAATACATTTTTATCCATCTATTGTTTGCTAAATAATTCCTGCAATAACACTTTTATTCTGTCCATAATTCTTCCAGGCAATGCTGGAGGAATAATATTTTTGCTGTGGTGATTGATGTCAGGCCCTGATGCTATGCAATGCCCATGAATAGAGGTTATTGATAAGCATCAGGAAGCCGGGGAGATGTTGAAGGGGCAAGGAGAACATTCTGAGCTCTTGTTGCACGGAAAGAGCATCAGGGATCAGAGGGTTAACACTGTTTTATGAGGTTGTAAAAGTCTACCCCAAGATTCTTGTGTTAGCAATATTCTTTGTGTAAGATGCATGTTATTAAAACAAGTAGCGGCATCTGAATTAAAGTGACAGTATGATGGATGACTACTGAAGGGGAAGGGAAGCCGTTTGCAGCATTTTGGGCTAGATGTGGGAATTCTGCCTCAGAGGCAAGGAGCTTGGCAGACACATCGATTCCGAGCTGACGCATGCTCATAAATATGCCCTAGAGAGGTGTGGCCTAGCAGAATTTACAAAATTATGTTCATGAATTATTTAACATTTATTTATGGATGCTATATTTAAACAGTATTCACCAAGGCGAGTGGACATAGCTTGCAGAGTGATCTTTAGATAATGCAAATCTGCATACGGTGGTGGGTGGCTTGCCCAGTGATGCTAAGACCATCAAAATGGTATTGCAGGAAGTGAGTCTGCTGTCAACATCGCTGTCCCTGGGAGACTCCAAACGTTCCCTCATGTAGCTCAGGACCAGAGAAGAGGAAAGGTCATGAGGATTTTCCCTCTTCATAAATTCAGTTAATTTAAAAGGCATGGCTATGTTAATACTATACAAGTTTTAGCGTAATACCGAGTTTCACTGTTTATAGCAGTCTTTTACACATGAAATGTAATTCTACAGGTTTAAAGTATCTGGCAGACAGGGAAAGATTTAGAAATTACTAGAACATAGATACTTCCCTAATCACCTAAAGGGTCATATTCAAACACCGTAAGTTCAAGTTACAATTCACAAATGTGTTCAGTTTCTTTTCGCATCGTGAGATTTGGCACGATGGGTATGTGGTGACATAGCCCGCTTGCTCTCCCACTTGTCATCCTGGCATCCAGGCATTGGATAGGATCTTGTGGCTCGCTTGGCAGATTAAATGTGAGCAGAAGTGGCATGTTTAGCTTTTAAAGTTGACTCATTCATGTTCTCTCTTGTGTCGCTTCTCTTTTTATGCATTGACTACAAGAGGGAGAGACCTCCAACAGCTGATCCCCATGACTGTTTGGAGCCGAGCCTCTCCCCTAACAGATTGAGTGGGAGGCGTAATCTATTAGGTAGCTAGACGGATAATGGCAGGTTTGCAGGACAATGTGTGATAGACCTTCTTCTTGGACTTTGGTCCTCACCTCCCTTTCCCTAGAAAAGGAAGCCCCTCCTTAAGGTTTAAATGTACTGACTTAAGGGACAGACAGCTCAGTGGTTATGAAGAGGCATTACTTTTGCAGAGGATCTGAGTTCAATTCCCAGTAGTAACTCCAAGTAACTCTCATCTCCATGGAGATCTCATGCTTCTAGCACCTGCACTCAGATGCACACACCGAACACAGACACACATGCACACACATGATCAAAAATAATAGAATACAATGCTAAAAAATGATATACATTACCATATAAAAGGCAGAGGGAGCAGGGCTTTCTTGATGCACCATGAAGGCCAAATTTTTCCTCCTGATTTAAAGAAAGGACTCTCAGCTCTAGAAGCAGCCCAGGATTCCTGTGTTGGAAGGATGGCGCTCCAGCCTGCTCCCACTATTAAAACATTACATAGTCTTATCCTTTCCCTTAAGAATTAATTCAATTAAGTCTATCAGTCACCCATCTGGGAAGACACTGTATCCCCAGATTTGATTCACCTGAAGACTTGATGGGAACAGGGGAGGAATCCTTTAATGAGATAATGCCTTTTTCCATCCCAGAATCCTTCCCCTCCCACCAGTGTAGTCTCTTGCCTGTGTTAGCAGCATGCAGCTCCTTACTGTTACTTGCAGAGACTGGGTACCTCCGTCGTTTGGCCTGTCCTCCGGCACTCAGTCCCCTTTCTTTCTCAGAAGCATAGCCCCTCCTTCCTCTGTCAGATGCTTCCTGAACTTCCATTACCTCCATTCTCAGACTCTGGTTTTAAAGGATTCGTCTGTCTTTCTTGACTCTGTCTCCCTCCTTCAGGCAGCTGCCAACATCTATAGCTTGCCTGTCCCATTATTTTTCTCTAAAATTTTAATAAAATTTCCTCCAGCTTCCTTGTGGCTCTGTTTTTCTTTCCTTTTCCTTCCTTCCTCTTAGCTTCTTTGGTCTTTGTTTTTGTGTTTTTGAGGCAGGGTCTCATGATAAAGAACTGGTTGTACATGTTATCCTGGAACTCACAGAGGTCTGCTTGCTTCTGCCTCCCTAGTGCTGGGCTTCAAGGTGGACACCACTATACCCAGCTTTGTTTTTCAATTCTTTTGTTAATGAAGCTAAGAACACAAAAAGGGGAGCCCTAAATTTCCCCAGTAACATACAGGGACCATGGGAATTTGGTTAGGACTACCCCTGCAACAGAGCCATTCACCTGTCTGTGACAAATTAGCACGGCTGAACCAGAACATAAACCATACACTACTCACTCAAGTAAGTCTAAGCACAGAGAGGAGGTCTGCTTTGCCAAAGCACATTGGATGACACAGGCAATTTATTTGGTGACCCAAGCTTTCTTATTAACCAGATTTTTCAAAGACTATTTCACATTCTGTGAAGCATGGCCTTGGACAGTGACGTATTTTTCAAAATAGTTGTTATTGAAATCTCTTTTGGCTCTTCATGTCCAACCCTTTCCATGAAGGATGGGTTCCAAAGGAAGTGAATACCTGAAGATGAGGTTTTTAATGGTGGTCCTAACGATATTATTCTCAAGGTCACCTAGGGTCATCTGGATAGTGATGATGACAGAGTCCAATTTATCAGAGCTCTTTGAGGACTTGGAGATGAGAGGAATGCCATTGTCTTTCCAGAAATCTTTGTGCTTGTCTCTCCCCTTAGGGTCATTGGGTGTTTTGTTTTGCTTTGCTTCTTTGTTTCTTAAATCGATGAGCAAAATGGTCCACCCACCAGGGACACATTCTTTGAGGTATATCTGCATCTACCAGTAAAGTTATGTAGCTCACGTAGGTCCAAAAAGTTAGAAAGTTTCCCCTTTCAGTTTAGTTTCTTTTGAGTTGAGGGCAGAGGCATGTCAATCATGTCTGAATTATTACAGTTAAAAAGAAAAAAGCCTTACATAGCATGGTTTGTGTTTTCCTATCCTGGGGCCTCCACCCATAGATTTAATATTTATGTGTATGATAGAGATGCTGGCAAGGTTGATATCCGAGCTCATATTGGGGCTGTCCTAACCAAATTCCCATGGGAGAAAAAAATTCCATAACTCTCTGGCAATGATTTGTTCTTTAATCCGTCTCATCAAAGCCTAAATGTTACTCATTGCCAATCATCGGGGCCATTCCTGTGTGGCCCTACTTTCTTCCATCTCCTCTCTTTTGTGGGTTCAACCTTTCCCGGTAAGCTATGACTTCAGTAAAATGATGGCAGACACTAAGTGAAAGCCATAACAGACTGCATCTAGATATGAGCAGAAACTGCACACTGTGACTTCCAGCAGGTTCCATAAACAAATTTTATTGCAGGAAAGTGTGGAAGACGTGGCCACCTTTTGACAACCTTCTAAGTGACATTAGACACTGAACAACAGCCGGTTAACAGTTGGTGGGGAAAACACAGACAACCAGAACACTCATTATTTATTTCCTTGGGAAACGAAGAGACCAAACAGCTCAAATTATATTGTGCTAAATCTGTAGCCTGGAAAAAGATGCTCGGATTAGTTTTGCAAATAATTTAATCTGCTGTGATGCCAAAATCTTGCTCTACTGACACATTGCAGCTGTTAATAGGATGACTTTAGGATCTGGAATGGGATTATCCAGTCCAATGTCTCCCATTGCTTACTACTGGGTAGAGGCTGGAGTTCAGTTTCCCTAATCGCCCACTGGGAGGGGTAGAGAACTCATTTTTGGCTCCACAATTGGATTTGGGTTAGGAAGAATAGGCTGCACTTCCCCACCCTTTTCAGTTTAGTGAAAAGGCCAAAACATCATGTTTTCAGGGTGAAAAGGGGTGGCAAGTGAAATAAAGCCAATGCTTACATCCACCATATAAAGATTCCTTATTATCTCTGGGCTCATTTTGATTCAGTCAACGTAATGTGTTTTCTTAAAGATGGAAAAAGAAGAGAGAATTTTGACCATCACACTTTCACCCTTTGCTCTCCACACTGGTGACCATTTCTCCCTTTGCTCTCCACACTGGTGACCATTTCTAAGCACCCCTTCTAGAAGGAGGAATGCTTAAGGAAGTCGTTTGTGTGTAGTGCTCTCAATGAAGTGTTTCACAGACAAAGTGCAGGACCAAGTTCTTCACTTGGGATGCTCTTGCCAAGATGAGTCTGGGAGTCAGTACCGTAGACAGAGCAAAGGTGTGTGTGTGTGTGTGTGTGTGTGTGTGTGTGTGTTTGTGGGGGGGGAGGAAAGGGAGGGAGAGAGAGAGAAACAGAAACAAAGACAGAGAGACAGAAGCACAGAGGGACATGCAGACAGAAAAACAGAGACAGAGAGAGGCAGAAAGAGCTTGGGTTCACAGATCTGTTGTCTGCAAATAGTTCTGTGAGAGAGATTTCCCACCTGGTACTGGCAGGAGAAAGGGAGAAGTCTGATCACAGTCAATTTAAGCTGGAGAAACTAGCAATGAAATAAAATTTGGATTGAAGAAATAATCCAGAAGAAGACCCTATGCTTTATGGTTAAATATTTACAAATTTTAAATCAAATAAACAATCTTAAATAATTTGTATTTCATTCTCTAACCTTGATGTATGTTCATTTATAAGAACACACCAGGAAAACATATTTCATTGAATGTTGGCAAAAATATGAACACATACTACATTCAGTTGTTTTATATATCTGTATATTATATTGATAGAAAAATGATATTGAATGAATAGAAATAAAGATATAAATAATGTATACTTGCTATATATTTGCTATGAAATTTATTTCTTATACTGTAAGATTTGCATAACATATACTACTGAAAATACTGCCAAATTTTGCAACTCTTCATGAGTTACTATAATCATTAGAAACTATTTTATTAATTCAAATTTTAGAAACCTTGTTCTACTATGGAGTAACCACTTGAGTTGTCAATAAAACTCTAAAGTCAAGATTATGTTAGAAATTAAATAAGATTTTGTGTATCATTTTACAACGCTTAAACATATTACTTAATATAAATTATCATTGAGAAAATTAGCATAAAATGTTTTCTTCATATAAGCTGTTAATATTATATTGCAGGTTTTAATAGCTAGCTACCTAGCTACTAAAATAAAAAGAGAATTGACAGAAGAATAGATATGTGATAAATTATTTATAGTGCAGTCTTCATGGTAGAATATAGATACAAAGACGTTAACTGTAGTATTCACCTTTGCTGTTTGCTTGTGTTTTTAATAATACAAACTGAAAATTACGTTTTAAAAATTTAAAGAGAATCAAGTGAAAAAAGAATGGCTATATCGCAAGACAATTTAGAAAGCAGCCATCTAAAGCGTAAATATACAAAAATAGCTCTCCAAAAATGTAATATAAAACTAAGAGTCAATGTATAAAGGCAGCAAAGGTACATGACTCAAGTCATGGGAGCAAAGTACTTTGGTGACAAGATGTATGTGAGAAGGGTACGAGGAAAACTACCCCTTCCTGGAGTACGTAATTCCTGAGCCACGCATAGGGACATGGCTCCGTCCACTTCTGAGCAGAGTGGCATCACAAGGGTTATAGGAAGTAGACTTTACACCCAAATAATATAATGCACACAATTTAAATGAAACAAGTCTGATGAAAGTAAAGAGGTGACTGGGAAACATTAGGCAGACCAAAACACAAAACAAGTCAAAAAAAAAAAAAAAAAGCAAATTTGGAGTTTTGTTTTTTTTTTTTTTAAAAAGAGTCTTTTGGAAGCATTTCCAGTGTTGAAATAAATGATGGTACTTGAACAGTTTGGATAGTGCTAATTTGACAAATCACTGGCAAGTCACAGGATGTTGAGTAGAAGCCTAATTGAAACTGATTTTAACGGGGATGTTCCCGTTTCACACTGATAGCATGAAATACGTATTTGGTTTTCATCCATCCCCATTTCCTGAATATAACTGCTAGAGTCCTTGGAATTGTTTAATTTATCATGTCTTCTGTATGCTAATGAGTTGACTGATGGCTAACAGTACTAAACAACTCCAGGATGGAGGTTTCTCACCAGAAATAGTAAGGAAGATAGGATCAGAGCGTTAGATTTCTCAACTTTGCCTCCCTCCAGCTTCCAAGGAATGAAGAGGGACCACAGCTTAATCTGATCAGCAATTAACAATGATGCAGCCAATCTGATGGAGCCTCAATATTACACCAATAGATCCAGAGTTCCTGGAGGGTGCAACACACTAGAGGATGGTATTCAATGGATGCTTGCAGTATTCTTTATAATAACCTGGTAAATGGCAAGTTTACGGACGTTTTCTGGGCTGTTTTCTCGAGTGCTGAAAACAATTCCAGAAAATTAATTAAAGTCTAAGAGATAGTGTGGGGCATTTGGCTTCAGTCTGTTGGTCAGAAGCGCTAGCCTGGATATGGCTGAGAGTTTCAGACTGGGCCCGAACTAGGGACCACTCACCTTGTGTCCACTGACACAGCATTTGCTTGGTGGACATAGCAAATTTGTTGGTTTTTTTTCTTGATTTGTTTTCTTATTGCACTCTAAGTCTTTGAAAGTCAAGAATGATAATTGAACAATAAATTTTGTTCACTTATTTAAATAAGCATAAATATTTTTCTGTAAAATCTGTTCATATAGATTTATTGACTACATAGATTACCCAGCATTGAACTATCATTATATTAACATGCTGGATCAAGATACAGTGTTCTTTTTAAATAAATGACTATTTTCATATGAAATTTTGGATGAGTAATTAGGATTTAGGTTCCACCTTAAAAAAAAATTCTTCTATCAGGGCTATATTAGGTTTCTACTAGTCAATCAGGTAAATTCTTTTACAATGGTCAATAAAGACATAAATAATACAGTTATCTTTATGATTTGACAAAGGTAATCTTAAGACCATTTGGGGCCATTTATTTTATTCTATGGGTAATTGTCTCATAAAATTATTGATTTATCCATGTATCCTTTACCACCATAAATTTTTAAATTTGCATTTTGCTGTGTTACATATTCCATCTATAATTTTATGCATAACATTATGCATAATATTATCTCATTACTTTGTTCCTTGGGCCCTTATCTTTATAATTATTTTGTGTTTCTAATAATCTTTTTTAATACTTTTCTGTATTTTATGACATTTGAGAAAGGGTACTATTGCATTCATCAGTTTTTTTTAAAGAATGTTAGTTTTACAAATTATATCTAGACTTTGACGTCACATTTATTATCTTCTTTTGCCTCTCTATTTTTATAATTTCAAGCTTTTTGAAAATAAATACCAATGTGGCTATTTTTTTCTGATCACTAGTTTATATACATACATAAATATTATATATATATGTTTTGCAATACAATGCTATTATTGTCATTCATACATAAAGAGTTCATATTTTCTCAAGCTTTAAATTACTTTTTAACTTAAAAATTATATGAGAGTCCATTAAAAATTTCAACAATTGATTTTATTTCCTTTTAACTGGCTATTTATTTTTTATTAAAATATGTCCTGTTTACTTCAAATCAGTGCCTTTGAACTTGACTTATAGACTATGACTTGATCAGTTTTTACAATTTATCATGAGTATTTAAAATATATAGTAGGCTTTTGTTTTGATGGTATTATTACATGTTCCCTTTTGTTTTCTTCATCTATTGCTTTTTGGAACACGAGTGATTACCTCTTCCTACAGTTATAAATCTGTTATACCTCCATATATTTGCAAGTAATTTTTGGTTTATAAACAGTTCAGAACTCTGTCATTCACAGAATAAATTTTTGACTTGTTTTACTATATTTCTAAAGAAGTTTTAAAATTTAGTCAGTACTTGTCATGTATCAGGTACTTAATACAGAATCATCTCCAATTTTATGAAATAAATTGCTAAAATAAACTCTTCTATAAATTGTTCTGGGTCGTGGCATATAATCAGCAAAAGAAATGTAACTGGTCTACCCTGAGGCTAGAGCATGGTGTGTTCAGTAGTAGGGCCTTGCCATCTAGTTCTGGTGGACAACCAACAGCAGAGCAATGACTCATATTGACCGAGAGTTCTCAAAGGCCTCCCTGGAAGACAACTCATAGAAAGATGGACCATTTCTGACACTGGAATTTATATTTAATAACTGCAATAGATAATCTCAGTAGTCAATTGAAAGGATCTTTAATTACCTAAGTGATAATCCTCCAGGCACACCAGTGGGAGACTATGTAGGTTAGCCTGGCCTCTTGGCTTGCCTGGGGATACTAGACCGATTAGGATAGTTGAGGTCAGAAGATCTATCCATTGAGGACAGGACCACTCTCTGGGCAGAGCTCTTCAGTAATGCAAAATGGAGATGAGATAACCATAGACATTCCCCACTGTCTCCTTTCCTGACTAAAATACAAGGTGACCAGCTCTCTCAATCTCTGCCGCTGTGACTTTCCTGCCACTCTGGACTGGACTTGGGAAGTGTGAGTCAAAACAAGCCACATTGCTTTTGTCATGGCATTTCATATCAGCAACGGGAATTGTAGATAAGATGAAAATTAGTACTGGGAAGTGGTAAGCCTGACCGTGTGCTTCTTAGTCTTTTGAGATTGTTTTGTTATTAGAATGTGTGTTTGCTTTTTTGCACTTTTTAAAAAAGTGCTAGCATACTTGAAGCAGAGCTTAATGAACCATTCTAGTGAGGGCTTGGGAGACAGTGATGCCAAGAGTAATGTGGACAGTGGAGTCCTGGCTCATGACTTATATGAGAAAGAAAGATGGATACATCAGAACTAGGATCTGTGTGATATTTTGGCAAATATCTAATAATATCTTATAAGGCTTTATTCTAATGGTGTCTTGAGAACTTGAATTTAAAATGAAGGATTGATTGGTTTGGAGGAGGAAAGGTATGTGGAAAAGCTTACTATTTCCAGCAAGGGTTGTGCAGACAGCAAGGCAGAGATTAGCATTACCATGGAGAATCAGCTTAGCACTGGGACAATAGGAAAGGTACCTTGAGGTAAACACTGACCAATCAGAAGTTCCAATGTATAAAGATAGGAGTTTGTGAGAGGAGAAAGCCAGAACTGAGAACGCAGATGGGAGAATGCTCTGCCCTCAAACACTACTGTTCATGGGACAGTAGATGGAACTATGATCCAGTGGGGACCAGGCTTCATCCTAAGCTAACAAAAGAAGGTAGCAATGTCTTCCAAATGGTACTGGGTTTGGAGGCTTGAGAGCTAAAAACAAAAAACAAACAAACAAAATGAAAACAAACCCTAATGGATTCATGAAGACTTACCTCCTTCTTCTGGAAAGCAGTAGCAGGGTGGAAGTCTCTGCAAAATGTCCTTAAGGGGCTCTTGTGTGAAGTTCTATAAAACTAATGTTAAGATGGAGACCATGGAATACTGAAGTTATCAGGACTATGGGATGTCCACCAAAGAGAGTTGTGGGAGTGGACTGGAGCTGGCCCAAGAGAAGAGCTTTGTGTGATACTGCTGACAGAGCTCGAGAAGTGGGAATACCCAAGTCAACTGGAGCCCAGCCAATTTTATTGCAATCCCTAGATGCTTGACATTAGAACTGCAGATTTTGTTGTTTTGGTTTTATTGGAGTTTGGCTTTATTCTGGCTAGATTATCCCTAGCTATGCCCCAATTCTTCCTCCCTAGAATAGAAAGGTTTTCTTTGTGCTATTATATGTTGGAAATACTTTAATGTTCTGTCTCTTTAAGAGACAAGCCATGCCCACTCTCTTCCAGCTTCCAGCTTCAGCCTTGCTCTCTTTCTCTCTCTGTCCCCTCCCCTCTCTCAGAGAGGCAGCTGCTCACTCTCCTCTTTCCCCCTCTCTCTTTCTCTCTCCCTCCCTCTTCTTTTTCCTTCCCCTCAAAAACTTACCTAATAAATAAATAAATTACCTAATAAAGTTCAACTTTACTCTGCATGGTATATCTGTCTCTCTCTCTCGTCTGCCTTACTGCCACCACATGGCTAGGAACCAACGGGGACTTGCCATGTGGTCTTGACCTTGCAGCAAGCTGCCAAGGACCCGTAGGACATGGAGACATGCCAGCGTGGTCTCATGCGCCCGCGCTGCCCGGGACTGGCTGCTTTGGGACCCACTGCTTTGGGACCCACTGTCCCCTGCCTGCCCAGAACTTGTGGCAAAAGCATTACAAATACATCATGTGGTTTTTATTTTATTTGAGTTCACAGATAAGGGACTGGACTTTTAAAGTGTTGAAACTGTTAGGAATTTGGAGACTTTTGATGTTGAATCACATACTGTTTATCAGATGGTCATGAGCTGAGCCTATGAGGCCAGGTAGTGGAAAGCAATGTGACTGGGTGTCAGTTTGAAAAAGGATGGAGTTGTGATGGTTAATATCGTTAGTGTAACAAGCTCTGGCATCACTGAGGAACAATTGCTTGTGGAGACTGTGTAGGTTAGCTTAGCCCCTGGGCCTGGCTGTCAAGAATTATCTTGATTAGGTTAATTGAGATGGCAAAACCTGCCCAACATGGGTGAAACTATTCGCTGGGCAGGAGATCCTAGGTTGTATAAAATACAGAAAGTAGTCAGGTGGTGGTGGCACATTCCTTTGATCCGTCATTGGGAGGCAGAGGCAGGCGGATCTCTGTGAGGTCCAGGACAGCCAAGGCTGTACAGAGAGACCCTGTCTTTGAGAAAAAAAAAAAAAAGATTAAAATAGAGAAAGTAAGATGAGAACAAATGTCGATTGCTCTGGGTTTTTTTTGTTTTGTTTTGTTTTTTAGTTGCAGACACAATGAGACTGGCTGTTTTAGTCTCCTGCTGTCTTGACTTACCCCATAATGTATTGACCATTGAAATGGGAGCTAAAGTGAACCCTTCATTCTTTAAGCAACATTTTTTTGGAGTTTTTTTAACCATAGCAACAGAAATAAGAATGTAACTAAATCAATAGCCTGTGTCTTCTGGGAGCTGTTTACAGACCATACTGAGTACCTTCTTTCATTTTTTAAAAATTTGCTTATGAGGCGTTAGATGTCCTACAGGATTCTGCACATCTTATTGGTTTTGGTTGGCTCCCCTCTTCAACATTTTCTCTTCTCCTTCCTCACATGGTCACTGCCTCCACTTAACCCTTTCCACCAGGAATGTCCTCTTCTTCCTGTCCTTATCTCATTCATTCTACAGCTCTCCCTCTACTCTTAAAATGTTTTCGATTTTGCAATGGCCTGTTTATCACTTCTTTCCTAGGCTGTACACCCGCCAATTCCCACACAAAGAAACATCTTTAAACTATAGCTAGATCCCACAGATGGGAAAGAACAAGCGCTGCTTGCCTTTTTGACCCTAAGTAGCCTCCACCTAACGAAATAGTCTCCAGTTCCATTTGTTTCCTGTGAATTTCACAATTCTGTTTTCTTTACGACTGGGTAAAATTCCATTGTGTAAATTATATGGTAGTTTACATTCATCAGTGGGTGGACATCTAGGATGATTTCATTTTCTTGCTATGGTGAGGAGAGTCAGGTCTTTGAACAACTTGAAGTTGTATTATTATTTATTTATTATTATTATTTTGCAGAATAGAAGTGTCTCAGTTACTGACTATTCTGTTGCGATGATGAAACACCATGACCAGGGCAGCTTATAAAAGGAAGCATTTAATTAGAAGACTTGTTTGGAGTTTCAGAGGGTCAGTCCATGCCCGTCATCATGGAGAGCATGAAAGCAGGAAGGAGGCATGGCCTGGAACAAAATGGAGGCACACAGAGCAGGACTGGCCTTCTGTGGGCTTTGGAAACCTCAACTCCTCCCCCTCCCCCCGCCCAGGGACAAATCTCCTCCAACAAGGTCCAACCTCGTAATCCTTTTCCAACAGTCCAACCACTGACGACTAAGCATTCAGATATATGGTCCTATGGAGACCATCCTCATTCAAAGAGATAAGGACTTCATTTGATTCTTCTCTATAGATGCAGCTTTCCCAACACCGTTTATTGAAGAGTCTGTTGCTTCTCCAGTGTGTATTTGTAGCATTTTTGTAAGCAGTCAGGTGGGTTTGACTGTGTGGAAATACTCTTAGACCATTTGTTCTACTCTATTGATGTACATATCTGCTTTTTGGGGTCTTGGGGGGGTTGTCTGTTTGTTTGTTGTGCCAGTAAATGCTGGGTTTTATTTAAATAGTTGTTTCATTTTTTAATTTATATGTGTAAATGTCATGGATACCAGGAAAGGCTGTCAGACCCTACAAAATTGTGGTTTCAGGCATCTATGGGTGCTGGGAGAAGACTCTGGTCCTCATCAAGAGCAGGAAGTACTCCAATGCACTGTGCGGATTCTCCAGTCACTATGTTTACTACTGTGACTCTCAAGTATAATTTGAAATCATATATAGTGAAGTCTACAGCAGTCTGCTCTTTGCTTAAGATTGTTTTCATTATCTAGGGTCTTTTGTGCTTCCATATGAATTTTGAGATTTTATTTTAATTACTGAGAAGAATGGCAGAAACTTTGATGGGGACTGCATTAAATCTGTCAGTGGGTTTTGGTATGATGGACAGTTTCACAATGCCAATAAGGTAAAACAAGGCAGCGGGATGCCACCCAAAGGAAGGAAAAAAAGTTACCCAAAGGACATGGCATGCATGAGAATGGGGTGGAGACGAATAAAGTGGAGGGCAGATTAAAAAAGTATAATACCCTGTATGTATGAAAGTGGCGTAATTAATCCTATTGATCCTATGCATTGACCTAGAAAGTTAAGCTTAAAAATACAAAAAAATGAAAAGAAAATATTTAAGATATCAGATAAACATCCAATTGGAAATTCTAAAAGCAAGTCAGACCCATGAGACTGGACGGTCAAGGAACCATCAAGGATAAAGATTCAGCTGTGACTCCACAGCATGCTATGTACAGCCTTAGAGCCTGGTGACTTCATAGAACGATTCAATACAGACACAGAGGACATGGGGAAAGTCACAGGGACAAACTACCGCAGTAGGACTACTTTTCCTCGTGTATATTTCACAACAGAAAGGTTTATTTCTCCTAAAGAAAAAAAATTCAATTAAAGAGAAAGAGAGAACTAACTATAGCATTCAGAATGTGATACTGACTGCTTTGACCCCATGTCAGTTTCTTCTGGGGGTGTTCCCAGGTCAATGGGGTAGGATCAAATGTTTAAAGAGAGCAAGCACAAGAACTGAACTCTACACGGGTGTGAAGCATTTTCTGTCTACCTGGTTCTGTCATGGCCAACTGTCTCTGTTGTGAAGCGCTGCCTTGCTCATTAATTACTCCTGTTGAAAAGCAATTTGTCACTACTGAAATGTCCCCAGCAGAAACCTTGGATACGATACAGCTCTTCACTTTGATCCATTAAATTTTTGATGTGCCTAACCTTCTGTGAGCAAAAGGTGACTGTCTCCTCTTGTTCTGTTTTCATCCCAAGTGTATTGCCAAACATGAAGCTTCTTGTGTCGATTCACTGTTAGTAGGAAGTGCACAGTGTAAGTAGCTTTTCTGGCAGTCG